>CM044556.2:19885498-20312998 GCA_024416835.2 Perccottus glenii
GTATTTAAATATAACAATGCTTATTTTCCACAATTCTGTTATTGTAACATTTATCCACGTGCATCTTTCATGTATGAAGTCACATTACTGATTTATTTTGTATCTAGCTATGGCATGAGATACATCGCAAAGGTTCTGAAGAACAGCCTCCATGAGAAGTTTCCCGACGCCACAGAAGATGAGCTGCTGAAGGTAGATTCCTCAGTACATCAACAGTTTTCCATTCGGCTTATCGATCCTGTTTATGTTGCATGCTTTATGGGAATTGTCATGAGCCCTGCTGAGGTAACTTATTTTTATATCACAGATAGTTGGAAATCTGCTGTACTACCGCTATATGAACCCAGCCATTGTAGCTCCTGATGGCTTTGACATCATTGACATGTCAGCGGGGGGTCAGCTGCATTTAGACCAGCGCCGTAACCTCGGATCCGTTTCAAAGATGCTTCAACATGTTGCTGCCAATAAGCTGTTTGAAGGGGAGAATGCACATATGACACCAATGAATAACTACATATCGCAGACATATAAGAAGTTCAGGTAATGACCTTTTTTAAAAAGCTTAACAATGAAATTTGCTTAAAACTGTCTGTGTAGTCTCTTCAGCCTCAGCAGGAAAAGACTGTAGCATTGTTCAATGAGAATGACGTGGGGAAGAGATAATCCTGTGTGAAATGCTGTGTCAGTATTTAGTATTTGATAAATTTTACTGGAAGACTAGTGTTGGCTGTTTTCTGGTAACATATCTAAAAGTTAAGATGAGCTGAAAACCTGCTGTTGCTTTAAACAAAAAAAAAAGTAAATGTGAAGATCTTATTTACTTTCTGTCAGCCTGATAACAGAGAGTGGTGTTTTTATTTTTAGGGCATTTTTCCAGGCAGCCTGTGATGTCCCTGAACCTGAAGAGAAGTTTAATATTGATGAATATTCAGATATGGTGACCTTAAGCAAACCCATCATCTACATCTCAATAGAAGAGGTCATCAATACACATTCGGTAAACATACCAAATTTCTTTTGTCTTTTACTTTTAATACAGTTATTACAGTTTTCTCTTTCACCACTCTGTTTGCTTTATTGGAATGGAAAGATAATCTGCAGTTAAAGCCTGTCCAGTTGTTTTCACAATAAAATGGGGCTCATAATAAAACTGTCTGTTACAGTTTTATTGCATAGATGCTTTAGATTCAGTTTTAAATGAAGAAGTTTAAAAGATTAACTATTATAAATTGGTATGTTTTTAAAAGTAAGGTTGTTAGAAATAATTGGGTAAAAACATTATCTTAACCCATGTGTACTTGTTTAGTTGCTGCTGGAGCATTTGGAGGCCATCTCCCCTGACCTGAACGATCTACTGCACGAGCTGCTGCAGGATCTGGGAGATGTACCTGATGTAGAGACACTGCTCGGTAGGTTTTTAGTGCATCGTGCATCGTTTTAACTAAAGCATACAAATAAATGTATTTTTGCTGAGTTTTATATGCCTGTGTTTAACACTCTGCTTTGTTTGAAAATAGGCGAAGGCGCTATAGATCCAAATGATCCAAACAGAGAGAGCGCTCTAAGTCAGCTTGCCAAGACTGAGATCTCTCTCACTTTAACCAGCAAATGTGAGCTACTGGAAGGAGAAGATAAGGATGTGAAAACTCTAATGACAAAGTAAGTTGCCAATGACAATTGAAATTGACTGCAGTGTGTGAGCAAGTCTGTTTGTAACGTGTTTTTCTTTTTCATATGGAGACGATGGAAGTTATTGTACTATTTATCATTGTGATATAATGAAGTAAAACATGCTTTTATCTAGAGTTATGCACATTATATTTCTCCAGTGAAAACTATTCCTGTAGATGACTGAATTGTGATGCACTTTATATAACCTTTTGGTGTGTGTGTTTTTGCTATCTCTCAGTGGCATGTCTTTGTTGTCTTTCCTGCTCTTTTATCACTTTCTGTCCAAACAGGAAAGAGTTTGTGGTCAGGGTTATCTTCCCCTTAAAGAAACCCTAGACCCAGTTTCATTCAGTTACAAGAAATGTTAATTTAGACAAATAAACACAGTTGAGTCATACAATGATAATCTAAATATATTACTAATAATATCAAGGTTATTTTAATGTAAAAATAGTTAACACTGTGTCAATATTCAGAGCAGCACATTTGGAAATTCAAATTTGTGTTGCGATTGTCAGAAATGTTGGCAATAACATTTTTAAAAAACCTTGTAGTGAAGCTTTGACATGGATTTTTTGTTTGTGCAGGACTAAAAAGCTTATAGTAGATGTTGTACGGATCCAACCTGGAGAAACATTACCTGAAATTCTGGAGAGCACAGCAACTGCCACTCAGGTGACACTATAATCTATCAATCTAATTGTGTATAAACAGCCTTAGCTTTCAGGTCATCTCAAGTATGTGTCTTCACTGATGTGTGTTTTTGTTCTAAAGGAGCTGGAGCACACAAAGATTATAGAGCGGCGAGCTGTGCAGGATGCTCAAACACCAGAGGGTCTCAAGAGCAGCCCAACGGTGCTAGAGGACAGCCAGCTGCCTCTCGAACAGAAGAAAAGGAAGATCCTGAGGAACCTGCGGAACCTGGAGAATGCAAGCATCGTCACTGCAACAAACCAATACCAGGACCTTATCAATGAGATGTCTAAGGTAGGGCAGTGCTTTTGTTAAAATGGCAAAAAAATAAAAATGCTATCTGAAAACTAAAATCTGTAATTGGCAGGACATTCGCTATCAAAGGCGCTACAGACAGAGAAGAAAGGCTGAGCTTGTGAAGCTGCAGCAGGCATTAAAAGCCCTGAACTCCAAAACAGCTTTTTACCAGGACCAGATGAACTATTACGATACATACATCAAGACCTGTTTGGATAACCTCAATCGCAAGTGAGTTGTATTTTTTTTTTTTAACTCTTCCATTTGGTTTGTGGCACTGTGTGCATTAATGGTCAGTGGGTCTACGTCTTGTGTTCAGGAATTCACGCAGATCTATAAAACTAGACGGCAAAGGAGAGGGTAAAGGCAGTAAAAAGTGGAAGCCGCAGTCACTGAAGTACACTGCAGCACGTCTGCATGAAAAAGGAGTTGTACTGGAGATAGAAGGACTTCAGACAAACCAGTGAGTCACCACACATATTATTAATGTGTATTTACTGTATTATACTATGCACATGACTAACAGCTCCTTCATTTTTCAGTATATTGAGCTGATCTACTAGAGTATATTTCTCAATATACAAAATATTATTGGTGACAAGATGGTGAAAATATATTTTTTTGCACCAGGTTCAAAAATGTTATGTTTGACATTGCACCCACTGAGGAAGTTGGAGATTTTGAGGTAAAAGCCAAATTTATGGGCGTGGAGATGGAAAAGGTCCAGCTTCATTTCCAGGTAAACATTTCCTGTCATTTTACCAGAATTACCAGAAAACACAGCAGTTGTCATGAATCAGCACGTACACTGCTGACAGATAACCTTTCCTCTTTCCAAAGAAAACATTATAGAAAGAAAATTCCAATTCAGAAAGCAATAAACACTTAAATTTAAAGTTTAGCAATATGTACAGTTTATAAATAGAAAATATAATTCAACATTTAATAAAAATCCCACATGTATAGTAAATTAACAGTTTACATTGTCCTTCATCTCTCTAAATTTCTCATGCAGGACCTTCTTCAGCTGCAGTATGAAGGGGTGTCAGTCATGAAGATGTTTGACAAAGCCAAAGTAAATGTCAATCTACTCATCTTTCTCCTAAATAAAAAATTCTATGGGAAATGAAAGAGAAGCCAGATAAAAACATCAGGAAGTGTGCCTTAGAAGTCTGCAGAGTTCATCAGTGGTGCAAGACAGTGTCTCATCTCAAAAGAAAATTTGTGTTTATTTTCTTGTAAAGTATTTTAAAAATGATTTCATATTCATTGTGTATGTCCAAAAAGCTAGAGAATATTATTTCAGTGTATAGTAATAATTTGGCTACTTTATGGAATCCTGTAGTTCACAAGTGCCTTTTAACTAAGTCTTTAAAGCAAAATGTTTAAATTAATAAAAAGTTAAAAAAAAAGAGACATTGTGCTTTTTTTTGTTGTTTCTATGTATAAATAATACTCCTGATGCAACACCCAGGGGCCTGTAGAGAAATGATTTCCTCTCTTTAGTGGGAGGAGTTGACTTCATATTAATTTAGTGCCCACAGTGTTTGGAGACAAAATTAGCCATGGTCTGTGCTTCAGCTGGAGTTTTGCTGTTGTTGACTCTTCACAGCTCCGCAATGGATTCTAAAAATGGTAAGAACTTAAACTAATCTGTGACATTTACAAACAATTGCTATAAATATATATTTCTTAATCGTGTCGGCATTGTGCAACTTTAGCATTATCCTTTATACGTGTAAAAATGTGATTACTTCATTGGGGCACACATTTTCAGATGTGTAACTGTAAGCATAGCCAACAGCAAGTTATGAAATTTAGACAAATGCACTCAGAAAAAAAATCTCTGTACCTCTGACAGAAATAATTAATACACTGTAGATATTTGAAGTGTTATTGCTGATTGCTTCTCTTTGTGCCCTTCAAGACTCATCACTTGATCCAAGGACATTCTCTGCTCACTTTGTTTCCTCCTATGAGGATCCTGCAGATTACCTTGACCTGTCTGTGCTGGACAGTTTGGAGGAGTTGACTAGTTCTGGTTTTGGCCCAGAGCAGTTTCCTGTGAAAAAACATGGTCGCCACGGTCCACAGCACCATCACAATGGGAACTACGTTGTCTCCAGTGAGGTCAAAGAATTTCTCCAGGGCCATCTGACAACCAGATTTGTTCCGACCTTTTACATTTTTGTTGTCTTTGTGAGCGTTCCCCTGAACCTTGTTGCCACAGTGATGTTTTTGCGTTACATTCGTCCCAGGAAACCCGCCGTGATCTACATGCTCAATCTGTCTTGTGCAGATCTGTTGTTCGGCCTGCTTCTTCCTTTTAAGATTGCCTACCATTATCATGGCAACAATTGGATCTATGGAGACTTCATGTGCAGAGCTGTGACCGGAGCTTTCTATGGCAACATGTACTGCTCTGTGCTCCTCATGACTTGTATCAGTGTGGATCGTTTCCTGGCCGTGGTGTATCCTATGAACTCCCTGATGTGGAGGAGCCCCCAGACCGCTTCAGCTGTCTGTATTACAATGTGGCTCCTAGCTCTTGGAGGAGTGGCTCCTCTTTTTTCCTCAGGACAGACCATCTATTTACCAGAACTGGGCATCACCACCTGCCACGACGTGCAGGACGCAGAGAAGCTCCAAACCTATTATCTTTATTTTTTCCCTGTCTATGCTACTATCTTCTTCTTCATCCCACTAGTCTTCACAGTGGTCTGCTATGTGCGAATAATCCAAGCCCTGGCCGCAGCCAATGTGGAGAACCGTTCTAAGAAGACTCGAGCAGTCGTCATGGCTGTGCTTGTGGTCATCATGTTTGTAGTATGTTTCACCCCCACCAACATTATTCTCATGGTCCACTATGCTCAGCTGTACCCCGGGTCAGCTGACTTGACCTATCAGGCGTACATGTTGTCCCTATGCCTAGGTAGCCTCAGCTGCTGCTTAGACCCTCTCCTCTACTATTTCGGCTCTTCCCAGTGTCAGAAACAGGTGGTGGCAATGCTCAGGTGGAAGCAGCCGGAGGAGTCCGGGAGAAAATCTAAAACTCAAAGCACTAGAAGTAGTGGGTGTGACGGCAGTGGCCGGTCCCGCAGGATGGAGAGCCTGGGCAGCCAGTACAACCATTTGGTTCCTTGACTCAATGGGCACAATTACCACACTTACTGTGCCTAATAATATGCATGTGTATTGTATTGTATCTTAGATTCAAATAAAAGACAACCGTAACAGTTTTATATTGAATTTAATACAAATCTAAAATAGTTTTGCTTCTGTGATAGTACATGTGACATGAGAACATTGAATCAAGTTCATTTGTACACAGCCAAACTTTTTCATTGGTTTCTCTTTTTTTAAATAAACTATTATTCATCTATTAACAAGTAAGTCAAGTGGAATAATACATGCTTCTAAACGAATATAAGTTTGCATGCTGCATTTGTGATTAATTAAACTGACTGTAGAGTTGTGTACTCTACAATTTAAAAACTCTGTTTTTATTCTGTACTTTCTTCATCATCTGGGCACAGCTCTGAAATACAAAAATGATTGATCACATCTTACAGTCTTGTTATGGTAATTTATGGTTCACCATCTCCATCTTGTGGATACTTCCAACAAATGTACTGCTCCAGTTTTATTGTGCCTACAATTAATAAGAAATCATCTACCAGAGAAGTTACTGACCTATTTTATCATCATAGCTGTGGAAGTTCTCTGGGAAGTTCAGACACTGAAGTTGTTTCTTGAATATTTCAACATAGTTGGGATCCATTTTCCCAGTCCTCGCTGAAAAGAAGTGAGTTAAGTGCTGTGCAAAGAATTCACATTTCTGAGTTTAGTTTGAGGACTCACTGAACTGTAGGAGGTATCTTCCAGTAACATCTTTATTCCGAAACGTATCTGTCCACAGCAGGCAGTCGGAGCACGTCTGCAGTAAGTGTCCTTTGTGGTCAGATAGATTTTCTTCAAAAGTAGACAGGGGGGTGAGTGAACATTACAACCCTATGTTTTGGAACCCTATTTGTTACAATCCACTTACTGCGAAATGTGGTGGCAAGTCCAGAGACTGTTGCATTTACCTTCCCCTGGATGCACCGGCCACTGAGGAGTACAAACACTCTGATTCATATTGTTTTTATTCATTACATTTAAGTAAACTGCCTAACAAATAACTCACAAGCAGTAGTCTCCCCAGCGTAAAGTCACCGTTTGACGGAGGGGAGTGGGAGTCAGCTCAATCCAAGAGCTTTTTAGAGACTCCAGTGCTTTGTGATATGGGCTGGGGTCACCAGCGCCCATCAAATAAATCCATTTCCCCATGATCTGCACCAAAATACATTACTTGCTGAATACGATTATTCCTCGGGTAAATAATAAACTTACCATTTTAGGATCTTCTGGCATGAATGGTTTTACAAGGTCCTCGCAACCAGGTGAAGAGGCAGTGCTGAGGGAAGTGACAACCAACAGCACAAATCCAGCACAATGTCGCCCCATGTTTGGATGGAGAATTGAACAGAGACAGAGGAACGAGGCAATATAAGTATTTCCAAAGCTGCAACAAAAATGGTTCCTTGAAGTGGTGCAAAAAAAGAGTGGTGCAAAAAAAGAGTTGTGCAAGTGTCAGTATGAAGGAGTCGAGAGGCGGGGGTTGAAAAGAGTTTTTTTTTTTTTTTTTTTTTAAGTAGCAAAAAATCTGTAGCTTGGCTAAATGCAATGCCACGACTTTAAGAGATTGTTGTGGGGGTTCACAATTCAAATAAGACAATGTAGATAATTCTCAATTCAGTAAAATAAAAATTATTCACTTTTGTTCATGATTAAAAATGCTCCTAATGTAGCATAAACTTACATTGTTTTATTTATATTATATAGCTTAAGATACACATTGTTCTTTCCTTTTATTTTAACACCCACCCTTCTCACTCTATTGATTCCTGTTTAGCAATATTACTCTGGCATTATTTTACACTTGGACGACATTACAGATCTAGACCAAATCTTCTTAGTCCACACTAAAATGCCCGCTCTGTGTTTTCCTGTTTTGGGGCATTGGATTGTGGAGACTCCCCCCTGTGTGTTCAAATGCCTTTGAGCTTCACTAAGAGACCTTTTGTTCCATCTGGGAACAGGGTTGAATTAAACTAACATGAAAAGAGCTGGGCATGATTTACTACCATTTGAATGAGGCAAATGTTTCACAACTTTCTGAATACAGGACAAAGTGCTTTATTTACTACTCTAAACATTGTCAAAGGTCAGTTAAACACAATAAGCTCTAGAATGAGAGAAAAGCAGCTGTGACTGTGAACATATTACAGAATCTGATGAACACAATACAAGTTACACAGAGTATTTCAACACTGCAATGGAAAAGGCAGGAGGGTAATACTCTGGTGCTGTCATTCACTTCGTAGTACTTTCTGCTGCAGGAGTAACTGTTTCCCTGTCATCTGGACACAACTCTGAAAACACACAAGTATGATATTGAGGGCATTGCCTGAACAGCAGGAGGAATAGCACAAGTTACTTACTTACCCGTGCTCCCAAAAAAGTACTCTGGGGTAAATTGAAGACACTCGGCTTGCTTCTTAAAAGTCTCCAATTCGGATGGCTCCAGGTTGCCAGTCCGTGCTTTGAAAGAACATAGGGGCAATGTAGTCCACAAAGAAAGAAGAATCTAATATAGATTGTGGTCAAACTTACTGAACAGGAAAAGGTAGCGTCCCTTGGAATTGCCATCCGGCAGCAGCGTGGTGTCTTCAGACAAGAGGCAGTCGGCACATGTCTCATAGTACTTTCCTTCGTGATATGAAGCGTGACCATTGATAACCACTGAAATGGTAGTAGTATTATTGTCTAGCATTATAATATAGGAACATTTATGAAGCAAAGAGGAAACAGAAACCACAGAAAACACTGATACGTACATGTAGTGTGAGTTGTCATTCCAGAGATGTTGCCGTTGGTCAGACCCTGAAGACAGCTGTCATTCTTTTGACTACAAGAAATAAGGAAATAACAAATGAACATATGATGCACAGTGAGTTTTAGTTGATGGTGCAATGCAGTGCGCTTACAGACGGTCAGCCCAATAGATGGTCAAGAGTTCATCATCTGTTGAAGTAGACAGTTCAATCCAAGAGCTTTTCACTGATACCAAATCATCTTTTAGATCTGGTTTATCCCATGATCCGACATGAAGCACCCACTTTCCATAAATCTGGCAAAACAAGGTGGAAAAACAAGACATGCTTTCATTTTTATGTGATGCCTTCAACAATGTTAAAAACAGGAAAACATAGGGATTCAAATGTATAAATGTATACACAGATACTCACAGGGCTGTGGCTGTCCAGTACCAGAGGCTTGACCAGGTCCTTGCAGTCCAGATCAGCTGCAGCTCCCAGGGAGGCGAGGGTCAGGAAAGCGGCAAGCAGCTGTGCATCCATGACTGTGACAGCGGGCAGTCGGAAACCACACTAGTGTCCTGCCGGCTTGAGAGCTCTCAAAGGAAGCAGGGACAGCTTTGTATAACTGTGGGCCGGGCCATGTCCAATACACACAAACACCTCCTTTGGGAGTCAAAAACCTGCGTTTCACATTCAGTCTGCAGGGGCTTTGTTTACTTTATCTGCTTGCATAACAGCAACATGACATAGTTCAAATGGGGCAAAGTGTTTTACTGTCACTATGGTGAGAAAACATGGCCCATTAACACTAATTAATGGGTTGTGTTTAGATGGCAGTGTTAGCCATGATAATATTCTCAAAACAACAACTAATATCTTTGTTCACCATTAATTGAACCATAAATACCTGCACATGTGTGAGTATAGACTACGGATGTCACAATATAAGTTATCGCTCATTGCAATAAAACAGTAAAGAATAAATGAGGATTTTTATTGAGATAATTGTTCATTGAGATAGGCTGCCATTTCTTTTTTTCCCACCTCAAAGCAATTTGGACATATTTAATTAGGCCTTAAGACCATGATCACATTGGTAATTTAAGAAATTTTGGTTCTCTCTTTTTTGATACGTTGCTGTGGACCGCTCTGTTCTGTGCGACTGAAGACCAAAGGTTTCGCTAAACTCCCTCTGAAATAAAACTTCAGTCTGTGTCCTGCAGAGAACAGGAATGTAGTTTGTTAAATAATAGTTGGAAAAGCAGCTTTGTTTGCCTCGAGGCTGTGTTGATTAAGGAGCAAGCCTCTCTCATAGAACCCCTTATAAGGGCACCACCATACAGCAATATACCTCCATCCACCAGAGGGCAGGCTCCGAAAGCAGAAATATAAGAAATTCCCAATGGCGACTTTAAAAATGCAAAAATCATGTTTACAGCCTGGTACAAAAGATGGCTCTGGTCTCTAGAGCTAGGTTTTTATTACATGACAACTCTGGAGGGGCGTGGGGATTATTGATTAATATGACCCTAACCCAGTAACAGCAGAAAAGCCCAGATATAAACGCCATTTTATTGCCCTGTGATAAGGCCAATATCAGTGAGGGGGTGAGCAATGGGCATCCATTAAAATACAATCTATGTTCAGCGCTGTCTGACAGATATGCTAAACATGAGCCTCATTTAGCAGGGCCGGAACAAGGAATGTGGGGCATAAGTGGGGCGTAAATGTGTGGGCTAAAACTATATTTTGGCCTCTATTGGGGAGGGGGTCTGGGGGGGCAATCACAGGACACATTTTAGACATTTGTCTATTACTTATTTTCTGAACTTAACGTTTTATTAAGCTTTCTCTGAATGAATATGGCTACTGCCAAATTTCTTTTAAGAATTGCCAAAATTTAATTTAATACGCTGAATTTAAACTAGTTTTAGATTTGTAGAAAGACTATGAAACAAATTTTCTTTTGTTAAAGCCCTGTTTTGGACAGGTAGATCTTGTCTATGCACGGTGGGCAAGTGCTTAAAAGTGCTTGATTCATGTTATTTTTACTTTCAAGAAAGTGCAATTTTGTTTAACCACAAAAAACCTTGTAAAGTGATTCCAGTATGTTTTAGTGACATTTTCAAACTGTAAGCATGTTTTCATAATAATTGTGATATTGTTAATCGCAATACCTGGATGTCACATAAGCTCTGTATCACTTATTTGTAGAGACAGCCCCTGGGGAAGGGTTATAAAATAAAGTGCATATAAATAATTTGGAGTCACTTTAAGAGTGAGATTATTCACAAATGAAAAGGATTCATCACAGTTGCCAGTCTCCCAGGAGTAGATGGCCCAGCACATTTACCCTGAGGCTTTACAGGGCGATGCTTAAAGAAATGCAACCCAAGAGCTACATCTCTGTCAATGTCTGTGACAGCAGTACTACAAATAGACCATACAATTAAACACGGTTTGGGAGGTTGGGATAGGCTTATGCTGCAAGTTATTACTTCAAGTTATTGCTGCTAAAAGTTGATGACAAGAAAAATGTTTTCCTCAATCAGCTTCCATTTCTGTTTAATATAGATTTACATTTTGTTGTCTTTATCACAGACTAAGACCTGCTATGGTCTGGATCATTTGAATGTTTTTACAAATATGTCAGAGTGGAGGCAAAACTTTTTCAGATTTTGTAGCCCCTCCACGTAAAATATAGTAATAACTATAAAATTAAAAACTATAGTTTAATAAAAGGACAAAATACTTTATTTACAACACAAGTATCTATTATGTCAATTTGTAAACTTTATTGTGAAAAGTCAAACAAACAGAATAAGCTTTAACATGAGAAAAGCAAGGTTTTGTCAAAAAAAAAAAAAAAAAAAAAAAAAAAAAAACGTTCATACATTTGAATACAACACAGATACTCACAGGGCTGTGGCTGTCAAGTACCAGAGGCTTGTCCAGGTCCTTGCAGTCCAGATCTTCCAGGGAGGCGAGGGTCAGCAAAGCGACAAGTGCATCCATGACAACGGTCAGTCAAAAACCACAGTGTCTTGCCAGCTTGAGAGCTCTCAAAGAAGGGACAGCGTTGTATAACTGTGGGCTGGTCATGTTCAATTCGCACAAACTGAGCCACACACACACACACACACACACACACACTCTTTTCAGTCAACTTCATGGGGTGTAAAAGATGGCGCACAATAGACTTTTAATGCTTCACGTTAAATGTAAAAAACCTGAAGCACTTTACACAGAGGTTTAAACTATGTACAGTCCAAGTTCAGTTCACTTAACTGCAATGTAAACTATTTTAGAGACAAAAGGGTCACCTAAGGTTAAAATGTGACCTCATGGAGAGTTAGGATAGGGAATTGCATTAATGAATTCATTCTTGGGCTCAGTGCAAGAGTTTAAACCATAAAAACAGCACAAGCATACAAAAGACTAACCGGGGCAACGTAGACAATATTGCATGTTGATAATCAGTTTATTTTAGTTGTAGGTCCCAAGACATTTGGGTTAACATGACAATAACTGAAATGTCGATCATCTGGCTGTGGGACAGGAATAACAAAAAAATAAATAAATAAAGGCTAAACACAGGACCCACTGTTTTGGTGTAACTAATCAGTCTCTGTCTTCTCCACGGGACATAGGTCTAAAACAGAGAAAAGAAGGCATGTTTAGTCCAAGTTTCAAAAGGAACAACACAAACAAAACGAGACAGTAGCATGTTACCAGTGGATTCTAAAATGTGGAACTTGGTGAAGCCGAGGCACGCGGCCTGACTGTTGAAACGCTGCCAAGTAGCATCAGCCAATGTCCCGTTCTTCGCTACAGAACAAACAGTTATTTAGCTCATTGGACTGTGGGGTTTGTTAGATTTGTGTAAACTCACTAAAGAGTAACAGGGTTTTGCCAGTCTTTTTCTTTTTGAGAATGGTTGCTTGGTCAGACCACACAAGAGCGCCATCGTCCTGAGTCTTCAGGAAGTGGCCGATGTGTTCTGAGCTAAATGGTTTCCCGTTCACTGATGAATGCATGCAGTTAGTCACAGAGTAAGTTACCATGTTCTGTGAAGGAACTGGTGCTGTCACTTACATGTCAGCTTGATTTTGTCACCTACAACAGTTGCAACGCCATCTTTGACAAAGCACTTATGACCCCTTTGGAAAAAAGTAAAAATATTAAAATGCATAACATTTCTTTCAGTTTGTACAAGATCAGCACTTACTTTTTTGTTTCTACGTGTATGGTTTTCTTATCATCGTCATTCGTTGGTGTGATTTCCATCCATAAGCTTTTGACCACTAGAAACTCTTTAAAACGCTTGTCACTGTGTGATGTTGCAGCATATAATGTCCATTTACCAATAATCTACAATACATTGAAGAAATTAAAGAGAAAAATGAAAAACTGTAGAAATGCTAGGCAAAAAAAAGTCAATGTTTCACTTATACGTAATGTAGAGTAGGCTTATTGCATACTGTACCAGGTTAAAATCTTCCAGACAGCTAGTCAGCTCTGTACAGTTAGGATCTGCTGCACTCACAGAGCAGAGACCCAGCACAGCCAAGAACACCCTTAAAGCCATGATGACAAGCCAGATGTCACAAGAAGTTAAAGAATGTACCTCTCTAAAAGAATGGGGAATATATATACTTGTCATGAACCATGTACTCCACTTCAACCTTTCTCTCCCTCTGGCACGTCATTACACACCCCTGTTTCCACACCTGCAGCCCGTTACAATTAAGCCAGTACAAAAGCAGCCACGACCCAAGTCCTTCTCCAGTTCTGAACATACCAGAGGTATCCACTGATGTGGCAACAGACAGCGGCATAAAAATATCATGAGTATTCAAATTAGCTAGCTTAGCTTGAACAATGCACATTAACCATTCAGATATATATTACTCCTGTGGTCCCTTATTTTTAAATTCTAAATGCATGGTAAATGTTTGACACATAAATGTGTATTTTTAACACAGAAAATGGATAATTTTCAGTTACACATAAGATTACACATTGAGTGTGTTAAAAATGTCTGACACTTATTTTGTGTTAAAGTTAACTGAACAAGTAGTCCTTGAACAAACTCAACACGTGTTATTTTTTTTTTTTTGTTATCTCTTTTTGCAGTTGTTGAACACTTTCAAACAAAATTCCTTATTGTATTTGCATATCAGTCTTTTCTTACATTACATGATGGTCCCGTTGTTTTAAGTTGTACACTACAGTTTTAAAACCGCAACAAAACACTTTTCACTGACATTTTACCAGCAGACAAATGCAAATGCATAAAATGTACTGCAATATAGACCCATGAAATTCAACACAAAACTTTTCTGTGCCACGAGTAACAAGACATTTGCACACGTCATGCTTGTGTGCAGGTTTGTGTTTGTGTTTAACCTTATGAGCTCAATTGCTTGAAATGACTTGATTACATAACATTTGCAGCTTAGCCAGCAGCCACACTACCATTATTTAAATGTTAAATGCAATTTATAAATACTATACATTTATTATTATAGTTTATTTTAGTAGCCAGCTTATGGTATATTTTTTAGGCAAATTTGCATACTAACATTTTTATTTAGCAATTTTATGCCAATGCAGTTTCTGAAAAAAAAAAAAAAAAAAAAAACAGTGAAACAAACAGGATATACTGCTTACGTTTGGCTACAACTTACAAAACAAAATTTTAATCAAACCCATTTACAATCCTACTGTGCATAGATCTTAAAAAAAATAAAAGCAATTTTTTTATGGGGAATTTTATTTTATTTTATTATTAAATGCTGTATATTAAGTTTCCAATAACAAATGGTGGGTGAATGGTTCTTTGGGGCTAGCCTTGGTGAAAAAAAGCAAAAAGTTCCATCTACTAAGGTAAAGTCTTTAGCAAACAAGCAAAAGCAGAAAAAAAACTTCCAAGGGTACCCGGCTGTGTACAAAAGCATAATTTGAAAAACACACCCGAGTGCCCCGGAAATCCTTCGACTACCTTTGCACACTCACCGACAACTTTACCTAAGCAGACAAAACCTTCCATTTTCATCAAGTTTGTGGCCAAGTGCAAAAAACTTAGTCAAAAGCCCCACAGATCTCCAGTGCTTCAATTGAAGACTAGAAATTTTGTTGGTTTTCGTCATCGTCATCTTCAAATGACATGCAGAAAAACCAACTGAGCAATTGATGGGCCACAGATTTTCTTTTCTTCTTGGTTGTTGGTTGGTCTTCTTTGTATCCCTTGGCTGTATTTTCTCCCAGTACAACAACGGGCTCAGGCAACGTCTGAGCTGGTGCGTCTTTAACAATAGCATGTTTGTGTTTCATTTTAGAATTAAAGCAAATGCTGTTAGGGTCATCTATTACTATTGGGAGTTGTGAATTATCCCCTTGGGAGTCAATTGAACAGACTTTTGAGGTCTTTTTCCGTTTTGCCTCCAATCTGCCCTTATTAAGAGATAGTTTTCTGACTATGTCTGAAGATGCACATGTAGGTTTAGCCGTGCTAGCCTTTTTTAAGACAACCTCCCTTTCAGCGAGCAGCTCCTTTTCTCTTTCAAACCACTGTTTCTGTTCATTTTCAAACATACTTTCTTTTTCTCGAAGTTGCAGCACCTCTTCCAGCAGCTCTTTCTTTGCTAAATGCAGTTTTGACATTTCTATTTGCCAATTCTCTTCTACCTCGCTCCAGAACTTCTCACTATTATCAATGTTCAGTGTGACCTGAACCTGATGCTGGTCAAATCTTACTTCCCACTCCTGGACCTTGTCTATCCAATAACGTCTTTCTTTAGCCCATTCATGCTGCTGGCGCTTCCACTGTGTCATCTCCTTCTCACACCGTAGCTCGTTGAGACGGGCCTCTTTCATTTTGTCTCGAAATATTCGCTCCTTTTCCTCCATTTCTCGTAGTAATATAGATGTCTGCAAATTTCCAGAGGCCATCTCAGGCTTGGTGTTGGTCTGGATCCCCAACGAGGACACCGTAGGCTTGATGATTGCCTGGACCTCTCGACATTCCTCTTTTGGTTTGGTCTTGCCAGCCTTTTTTATAAGGACCTCCCTTTCAGCGAGCCAATCCTTTTCTCTTTCAAACCACTGTTTCTGTTCATTTTCAAACATACTTTCTTTGTTTCGGAGTTGCAGCACCTCTTCCAGCAGCTCTTTCTTTGCTAAATACAGTTTTGACATTTCTATTTGCCAATTCTCTTGTTCCTCGCTCCAAAACTTCTCCCTACTATCAAAGTTTAGTGTGACCTGAACCTGATGCTGGTCAAATCTTACTTCCTCCTGGACCTTGTCTATCCAATAACGTCTTTCTTTAGCCCATTCATGTTGCTGGCGCTCCCACTGTGTCATCTCCTTCTCCCACCGTAGCTCGTTGAGACGGGCCTCTTTCATTTTGTCTCGAAATATTCGCTCCTTTTCCTCCATTTCTTGTAGTAATATACATGTCTGCAAATTTCCAGAGGCTATCTCAGGCTCGATGCTGGTCTGGATCCCCAACGAGGACACCGTAGGTCTTGTTGTTTCTTCGGTGGCTTGAACTCCTACATCTTGAGATTCCTTTTTGGGGTCGGTGGTCGTCTGAACCTCCACAGAAGTAACCTTCAGTTTGGGAGATTGGACTTCGATGGCCTGAACTCCAATCTCTTTATACTGAATTTTAGGCTCAGTGTTTGTCTGCACCTTTACAGAGGCCATCTCAGGCTTGATGGTGGTCTGGATCCCCAACGAGGACACCGTAGGCTGGATGATTGCCTGGACCTCCTTTGAGACAAAGTTAGGCTTGATGTTTGCCTGGACCTCCTTTGAGACAAAGTTAGGCTTGATGTTCGCCTGGACCTCCTTTGAGACAAAGTTAGGCTTGGCGTTTGTCTGGACCTCCTTTGAGACAAAGTTAGGCTTGATGTTCGCCTGGACCTCCTTTGAGACAACCTTTGGCTTGGCGTTTGTCTGGACCTCCTTTGAGACAAAGTTAGGCTTGGCGTTTGTCTGGACCTCCTTTGAGACAAAGTTAGGCATGATGTTTGCCTGGACCTGCTTTGAGACAACCATAGGCTTGATGTTCGCCTGGACCTGCTTTGAGACAACCTTTGGCTTGGCGTTTGTCTGGACCCCTTAGAGACAACCTTTGGCTTGGCATTTGTCTGGACAGCTACTGAGGTGACCTTAGGCTTGGGTGGTTTTGGATCCGTCACTTGAATTCCTATTTCTCTACATTCTTTTTTTGGTTTAGCCGTGCTAACCTTTTTTAAGAGGACCTCCCTTTCAGCGAGCAAATCCTTTTTTCTTTCCAACCACTGTTTTTGTTCATTTTCAAACATACTTTCTTTGTTTCGGAGTTGGAGCACCTCTTTCAGCAGCTCTTTCTTTGCTAAATCCAGTTTTGACATTTCTATTTGCCAATTCTCTTGTTCCTCGCTCCAAAACTTTTCCCTATTCTCAAAGTTTAGTGTGACCTGAAGCTGATGCTGGTCAAATCTTACCTTCCACTCCTGGTCCTTGTCCATCCAGTGGCGTCTTTCTTTGGCCCATTCATGTTGCTGGTGCTTCCACTGTGTCATCTCCTTCTCCCGCCGTAGCTCGTTGAGATGGGCCTCTTTCATTTTGTCTTGAAACATTTGCTCCTTTTCCTCCATTTTATGTTGGAATATTATCTTCTCTTTTTTCCATGCTTCCTCTCTTTCAATGTAGCCATTTTCCTTGTTTTTCCAGTCATTCTCTAATTTTATAATTTTTCTACGACGTCTTCCTACAGTTGTTTGCTCCATGACTAGATGTTTTAAAGCTAGTTGCTTTTCTCCGAGTAGCTAAACTAAAGGTATTCTGAACGATTAATTATGCCTTCTTCTGTCGACTGGTTTATGTATAATGTGTTATATTCTTGCCAAGTCCCTTAAGTAAACTCTGTAGTGACATCACATTCCGGCTCTGTGATGTCACTAAGTCATTTCTATAAATAAACTCTTCTGATTGGCTGTTAACTGATCAATCAGAAGGAGTGTTCCAAGCTCATACAACACATAGCAACCATGTCTCTGTCCCACAGTTTGAGAAGCTTAGCCTGGTACCAGTGACTGTAAAAGGGGCTGGACATAAGGAGTGTGATGTCAACTTGAGATTGAAGCTTCTTCTGGCGCCATTTTTAGTCGTTATAGAGTGAAAAGATTGCCCAAATACTCACATCCAAAATTGTATTAAACAGCTCCTGAAAATGGAATATGAAATGGGAAAGGACTAGCAAAAGCCCAACATCTCTACTTGCAGCTTTAATGACTACAATACACTAAATAATTACTATAACCCCTTTTCACACCAACCACAATCTGGTTCAAGCTCTGGCTCAGAGTTTTGATGCTTTCTGTTAAACCAGTGCATGTAATATCAAACAATAAACCCTAGATTACTTGTCAAGCTGAATACAAATCATTCAGGCTGAAAATCCAGAAAAAAATAAAAGACAGATAGGGCTGAAAAATAGAAAAACGTCCAATTTGAATCAATAAGTCACTTCATTTTATGTTGTTTTGATATATTTCCAAATTTATGTCTTATTGTATGGTTATGATTATCAGGAACAAAAGCTGCATAACTATCTACATTAATGTGTTTCAATTCAAATCAATTTGCTTGGCCTGAGCTTATTACTTTAACTTGAAAAGCCTGAGCAATACATGCTTTATCAAGAGAAACGTCGCACTTCACGTGGATCTGCATCGAACCACAAAATGAAATGTAATGATTGTGAAACTGAAGATGACAAGTTGTACATATGGAACATGAGAGAAAAACAGCGAGTGAAATGTGCAGAGCAAAAAAAGCCAAGAAAGCAATAATCTCCCAATACAAATGAACTGGGGTTGGATGTCCTGCTGTGGTAAAAAGGCCTAAAACAGAAGTGCCCTACATGTTGTTCTCTCACGGTGGTGGTCCCTCGGGGGCATTAAGGGAAGTAGAGCTGCACAGTCATGACCTAGTGTCTGTCATCGGGGGGTCATCCTCAACGCCCTCCACTTGGGCCAAACACGCAAACAAAAACCAACCCTCAACTCTCATTTGAGGCCTTAAGTCAACAGGGGTCAAGGGCTTTTCCTCTCAAACGCTTATCCATTCAACAATCAGCCAAACACACATCTCCCATCCCACCGACCAAGGTGTCAAGACTCCCATAATTGGAAGTGACATTACACAAGCCTCCATCTCAAATAATTAGAAACACCCCTTTGACAGAAGACACTTGGGTCAAGTTTGGAGAAGCAAAAAGGTGTTACAACAAAAAAGGAATATACTTCCAAATTAAAACCATTCTTGGCTTTAGTCAGTGGTTTATCTCACCGTCTACTGAGGCTGAAGGTGCCCTGCTGTAATGGCCCTAGTGACCTGTAGTGTCATATTTTGACATTGATGTGCATATTTAAATGCTATACTATGATATCATTTTGTGTTTTTTCCACATTATTAAACAGAGAAAATTCATTTCACATCTTTTTTATTTATTTGTCACCCTGACTTTTGAATAGTAAGGGCACATTGTTCTGAGGTCAAAAAGAGACGGTCATCGATAAATATGACAAAATATATTTGCAGACGTTTTGTTTTTTTGCACTTTGCAGTTTGCTAAGAGTGACAACAACAGGCTTCAAATGTTTTACTTTTGATAGTCAATAAAAAATAAGAAAGAAATGTTACACCACAGGATGCAAAGTCTGGTCTCTAGCAGCAGAGTGCTGAGTTTTGTGTTGCATACCTAATCAAACGTTCACGTGCCTTCTATAGAGAAATAGCTTGTGCATCAAGTGTTGATACGTTATTTACCATGTCTCTGTCTCTTGCAGTTCACCAGGCAGTGTCCTTTAAATGGTAATTATTTATTTAATCTCAAGCACAAACTTCTGTCTTTGTTTTCTGCAGAATGTAACATAAAAAGATAAACTCTTCATTAGTCCCACAATGGGGAAATTATATTTTGCAACAGCAGATGTACAGTAAATACAAAAAAAAAAAAAAAAAAGTTAATGAAAATACTTTTCATCCATGTGCCCTGTCTTACTGTCCTGACAGAGGAACATAATTCTTAAATTGCTAGTACCCAGAAGCATTGCAGGTGTTTGAACATTGTCCATTCAGGGCACACACTGTACAATTCATTTGCACAATATTCACATCAATAAACCTTGCTAACAGATTTTTGTATTTTTGTACAGATACTGCACTTTGTCATTGATGACATCACACATAAAAAACAAACTATAAAATGCCAGATTATGGGTTAAAAAAACTAGGAAACGTCTTCATGACACCAAAACAGAAGTGCTAAACTTGTTTAATATTAACCAGACCTTAATTCTAAACAGGGGTTACACTCGTTATATCTGCTGCAGTGAAGTAATGTTAAAAACTGGGACTTCAGCTTGTTCCTGCTGCAAAACAAATAAAATACCGGGTCCCACCCCGCACTTAAATCAATCATTTCCCAGGACATTTTTCAGGACTTTTTTTCTGATATGATTAGACCTGTATCTTTTAAAGAAACCTGTCAATGTGCTTTCAGTTTCTTTAATTGATAGTGAAAATACTTATTTATTAATTTTAAAGGGGTGTGACTAAAAATCACAATTACAGTTTAAAATATACAAGCATTTTCTGCAGGGTACCTCTGTTTTATGACTCCATCTAGTGGTGGACAGCGATTCAGCAGTCTGAGCCAGCTTTGAGTCTTGGGAAGATATTTGATTATAGTATATTTGATATTAATGAGATGGGCTGTAACAATTACTAAAGCACATTTACTTAAGTAACAATGCACTTTGTTTCAACATTTTCCTTTTGGTAATATTTACAGTGTAACATAAGAGTAACTTTTAACACTGTAAATATTACCAAAAGGTTTAGGCACCCATCCAAAAGTAGATGAGTATCACAACAGCTCGTACATACAGCTTTGTCCTTGTCATTTTCCAAATTAAGACTGAACACAACATTCACAAACCAAATTAAACACAGTAACCTGCGCAGTGCTGCACCTGGAACCAATCTGAGTCTAAACAGATGAATTTATGTGTTTCCGATTGAGAGGCATGTCTGGCAGTTTGATCCCTGACAAACTACACACAGAGGGACAGACTGTAGTTGTTTTGTGCTTATTTGTCATAACTACTGGCTATGCATGTAATAGTTATACAAACGCTTATGAAATTCAAATAGGTAGGCTACCACATCTACCCTACTTATGACATTTACATTTATTTAAACATTCATTTAGCTGACGCTTTTATCCAAAGCGACTTACATTACGCTTAACAGTGTTACAGCTGGAACACCACTGGAGGCAAGGTGGTTTAGGTGTCTTGCCCAAGGACACAACGACAGTAGGAACTGTGGGGAGAACGGGAATTGAACCACCAACCTTCCGGTTGAGGGACAATCGTTCACTTGTCATAAAGTCTAATGAGTCTAAGCTCAAATGTCTTGCTGTAAATCAACACAAGGTCAGTATATTAATTATTTTGTCATTTTTAAATTTGAAAGTTAGTGTTTGCAAAATTTGAGTTAATACAAAGTATTAAAAAAGGAAACTTGACCTTAAAACGGTAATTTGCATCCACCATCTTTTGAGTGGATCCCTCACAATCCTGTAGCAAAGACTAGACTTTCCAAACAAATAAAGAAGTGGCCCTTTTCTCAAAATCATCAATCGGTGTATAAGAATTTTAAATCTTCACAAGAAGTTGAGCTCAGTGCATTTCTCTATGATATCTTCATCATCGTCTTCATCTGTAGATCTGTTGACCTGTAGTAGCCAGGCAGCCTGCAACAAAGGCTTTAGAGTTTCCATAGCGTTGGAACTTTGGAGCTCATTCTCCTTTTGCCACTCCTCGAGGTCTCTTATATTTCATCTGATTTGCTGGAGCACATATCCTTGCGGAGCACCATGTTATTGAAGGTGTTTGCTCCAACAATTAAGAATAACTGTTTAACCACTTGTCTGATGAGGCCCTGCTCCATGCCATGCTGCATGGAGTGGAAGTAGAGATTGAATGAGCTTGGCTTCATGCTCTCTTTTGTATTCCAACATGCCCAGATAATCTTTGATTGATGTTTGCTTCGCTCTGTTTGATAATTCAAGGCTCCTTATTTGACTTAAGTTTTTTATTAGTCTGTCTTTTTGGTCAAGCTGCTCCTCATAATCCATATTGACTGCAGTCAGATGAGCAGCCTCTTGTCTCAGTCCAGTCTTGGCTTCACGCTCCATCAGATTCAGCCTCTTCAAGTGATCATTCTCTTCTTTTAGCTCCACGACTCTTTCCTCGAGTTGTCTCTGTACCTCATCCAGTTCTTCCAAATGCCTGCATTTTGAGCTTTCCTCTTGAATTTTCTTTTGAAGTACATTAGTTATCTCTTGGGTTTTGTCTTCTAAATTTCAGGTTTTTTCCTTGGACTTCAAGATCTTGTTTCTGTCTTTGCAGTTCTGATACCTGCAGTTTCAGCTCTGGGATCACAGAGTTCTCGCTGCTGAGCCTGGACACTTTGTGGCGTATGTTGTCATTGACGTTACTTTTCTCCTGGAAAAGACTTTGTGATTTATTGTTTTCATTTTGAAGATGTGCCTCTGTTTTTGATTAAGAAGTTATTACTTCAAGTCATTGATGATTAGAGAATCAATCAATTACAGAAAAGAAAATGTTTCTCAATTAGCCTGCATTTCTGTTAAATATAGTTTTACATTTTGTTATTGTCTTTATCACAGACTAAGACCTGCTATAATTAGATAATTTTACAAACAAATATATCAAAGTGGAGGCAAAACTATTTCAGATTTTGTAGCCCTTCCACATAAATCTACTATAGTTTTCTTAATAAAGGTATCTATCATGTAACTTTGTAAACTTTGATGTGAAAGGTCAAACAATTAAACAGAAGCTCTAACATGGCGGAAAAGCAGCAGACTTTTGTCAAATAAAAAACTTTCATACATTTGACATACGTATACACAACACAGCTGCTCACAAGACTGTGGCTGTCCAGTATCAGAGGCTTGACCGGGTCCTTGCAGTCCAGATCTCCCAGGGAGGCGAGGGTCAACAAAGCAGCAAGCAGCTGTGCATCCATGACCATGACAACGGGCAGTCAAAAACCACATGTCCTGCCAGCTTGAGACCTCTCAAAGGAAAAAGGGACAGCATTGTATAACTGTGTGCCGGGCCATGTCCAATACACACAAACTTCTCTCTGAGCCACACACTTGCTTTTCACAGTCAGTCCACAGTTAGTCACAACTTTATGGGTGTGATGGTTAGTGATGGTGCGGGTGCCTTTCCTTTTAATGCTGCACATCAGGTCAACTTTTGTAAAAACCTGAAGCACTTTACAGGAGGGATCCACTCCCAGGACGGACAGGCCGTGCAGGAATGTGTCCAGGACAGTTGAAAAATACATAGAAATACACAATCATATTTACAACTAAAAACATTTATATTGGCAGTGTCCAGTGTCCACTCTGAGTGTGCAAATGTCGCCTTACAACAATAATAAAAACTTCTTAGAAATGAGATTTAAATGTGCAAACATATTTCACACTGTTTATTTCAACACAACTGCCTTTATTGAAAATTGTTTTAGTCAATGAAAAATAATACCAATAGTAAAAAGAGATCTTGCTGTCTATTGTAAAATAAACAAAAGGACATCAATGTGTATCAAAGAGATGCAAAATACACATTCATAGCTTATTTTAAATTAAAATGAAATAAATGTGCAATTAAAAAACCCTAACAGCCCACGAAAGTCAAAAAATATAAATAAACGTACCAACTAAACCATCTTTGCACTTAAAGTGCATTGAACAGGAAGATATTCCTTATGCTACATAAACGCTGGCATCATAACCATCAAATGCAAATATTTATTTACTCCGATTCATTTTCATGAAAGCGCTTCGTGCTAATCAATGCTTTCCTCTAGTGAGTTCACCTGTGAAACTAAATACTTTTTCTGCGAAAGCTTGAGAAGCTGACATTGCCAAAATATTTAATGCTAACGGTTTGTTTCTCTGTTGTCTTTTTGCGTCTCCGGTTAACTTCTCGGCACCGCTGCGTAACAACAAGACAATTCTGATTGACTTTCTCCCGCTCATCCCGCCCGTTACACTTAATCTTTCCTTCTCCTGACTTATTTTCCATTTAGTTTTCGTCCGCAAAAAACCTTCGTTGACAAAATATTTTTGTCATAGTTTACGTCCACAAAATTAACACTGGTGACAAGACGGGCAGGAGGAACTAGAGAGGAGGGGGAGCAGAGGGAGCAGGGTATGTTGGGGTTGTGTATGGCTTTGAAAGTCAGGGCAGTGGCGCAATAAGGGGGTATGCGCCATATGCGGCGCCAAAATTGATGCTGCATACCCCTCTGGAACTGGGTAGTTAGATTTACCGCGAAATCCAGCGATATACAGCCGTCCACCAGAGGGCAGGCTCCAAAAGCGGAAATATAAGGAGAAATCCAATGATGACTTTACAGGTGTAAAAATCATGTTTACAGCCTGGTACAAAAGATGGCTGAATGGGTGAATTTTTGATTATTACGTCCGTTTATGCTATCTGAAAAGTGTAGTTTTGAGAATAAATTTGGGTGTGGCTATCTTGGTGTGCATGTGTCAATCACCGAGCCGCGCGCACGTCGTGTGGCTAGCTGGCTAACAAGTGGCTAGTTAGCTGCTCTGTGATACTTGCTGGAGCAGTATAACGGAGCTGCTTGGAGCTAGGGTGTGTTAGGCTTCTGTACTTGACCGTCGGCTGTTCTCTGAGTATTTGAGAAGAACGTTGTTGAAATGGCTTGCTGTGCTGTTGGCTGTACTAGCAGACTCTCCAAGAAGTGTGGTATTCAGTTTTTTCGGTGAGTAATAGCCTACAATTTTCTTGGTTTTATGGATGGTTTTAAGACAAGCCTCTCCCATGGAACCTCTAAAATGGTCCTCGTGTAAGGGCGCCGCCATACGGTGATTTTACAGCGATATACAGCAATATACCTCCGTCCACCAGAGGGCAGGCTCCAAAAGCGGAAATATAAGGAGAAACCCAATGGCGACTTTACAAGAGTAAAACTCATGTTTACAGCCTGGTACAAAAAATGGCTCCGGTCTCTAGAGCTAAGTTTTTACTACATGACAACTCTGAGGGGGGTGAATTTTTGATTAATATGTTTGTTTATGCTATCTAAAAACTATTGTTTTACTATGGAAAAAGCCCGGATGTAACAGCCATTTTATTGCCCATTCGTAATGACAATATTGGTGAATAGGGGACCAATGGGCGGATATCATCCATATTTATACAATCTATGTTTTAAGAGCTCTTAAGCGGGTGGATATATAGCATTACTCAGCTACTTAGCCTAGCTACCAACTTTTCCCCATCAAAAGTACATCGAGTACGGTAATTTAGAATTAGATGTTAATTATAATACTGTTAAGGTAGAGTTTCAAATTTATTTTTACTGGCTTTGCTTTAAAAAATAGATCCAGGTATACAATATATCATGTCATTCCTTGTTTAAATCCAAACACTATTTGCATTGCGTACATGGCTATTAAACATAGTTTAACATCAAAACAATAGATTTATTCATGATAGCTGTAATATCTTTTTAAGTGATCGAATTAAGGATGTTATGGCTTTGACATATAACGTGCAAATGAGCGCAACTTGGTAAACCTGCATTATTCACCGGGTGCACTACGCTACGCTAGGCTACCGTCAATGCTCTGAAGCCCACCGCTAATGACTTTTGAAAATAACGTGCTATCATTATGTACGAGATAATGTAAGATTATCTCGCAAAAAAGCTACTCACTCACCTGTTGAAACAAGTTACAACCAGTGGACACATAGTGGGAAAGTACTGATACAGACTGCTTCCAAGTAGGTGCGCCATAGATTACTATTACTTTTGTAGTGTCAAGTTGACCATGGACACAACTTGTTGATACAGGAATGCTCTAAATAAAAAATATGTACAACTGTGATTCTACAATAAATAAATAAAATAAAGTAGCTACAAAACCCTATAATGTCTTTTCTTTATATCTCTTTTAACAAGGAAGGACTTGACTTGCTCGACAAGCACAGCTATGCACACCAATTTATTTTTTTCAAAAGACATCCAAAGCCTAGACGGTCACGGCAGGTATGTTTGTTGAGAGGTTGAGAATGTTAATAATGTGTCAAATGACAGTGTTGAGTGTCAAAGTGTAAATATTATGTATGTCATTTTGTGGCCATGCAAACCTTAAATGGGAAATGAATTGAACTTGATTAGACCATTTTCTATATGTCTTAGAGCCTGCATGAACGCGGCCTAAGTACATTTCAGAGAGCCTGTGTGTGCAATAGTTTACATCGTTGGTGGAATATGTCTGATAACAGGATTTGTTTTTAATAGAGTTGGCAGAATAATTTTCTCTGTTATGTTCCCACCCTAGTTCATTGTATTTTTACATGTTCTGTATTGACTTGTGCTATTATTTTTAATCCTTATGTCCTGTTTCTGGATGTGCATTTTATTTAACAGTTGTTGTCCCGTCTTATATTTTCCCACTCAAGGCCTGCACCTTGTTGTGGTGATTGGGCTTTCAACCAAGACAGGCCAACTTGAATTTGTTTTGTGATTTTTTTTTCTTGTCTGACTTTCCACAAGGTCCCGTCCTGCAGCAGTCATTTTAAACTCCTCATCACATCCTCGCCACGTCCACCTTCACCCTTACAACCTGATGGGACAAGGCTTCGTTTGTTGCTTCTCAAACCTTTTGGAACTGCATCACAAATATGTGACACCTTTTAGACACTTGAGGATTAAAAAAGCAAAACTTTTTACAATTCATTTGCACTTTTTTATTTTCAATGAAATGTATTGTATCATAGGTTTTTACAATTTTAAACAAACTTTTTTTCTGCTTTAAGTATGGGCATGCCTTACTTATAATTTAATCTACCATCTAGTGGTATAAAATCAAAAACTACAAAAAACTGCTGCAGATGTTTTAACAGATGTTTCCAGGTGCAGAAGGCAGAAGCAGAGGGCAGGTCCATCGTGAAAACTACAAGAGTTATGTATAACATGGCTATAACTAAGTTAAATATAGTATCCACTGATGTTCACTGATGAATGCATGCAGTTAGTCACAGAGTAAGTTACCATGTTCTGTGAAGGAACTGGTGCTGTCACTTACATGTCAGCTTGATTTTGTCACCTACAAATGTTGCAACGCCATCTTTGACAAAGCACTTATGACCCCTTTGGAAAAAAGTAAAAAAATAATTAAAATGCATAACATTTCTTTCAGTTTTTACAAGATCAGCACTTACTTTTTTGTTTCTACGTGTATGGTTTTCTTATCATCGTCATTCGTTGGTGTGATTTCCATCCATAAGCTTTTAACCACTAGAAACTCTTTAAAAAGCTTCTCACTGTGTGATGTTGCAGCAAATAATGTCCATTTACCAATAATCTACAATACCTTGAAGAAATTAAAGAGAAAAATGAAAAACTGTAGAAATGCTAGGCAAACAAAGTCAATGTTTTGCTTATACGTAATGTAGAGTAGGCTTATTGCATACTGTACCAGGTTAAAACCTTCCAGACAGCTAGTCAGCTCTGTACAGTTAGGATCTGCTGCACTCACAGAGCAGAGACCCAGCACAGCCAAGAACACCCTTAAAGTCATGATGACAAGCCAGATGTCACAAGAAGTTAAAGTTCTCTAAAAGAAGGGGGAATATATATACTTGTCATGAACCACTCCAACCTTTCTCTCCCTTTGGCACGTCATTACACACCCCTGTTTCCACACCTGCAGCCCGTTACAATTAAGCCAGTACAAAAGCAGCCACGACCCAAGTCCTTCTCCAGTTCTGAACATACCAGAGGTATCCACTGATGTGGCAACAGACAGCGGCATAAAAATATCATGAGTATTCAAATTATCACAGTCTATCGGTTTGACTGTAGCTTAGCTTGAACAATGCACATTAACCATTCAGATATATATTACTCCTGTTGTCCCTTATTTTTAAATTCTAAATGCATGGTAAATGTTTGACACATAAATGTGTATTTTTAACACAGAAAATGGATCATTTTCAGTTATAAATAAGATTACACATTGAGTGTGTTAAAAATGTCTGACACTTATTTTGTGTTAAAGTTAACTGAACAAGTAGTCCTTGAACTCAACACGTGTTATTTTTTTTTTTTGCACATCTCTTTTTGCAGTTGAACACTTTCAAACAAAATTCCTTATTGTATTTGCATATCAGTCTTTTCTTGCATTACATGATGGTCCCATTGTTTTAAGTTGTACACTACAGTTTTAAAACCGCAACAAAACACTTTTCACTGACATTTTACCAGCAGACAAATGCAAACGCATAAAATGTACTGCAATATAGACCCATGAAATTCAACACAAAACTTTTCTGTGCCACGAGTAACAAGACATTTGCACACTTTGCTACATTGCACCTAGATTAGACACCTACTCACTCACCTGTTGAAACAAGTTACAACCAGTGGACACATAGTGGGGAAGTACTGATACAGACTGCTTCCGGCGAGGGGTGCGGCCATAGATTACTATTACTTTTGTAGTGTCAAGTTGACCATGGACACAACTTGTTGATACAGGAATGCTCTAAATAAAAAATATGTACAACTGTGATTCTACAATAAATAAATAAAATAAAGTAGCTACAAAACCCTATAATGTCTTTTCTTTATATCTCTTTTAACAAGGAAGGACTTGACTTGCTCGACAAGCACAGCTATGCACACCAATTTATTTTTTTCAAAAGACATCCAAAGCCTAGACGGTCACGGCAGGTATGTTTGTTGAGAGGTTGAGAATGTTAATAATGTGTCAAATGACAGTGTTGAGTGTCAAAGTGTAAATATTATGTATGTCATTTTGTGGCCATGCAAACCTTAAATGGGAAATGAATTGAACTTGATTAGACCATTTTCTATATGTCTTAGAGCCTGCATGAACGCGGCCTAAGTACATTTCAGAGAGCCTGTGTGTGCAATAGTTTACATCGTTGGTGGAATATGTCTGATAACAGGATTTGTTTTTAATAGAGTTGGCAGAATAATTTTCTCTGTTATGTTCCCACCCTAGTTCATTGTATTTTTACATGTTCTGTATTGACTTGTGCTACTATTTTTAATCCTTATGTCCTGTTTCTGGATGTGCATTTTATTTAACAGTTGTTGTCCCGTCTTATATTTTCCCACTCAAGGCCTGCACCTTGTTGTGGTGATTGGGCTTTCAACCAAGACAGGCCAACTTGAATTTGTTTTGTGATTTTTTTTTTTGTCTGACTTTCCACAAGGTCCCGTCCTGCAGCAGTCATTTTAAACTCCTCATCACATCCTCGCCACGTCCACCTTCACCCTTACAACCTGATGGGACAAGGCTTCGTTTGTTGCTTCTCAAACCTTTTGGAACTGCATCACAAATATGTGACACCTTTTAGACACTTGAGGATTAAAAAAGCAAAACTTTTTACAATTCATTTGCACTTTTTTATTTTCAATGAAATGTATTGTATCATATGTTTTTACAATTTTAAACAAACTTTTTTTCTGCTTTAAGTATGGGCATGCCTTACTTATAATTTAATCTACCATCTAGTGGTATAAAATCAAAAACTACAAAAAACTGCTGCAGATGTTTTAACAGATGTTTCCAGGTGCAGAAGGCAGAAGCAGAGGGCAGGTCCATCGTGAAAACTACAAGAGTTATGTATAACATGGCTATAACTAAGTTAAATATAGTATCCAAAGTAATGTGTAACTGCACTTGTTTTTTACCAGCAGACAAATGCAAACGCATAAAATGTACTGCAATATAGACCCATGAAATTCAACACAAAACTTTTCTGTGCCACGAGTAACAAGACATTTGCACACGTCATACTTGTGTGCAGGTTTGTGTTTGTGTTTAACCTTATGATCTCAATTGCTTGAAATGACTTGATTACATAACATTTGCAGCTTAGCCAGCAGCCACACTACCATTATTTAAATGTTAAATGCAATTTATAAATACTATACATTTATTATTATAGTTTATTTTAGTAGCCAGCTTATGGTATATTTAGGCAAATTTGCATACTAACATTTTTATTTAGCAATTTTATGCAGTTTGTGTAAAAAAACAAACAGACAAGTGAAACAAACAGGATATACTGTTTACTTTTGGCTACAACTTACAAAACAAATTTTTATTCAAACCCATTTACAATCCTACTGTGCATAGATCTTAAAAAAAATAATATTTTTTTTTTATGGGGAATTTTATTTTATTAATAAATGCTGTATATTAAGTTTCCAATAACAAATGGTGGGTAAATAGTTCTTTGGGGCTAGACTTGGTGAAAAAAAGCAAAAAGTTCCATCTACTAAGGTAAAGTCTTTAGCAAACAAGCAAAAGCAGAAAAAAAAACTTCCAAGGGTACCCGGCTGTGTACAAAAGCATAATTTGTTAACACACCCGTATGCCCCGGAAATCCTTCGACCACCTTTGCACACTCACCGACAACTTTACCTAAGCAGACAAAACCTTCCATTTTCATCACGTTTGTGGCCAAGTGCAAAAAACTTAGTCACAAGCCCCACAGATCTCCAGTGCTTCAATTGAAGACTAGAAATTTAGTTGGTTTTCGTCATCGTCATCTTCAAATGACATGCAGAAAAACCAACTGAGCAATTGATGGGCCACAGATTTTCTTTTCTTCTTGGTTGTTGGTTGGTCTTCTTTGTATCCCTCGGCTGTATTTTCTCCCAGTACAACAACGGGCTCAGGCAACGTCTGAGCTGGTGCGTCTTTAACAATAGCATTTTTGTGTTTCATTTTAGAATTAAAGCAAATGCTGTTAGGGTCATCTATTACTATTGGGAGTTGTGAATTATCCCCTTGGGAGTCAATTGAACAGACTTTTGAGGTCTTTTTCAGTTTTGCCTCCAATCTGCCCTTATTAAGAGATAGTTTTCTGACTATGTCTGAAGAGGCACATGTAGGTTTAGCCATGCTAGCCTTTTTTAAGACAACCTCCCTTTCAGCGAGCAACTCCTTTTCTCTTTCAAACCACTGTTTCTGTTCATTTTCAAACATACTTTCTTTTTCTCGAAGTTGCAGCACCTCTTCCTGCAGCTCTTTCTTTGCTAAATGCAGTTTTGACATTTCTATTTGCCAATTCTCTTCTACCTCGCTCCAAAACTTCTCACTATTATCAATGTTCAGTGTGACCTGAACCTGATGCTGGTCAAATCTTACTTCCCACTCCTGGACCTTGTCTATCCAATAACGTCTTTCTTTAGCCCATTCATGCTGCTGGCGCTTCCACTGTGTCATCTCCTTCTCCCACCGTAGCTCGTTGAGACGGGCCTCTTTCATTTTGTCTCAAATATTCGCTCCTTTTCCTCCATTTCTCGTAGTAATATACATGTCTGCAAATTTCCAGAGGCCATCTCAGGCTTGGTGTTGGTCTGGATCCCCAACGAGGACACCGTAGGCTTGATGATTGCCTGGACCTCTCGACATTCCTCTTTTGGTTTGGTCTTGCCAGCCTTTTTTATAAGGACCTCCCTTTCAGCGAGCCAATCCTTTTCTCTTTCAAACCACTGTTTCTGTTCATTTTCAAACATACTTTCTTTGTTTCGGAGTTGCAGCACCTCTTCCAGCAGCTCTTTCTTTGCTAAATACAGTTTTGACATTTCTATTTGCCAATTCTCTTGTTCCTCGCTCCAAAACTTCTCCCTACTATCAAAGTTTAGTGTGACCTGAACCTGATGCTGGTCAAATCTTACTTCCCCCTCCTGGACCTTGTCTATCCAATAACGTCTTTCTTTAGCCCATTCATGTTGCTGGCGCTCCCACTGTGTCATCTCCTTCTCCCACCGTAGCTCGTTGAGACGGGCCTCTTTCATTTTGTCTCGAAATATTCGCTCCTTTTCCTCCATTTCTTGTAGTAATATACATGTCTGCAAATTTCCAGAGGCTATCTCAGGCTCGATGCTGGTCTGGATCCCCAACGAGGACACCGTAGGTCTTGTTGTTTCTTCGGTGGCTTGAACTCCTACATCTTGAGATTCCTTTTTGGGGTCGGTGGTCGTCTGAACCTCCACAGAAGTAACCTTCAGTTTGGGAGATTGGACTTCCTGAACTCCAATCTCTTTATACTGAATTTTAGGCTCAGTGTTTGTCTGCACCTTTACAGAGGCCATCTCAGGCTTGATGGTGGTCTGGATCCCCAACGAGGACACCGTAGGCTTGATGATTGCCTGGACCTCCTTTGAGACAAAGTTAGGCTTGATGTTCGCCTGGACCTCCTTTGAGACAAAGTTAGGCTTGATGTTCGCCTGGACCTCCTTTGAGACAAAGATAGGCTTGGCGTTTGTCTGGACCTCCTTTGAGACAAAGTTAGGCTTGATGTTCGCCTGGACCTCCTTTGAGACAACCTTTGGCTTGGCGTTTGTCTGGACCTCCTTTGAGACAAAGTTAGGCTTGGCGTTTGTCTGGACCTCCTTTGAGACAAAGTTAGGCATGATGTTTGCCTGGACCTGCTTTGAGACAACCATAGGCTTGATGTTCGCCTGGACCTGCTTTGAGACAACCTTTGGCTTGGCGTTTGTCTGGACCCCCTTAGAGACAACCTTTGGCTTGGCATTTGTCTGGACAGCTACTGAGGTGACCTTAGGCTTGGGTGGTTTTGGATCCGTCACTTGAATTCCTATTTCTCTACATTCTTTTTTTGGTTTAGCCGTGCTAACCTTTTTTAAGAGGACCTCCCTTTCAGCGAGCAAATCCTTTTTTCTTTCCAACCACTGTTTTTGTTCATTTTCAAACATACTTTCTTTGTTTCGGAGTTGGAGCACCTCTTTCAGCAGCTCTTTCTTTGCTAAATCCAGTTTTGACATTTCTATTTGCCAATTCTCTTGTTCCTCGCTCCAAAACTTTTCCCTATTCTCAAAGTTTAGTGTGACCTGAAGCTGATGCTGGTCAAATCTTACCTTCCACTCCTGGTCCTTGTCCATCCAGTGGCGTCTTTCTTTGGCCCATTCATGTTGCTGGTGCTTCCACTGTGTCATCTCCTTCTCCCGTAGCTCGTTGAGATGGGCCTCTTTCATTTTGTCTTGAAACATTTGCTCCTTTTCCTCCATTTTATGTTGGAATATTATCTTCTCTTTTTTCCATGCTTCCTCTCTTTCAATGTAGCCATTTTCCTTGTTTTCCAGTCATTCTCTAATTTTATAATTTTTCTCTGACGTCTTCCTACAGTTGTTTGCTCCATGACTAGATGTTTTAAAGCTAGTTGCTTTTCTCCGAGTAGCTAAACTAAAGGTATTCTGAACGATTAATTATGCCTTCTTCTGTCGACTGGTTTATGTATAATGTGTTATATTCTTGCCAAGTCCCTTAAGTAAACTCTGTAATGACATCACATTCCGGCTCTGTGATGTCACTAAGTCATTTCTATAAATAAACTCTTCTGATTGGCTGTTAACTGATCAATCAGAAGGAGTGTTCCAAGCTCATACAACACATAGCAACCATGAAGCTTAGCCTGGTACCAGTGACTGTAAAAGGGGCTGGACATAAGGAGTGTGATGTCACCTTGAGATTGAAGCTTCTTCTGGCGCCATTTTTAGTCATTATAGAGTGAAAAGATTGCCTAAATACTCACATCCAAAATTGTATTAAACAGCTCCTGAAAATGGCATATGAAATGGGAAAGGACTAGCAAAAGGCCAACATCTCTACTTGCAGTTTTAATGACTACAATACACTAAATAATTACTATAACCCCTTTTCACACCAACCACAATCTGGTTCAAGCTCTGGCTCAGATTTTTGATGCTTTCTGTTGAACCAGTGCATGTAATATCAAACAATAAACCCTAGATTACTTGTCAAGCTGAATACAAATCATTCAGGCTGAAAATCCAGAAAAAAAAAAAAAAGACAGATAGGGCTGAAAAATAGAAAAACGTCCAATTTGAATCAATAAGTCACTTAATTTTATGTTGTTTTGATATATTTCTAAATTCATGTCTTATTGTATGGTTATGATTATCAGGAACAAAAGCTGCATAACTATCTACATTAATGTGTTTCAATTCAAATCAATTGGCTTGGCCTGAGCTCATTACTTTAACTTGAAAAGCCTGAGCAATACATGCTTTTATCAAGAGAAACGTCACTTCACGTGGATCTGCATCGAACCACAAAATGAAATGTAATGATTGTGAAACTGAAGATGACAAGTTGTACATATGGAACATGAGAGAAAAACAGCGAGTGAAATGTGCAGAGAGAAAAAAGCCAAGAAAGCAATAATCTCCCAATACAAATGAACTGGGGTTGGATGTCCTGCTGTGGTGAAAAGGCCTAAAACAGTAGTGCCCTACATATTGTTCTCTCCTGGCGGTGGTCCCTCGGGGGCAGTAAGGGAAGTAGAGCTGCACAGTCATGACCTAGTGTCTGTCATCGGGGGGTCATCCTCAACGCCCTCCACTTGGGCCAAACACGCAAACAAAAACCAACCCTCAACTCTCATTTGAGGCCTTAAGTCAACAGGGGTCAAGGGCTTTTCCTCTCAAACGCTTATCCATTCAACAATCAGCCAAACACACATCTCCCATCCCACCGACCAAGGTGTCAAGACTCCCATAATTGGAAGTGACATTACACAAGCCTCCATCTCAAATAATTAGAAACACCCCTTTGACGGAAGACACTTGGGTCAAGTTTGGAGAAGCAAAAAGGTGTTACGTCAAAAAGGAATATACTTCCAAATTAAAACCATTCTTGGCTTTAGTCAGTGGTTTATCTCACCGTCTACTGAGGCTGAAGGTGCCCTGCTGTAATGGCCCTAGTGACCTGTAGTGTCCTAGTTTGACATTAATGTGCATATTTAAATGCTATACTATGATATCATTTTGTGTTTTTTCCACATTATTAAACAGAGAAAATTCATTTCACATCTTTTTTATTTATTTGTCACCCTGACTTTTGAATAGTAAGGGCACATTGTTCTGAGGTCAAAAAGAGACGGTCATCGATAAATATGACAAAATATATTTGCAGACGTTTTGTTTTTTTGCACTTTGCAGTTTGCTAAGAGTGACAACAACAGGCTTCAAATGTTTTACTTTTGATAGTCAATAAAAAATAAGAAAGAAATGTTACACCACAGGATGCAAAGTCTGGTCTCTAGCAGCAGAGTGCTGAGTTTTGTGTTGCATACCTAATCAAACGTTCACGTGCCTTCTATAGAGCTTGTGCATCAAGTGTTGATACGTTATTTACCATGTCTCTGTCTCTTGCAGTTCACCAGGCAGTGTCCTTTAAATGGTAATTATTTATTTAATCTCAAGCACAAACTTCTGTCTTTGTTTTCTGCAGAATGTAACATAAAAAGATAAACTCTTCATTAGTCCCACAATGGGGAAATTATATTTTGCAACAGCAGATGTACAGTAAGTACAAAAAAAAAAAAAAAAAAAAAGTTAATGACGATACTTTTCATCCATGTGCCCTGTCTTACTGTCCTGACAGAGGAACATAATTCTTAAATTGCTAGTACCCAGAAGCATTGCAGGTGTTTGAACATTGTCCATTCAGGGCAAACACTGTACAATTCATTTGCACAATATTCACATCAATAAACCTTGCTAACAGATTTTTGTATTTTTGTACAGATACTGCACTTTGTCATTGATGACATCACACATAAAAAACAAACTATAAAATGCCAGATTATGGGTTAAAAAAACTAGGAAACGTCTTCATGACACCAAAACAGAAGTGCTAAACTTGTTTAATATTAACCAGACCTTAATTCTAAACAGGGATTACACTCTTTATATCTGCTGCAGTGAAGTAATGTTAAAAACTGGGACTTCAGCTTGTTCCTGCTGCAAAACAAATAAAATAACGGGTCCCACCCAGCACTTACATCAATCATTTCCCAGGACATTTTTCAGGACTTTTTGTCTGATATGATTAGACCTGTATCTTTTAAAGAAACCTGTCAATGTGCTTTCAGTTTCTTTAATTGATAGTGAAAATACTTATTTATTAATTTTAAAGGGGTGTGACTAAAAATCACAATTACAGTTTAAAATATACAAGCATTTTCTGCAGGGTACCTCTGTTTTATGACTCCATCTAGTGGTGGACAGCGATTCAGCAGTCTGAGCCAGCTTTGAGTCTTGGGAAGATATTTGATTATAGTATATTTGATATTAATGAGGTGGGCTGTAACAATTACTAAAGCACATTTACTTAAGTAACAATGCACTTTATTTCAACATTTTCCTTTTGGTAATATTTACAGTGTAACATAAGAGTAACTTTTAACACTATAAATATTACCAAAAGGTTTAGGCACCCATCCAAAAGTAGATGAGCATCACAACAGCTCGTACATACAGCTTTGTCCTTGTCATTTTCCAAATTAAGACAGAACACAACATTCACAATCCTATTTAAACACAGTAACCTGCGCAGTGCTGCACCTGGAACCAATCTGAGTCTAAACAGATGAATTTATGTGTTTCCGATTGAGAGGCATGTCTGGCAGTTTGATCCTTGACAAACTACACCCAGAGGAACAGACTGTAGTTGTTTTGTGCTTATTTGTCATAACTACATATTCCCCTTAACATCATTTGATGGCTATGCATGTAATAGTTATACAAAAGCTTATGAAATTCAAATAGGTAGGCTACCACATCTACCCTACTTATGACATTTACATTTATTTAAATATTCATTTAGCTGACGCTTTTATCCAAAGCAACTTACATTAAGCTTACATTCAACAGTGTTACAGCTGGAACACCACTGGAGGCAAGGTGGTTTAGGTGTCTTGCCCAAGGACACAACGACAGTAGGAACTGTGGGGAGAACGGGAATTGAACCACCAACCTTCCGGTTGAGGGACAATCGTTCTACCACTGAGCCACTGCACCATACCACCTCCTTTATTGTAAACGTAGCAAAGACTATAAGTATTATATTTTTTCTCAGCTTAGCTTGGACCGGTCACTTATCATAAAGTCTAATGAGTCTAAGCTCAAATGTCTTGCTGTAAATCAACACAAGGTCAGTATATTAATTATTTTGTCATTTTTGAATTTGAAAGTTAGTGTTTGCAAAATTTGAGTTAATACAAAGTATTAAAAAAGGAAACTTGACCTTAAAACGGTAATTTGCATCCACCATCTTTTGAGTGGATCCCTCACAATCCTGTAGCAAAGACTAGACTTTCCAAACAAATAAAGAAGTGGCCCTTTTCTCAAAATCATCAATCGGTGTATAAGAATTTTAAATCTTCACAAGAAGTTGAGCTCAGTGCATTTCTCTATGATATCTTCATCATCGTCTTCATCTGTAGATCTGTTGACCTGTAGCCAGGCAGCCTCAACAAAGGCTTTAGAGTGTCCATAGCGTTGGAACTTTGGAGCTCATTCTCCTTTTGCCACTCCTCAAGATCTCTTATATTTCATCTGATTTGCTGGAGCACATATCCTTGCGGAGCACCATGTTATTGAGGGTGGTTGCTCCAACAATTAAGAATAACTGTTTAACCACTTGTCTGATGAGGCCCTGCTCCATGCCATGCTGCATCATAATGGAGTGGAAGTAAGTGAGCTGCTGTATTATGGAAGAAATTGTGTAAGTCTCAGAGTCCTTATAAATACTGTTGGAGCGCTTCCTCAAACCAGTGGGCTTCATGCTCAAAATTCCCTGTAAACTTTCATGCTCCAATATGCCGAGAAGAATCGTAGGAGTCAGAGACTTTTCCATAACTGTAATAAACCGATGGTAGATATGAATGGTCAGGTCACTGATGATCTCGGATAAATCAAAATTCTGCAAGCAGTTCTTCTTCTGACGGGGTGTATTGTGTTTCATGAACTCCTCTTCTCCGCTGTACTGCTTCAGACGGTTTAGCAGCAGATGTGTGTTAGAGAGCCAGAATGACAGCAGGTCTAAATCCTTGCGGTAAGTCAGTACAACCTTTTTGACACCACTGATGATTGCGTTCATTAGAGACTTGAACTTGAGCCCAGGTAATCATCATGGCGGATACACATGAAAAGAATATAGGCCAGCAGAACGGGCATCATGTTCACCGCCACACCTTTGGGTTTCAGATCTGAATGAGCTTGGCTTCATGCTCTCTTTTGTATTCCAACATGCCCAGATAATCTTTGATTGATGTTTGCTTCGCTCTGTTTGATAATTCAAGGCTCTTTATTTGACTCAAGTTTTTTTTATTAGTCTGTCTTTTTGGTCAAGCTGCTCCTCATAATCCACATTGACTGCAGTCAGATGAGCAGCCTCTTGTCTCAGTCCAGTCTTGGCTTCACGCTCCATCAGATTCAGCCTCTTCAAGTGATTATTCTCTTCTTTTAGCTCCACGACTCTGTCCTCAAGTTGTCTCTGTACCTCATCCAGTTCTTCCAAATGCCTGCATTTTGAGCTTTCCTCTTGAATTTTCTTTTGAAGTACATTAGTTATCTCTTGGGTTTTGTCTTCTAAATTTCAGGTTTTTTCCTTGGACTTCAAGATCTTGTTTCTGTCTTTGCAGTTCTGATACCTGCAGTTTCAGCTCTGGGATCACAGAGTTCTCGCTGCTGAGCCTGGACACTTTGTGCCGGGGCGGCAGTAGCTCAGTGGGTAGAGTGGTCGTCTCTCAACCGGAAGGTAGGCGGTTCGATTCACACTCTCCCAGTTCATACTGTCGTTGTGTCCTTGGGCAAGACACTTAACCCACCTTGCCTCCAGTGGCTGTAACACTGGTAATTACATTAGAACAATGTAAGTCGCTTTGGATAAAAGCGTCAGCTAAATGAATAAATGTAAATGTAAATGTTGTCATTGATGTTACTTTTCTCCTGGAAAAGACTTTGCGACTTATTGTTTTCATTTTGAAGATGTGCCACTGGTTTTGATTAAGAAGTTATTACTTCAAGTCATTGATGATTAGAGAATCAATCAATTACAGAAAAGAAAATGTTTCTCAATTAGCCTCCATTTCTGTTTAATATAGTTTTACATTTTGTTATTGTCTTTATCACCGACTAAGACCTGCTATAATTAGATAATTTTACAAACAAATATATCAAAGTGGAGGCAAAACTATTTCAGATTTTGTAGCCCTTCCACATAAATCTACTATAGTTTTCTTAATAAAGGTATCTATCATGTAACTTTGTAAACTTTGATGTGAAAGGTCAAACAATTAAACAGAAGCTCTAACATGACGAAAAAGCAGCAGACTTTTGTCAAATAAAAAACCTTCATTCATTTGACATACGTATACACAACACAGCTGCTCACAAGACTGTGGCTGTCCAGTATCAGAGGCTTGACCGGGTCCTTGCAGTCCAGATCTCCCAGGGAGGCGAGGGTCAACAAAGCAGCAAGCAGCTGTGCATCCATGACCATGACAACGGGCAGTCAAAAACAAGTGTCCTGCCAGCTTGAGACATCTCAAAGGAAAAAGGGACAGCATTGTATAACCGTGGGCCGGGCCATGTCCAATACACACAAACTTCTCTCTGAGCCACACACTTGCTTTTCACAGTCAGTCCACAGTTAGTCACAACTTTATGGGTGTGATGGTTAGTGATGGTGCGGGTGCCTTTCCTTTTAATGCTGCACATCAGGTCAACTTTTGTAAAAACCTGAAGCACTTTACAGGAGGGATCCACTCCCAGGACGGACAGGCCGTGCAGGAATGTGTCCAGGACAGTTGAAAAATACATAGAAATACACAATCATATTTACAACTAAAAACATTTATATTGGCAGTGTCCAGTGTCCACTCTGAGTGTGCAAATGTCGCCTTACAACAATAATAAAAACTTCTTAGAAATGAGATTTAAATGTGCAAACATATTTCACACTGTTTATTTCAACACAACTGCCTTTATTGAAAATTGTTTTAGTCAATGAAAAATAATACCAATAGTAAAAAGAGATCTTGCTGTCTATTGTAAAATAAACAAAAGGACATCAATGTGTATCAAAGAGATGCAAAATACACATTCATAGCTTATTTTAAATTAAAATGAAATAAATGTGCAATTAAAAAACCCTAACAGCCCACGAAAGTCAAAAAATATAAATAAACGTACCAACTAAACCATCTTTGCACTTAAAGTGCATTGAACAGGAAGATATTCCTTATGCTACATAAACGCTGGCATCATAACCATCAAATGCAAATATTTATTTACTCCGATTCATTTTCATGAAAGCGCCGTGCTAATCAATGCTTTCCTCTAGTGAGTTCACCTGTGAAACTAAATACTTTTTCTAAAGCTTGAGAAGCTGACATTGCCAAAATATTTAATGCTAACGGTTTGTTTCTCTGTTGTCTTTTTGCGTCTCCGGTTAACTTCTCGGCACCGCTGCGTAACAACAAGACAATTCTGATTGACTTTCTCCCGCTCATCCCGCCCCACTTAATCTTTCCTTCTCCTGACTTTTTTTCCATTTAGTTTTCGTCCGCAAAAAACCTTTGTTGACAAAATATTTTTGTCATAGTTTACGTCCACAAAATTAACACTGGTGACAAGACGGGCAGGAGGAACTAGAGAGGGGGAGCAGAGGGAGCAGGGTATGTTGGGGTTGTGTATGGCTTTGAAAGTCAGGGCAGTGGCGCAATAAGGGGGTATGCGCCATATGCGGCGCCAAAATTGATGCTGCATACCCCTCTGGAACTGGGTAGTTAGATTTACCGCGAAATCCAGCGATATACAGCCGTCCACCAGAGGGCAGGCTCCAAAAGCGGAAATATAAGGAGAAATCCAATGATGACTTTACAGGTGTAAAAATCATGTTTACAGCCTGGTACAAAAGATGGCTGAATGGGTGAATTTTTGATTATTACGTCCGTTTATGCTATCTGAAAAGTGTAGTTTTGAGAATAAATTTGGGTGTGGCTATCTTGGTGTGCATCTGTCAATCACCGAGCAGCGCGCACGTCGTGTGGCTAGCTGGCTAACAAGTGGCTAGTTAGCTGCTCTGTGATACTTGCTGGAGCAGTATAACGGAGCTGCTTGGAGCTAGGGTGTGTTAGGCTTCTGTACTTGACCGTCGGCTGTTCTCTGAGTATTTGAGAAGAACGTTGTTGAAATGGCTTGCTGTGCTGTTGGCTGTACTAGCAGACTCTCCAAGAAGTGTGGTATTCAGTTTTTTCGGTGAGTAATAGCCTACAATTTTCTTGGTTTTATGGATGGTTTTAAGACAAGCCTCTCCCATGGAACCTCTAAAATGGTCCTCGTGTAAGGGCGCCGCCATACGGTGATTTTACAGCGATATACAGCAATATACCTCCGTCCACCAGAGGGCAGGCTCCAAAAGCGGAAATATAAGGAGAAACCCAATGGCGACTTTACAAGAGTAAAACTCATGTTTACAGCCTGGTACAAAAGATGGCTCCGGTCTCTAGAGCTAAGTTTTTATTACATGACAACTCTGGGGATGGGTGAATTTTTGATTAATATGTTTGTTTATGCTATCTAAAAACTATTGTTTTACTATGGAAAAAGCCCGGATGTAACAGCCATTTTATTGCCCATTCGTAATGACAATATTGGTGAATAGGGGACCAATGGGCGGATATATCCATATTTATATAATCTATGTTTTAAGAGCTCTTAAGCGGGTGGATATATAGCATTACTCAGCTACTTAGCCTAGCTACCAACTTTTCCCCATCAAAATTACATCGAGTACGGTAATTTAGAATTAGATGTTAATTATAATACTGTTAAGGTAGAGTTTCAAATTTATTTTTACTGGCTTTGCTTTAAAAAATAGATCCAGGTATACAATATATCATGTCATTCCTTGTTTAAATCCAAACACTATTTGCATTGCGTACATGGCTATTAAACATAGTTTAACATCAAAACAATAGATTTATTCATGATAGCTGTAATATCTTTTTAAGTGATCGAATTAAGGATGTTATGGCTTTGACATATAACGTGCAAATGAGCGCAACTTGGTAAACCTGCATTATTCACCGGGTGCACTACGCTACGCTAGGCTACCGTCAATGCTCTGAAGCCCACCGCTAATGACTTTTGAAAATAACGCATCATTATTATGTACGAGATAATGTAAGATTATCTCGCAAAAAAATTACGAATGAACTTTTTCAAAGAAATCGTAATTGCACAGAAGTTTGTGCTACTGTTATGTGTATTTCTCCGTTTAGGACGTGTAGAGGGTGTCTCTGGGAGCTCTGTTCTTGTATTAAACTGCCCTCAGAGTGTGTTATAAAGTATGACAACTGTACCTAGTACCTTCAATGTAGTACCTAGTGCACACTTTTCAGTTACATTCAATACATCTAAGGTATAAACTACTATTTTAATATTTATAAATCTGGGCTTAAAAAATTGTATTTTATTTGTCTCCCTAATGGCCTGCATGTAATTAATGACGTTTCTGATAAAGCTGCAGCTCGCTTGTGACTCACTGTGCAGTTCTACAATAACCCATTGTGAAATTACGATTTCTGTTTAATGCCAGTTTAAACATATGCCATGATCGGTGGCCCAGGTGAGGCCCAACCTCTTCTTCTTCTGTTTAATGCCAGTTTAGATTTAAGCCGTGATCGGTGGCCCAGGTGAGGCCCAACCTCCTCTTCTTCTGTTTAATGCCAGTTTAGATTTAAGCCGTGATCGTTGGCCCATGTGAGGACCGACCTCTTCTTCTTCTGTTTAATAGCTTATGTTAAAACATAATATTTTTTTAGTCACTTAGTGACTCAGAAATTACTATAAGCTTAAGACCATGATATTTTGTTTATGTGAAGCCCTGTTGTTATCTACCCTAACCTGCAGTTGTTATTGTAACACTATATGTACAGTACACGTTTGGTAACCTTTTACGGTCATACTAACACCTAATGTGTTTTTGTATGTTTGTTTAAGTTTTCCTCTAGGTGATCCAGACAGACTGGACCAGTGGGTGTTGAAGATGAGGAGACAGAACTGGACTCCTATGTCTTCCAGTCGGTTGTGCAGTCAACACTTTGAGATGGATTGCTTCTGCACTGATTTGAGGGTACCCAAAGCTTTGTGTCATCTTTATTACAAGGACAATACATACTGACCAACAGTACAACTGTATAATAACATTAGTCCACATGGATTATTGTAGAACTGCACAGTGAGTCACAAGCGAGCTGCAGCTTTATCAGAAACGTCATTAATTACATGCAGGCCATTAGGGAGACAAATAAAATACAAAAAATAATTAAAAATTAAAAAGGACAAATAGAAAACATGCGTTAGTTACACTACAGACATCTTATTAAGCAAAGAGAAACAGAAGTTGTTAAAACAGCAGGGCACAGAGGGGTTTAATACTGACAAGTCTGATCTGAAAAGCCACATTTTTGAAAGAGAGTGAAATAATCCAGTTAAATAATTTTTTCTGAAGGTAGTTGGAATAATATTCCATTATTTGGAAACTCGAAAAGAAACGGCAGACTGACTGAAAGCTGTTTTTCTAATCTATTTAGTCTATCAATTTGTTAGTATTTTTTTATTGAGATGCACTCTTTTTACACTTATTTGCTCACTTTGCTACATTGCACCTAAATTAGACACCTACTCACTCACCTGTTGAAACAAGTTACAACCAGTGGACACATAGTGGGAAAGTACTGATACAGACTGCTTCCGGCGAGGGGTGCGGCCATAGATTACTATTACTTTTGTGGTGTCAAGTTGACCATGGACACAACTTGTTGGTACAGGAATGCTCTAAATAAAAAATATGTACAACTGTGATTCTACAATAAATAAATTAAATAAAGTAGCTACAAAACCCTATAATGTCTTTTCTTTATATCTCTTTTAACAGGGAAGGACTTGACTTGCTCGACAAGCACAGCTATGCACACCAATTTATTTTTTTCAAAAGACATCCAAAGCCTAGACGGTCACGGCAGGTATGTTGGTTGAGAGGTTGAGAATGTTAATAATGTGTCAAATGACAGTGTTGAGTGTCAAAGTGTAAATATTATGTATGTCATGTACATTTGTGGCCATGCAAACCTTAAATGGGAAATGAATTGAACTTGATTAGACCATTTTCTATATGTCTTAGAGCCTACATGAACGGGGCCTAAGTACATTTCAGAGAGCCTGTGTGTGCAATAGTTTACATCGTTGGTGGAATATGTCTGATAACAGGATTTGTTTTTAATAGAGTTGGCAGAATAATTTTCTCTGTTATGTTCCTCTGTGGGCATGAAAGTTCGCTTTCATGCCCTCCCTAGTTTATTGTATTTTTACATGTTCTGTATTGACTTGTGCTATTATTTTTAATCCTTATGTCCTGTTTCTGGATGTGCATTTTATTTAACAGTTGTTGTCCCGTCCTATATTTTCCCACTCAAGGCCTGCACCTTGTTATGGTGAGTGGGCTTTCAACCAAGACAGGCCAACTTGAATTTGTTTTGTGATTTATTTTTTTGTCTGACTTTCCACAGTGTCCCGTCCTGCAGCAGTCATTTTAAACTCCTCATCACATCCTCGCCACGTCCACCTTCACCCTTACAACCTGATGGGACAAGGCTTCGTTTGTTGCTTCTCAAACCTTTTGGAACTGCATCACAAATATGTGACACCTTTTAGACACTTGAGGATTAAAAAAGGAAAACTTTTTACAATTCATTTGCACTTTTTTATTTTCAATGAAATGTATTGTATCATATGTTTTTACAATTTTAAACAAACTTTTTTTCTGCTTTAAGTATGGGCATGCCTTACTTATAATTGAATCTACCATCTAGTGGTATAAAATCAAAAACTACAAAAAACTGCTGCAGATGTTTTAACAGATGTTTCCAGGTGCAGAAGCAGAGGGCAGGTCCATCGTGAAAACTACAAGAGTTATGTATAACATGGCTATAACTAAGTAAAATATAGTATCCAAAGTAATGTGTAACTGCACTTGTCTGGGCAGTGGGCTCTTGAGAGTGAGCAATTTGAACAGTGACCTTTTCCATATTTGAAACTACAATAGAAAAAGTTAGCATGCTATATTATAGCTACATACCACAAGCATTATTCGAAAGCCTTGTTAACTATATAACATATTATAGAGAGATGCATAGTGTGGTCATAAATCTTGGGTGGGAAGCTCCACTTGCGTTAGCCTGGTGTTAGCAACAGGTTAGCAATTGCCTTAGCCTCGGCTACAGCGGAGTGGGCGTAATTACCCATGCACGCACTCATAATGCCCTCCCACGGGCTTATGATGCAGCCCATTTTAGTAACATCCTCTGACGAAGGAGTCTGAAATGTCCGGATGTAATCGCCATTTTTTTGCCCTGACTTTGAGGCTATTTCGGCAAATAGGGGACCAATGGGCGGATAGCATCCATAATTATACAATCTATGGGCCCAGCACAAGTCAAGAGGCAAAAACTCGGCACAGCACAAGCATACAAAAAGACTGAACGGGGCAAGAGAATATATTGCAAATTGATTATCAGTTTATTTTAGTTTCAGGTCATTGGGTTAACATGACAATAACTGAAACGTCGATCATTTGGCAAAAGATAACTGAAACACGAAGGACCCGTTCTTTTGGTGTAACTAATCAGTCTCTGTCTTCTCCACGGGACATAGGTCTAAAACAGAGAAAAGAAGGCATGTTTAGTCCAAGTTTCAAAAGGAACACCACAAACAAAACGAGACAGTAGCATGTTACCAGTGGATTCTAAAATGTGGAACTTGGTGAAGCCGAGGCACGTGGCCTGACTGTTGAAACGCTGCCAAGTAGCATCAGCCAATGTCCCGTTCTTCGCTACAGAACAAAAAGTTATTTAGCTCATTGGACTGTGGGGTTAGTTAGATTTGTGTAAACTCACTAAAGAGTAATAGGGTTTTTCCAGTCTTTCTTTTTGAGAACCGTTGTTTGGTTGCTTGGTCAGACCACACAAGAGTGTCATCGTCCTGAGTCTTAAGGAAGTGGCCAATGTGTTCTGAGCTAAATGGTTTCCCGTTCACTGATGAATGCATGCAGTTAGTCACAGAGTAAGTTACCATGTTCTGTGAAGGAACTGGTGCTGTCACTTACATGTCAGCTTGATTTTGTCATCTACAACAGTTGCAACGCCATCTTTGACAAAGCACTTATGACCCCTTTGGAAAAAAGTAAAAAAATAATTAAAATGCATAACATTTCTTTCAGTTTGTACAAGATCAGCACTTACTTTTTTGTTTCTACATGTATGGTTTTCTTATCATCGTCATTCGTTGGTGTGATTTCCATCCATAAGCTTTTGACCACTAGAAACTGTTTAAAACGCTTGTCACTGTGTGATGTTGCAGCATATAATGTCCATTTACCAATAATCTACAATACATTGAATAAAGTAAAGAGAAAAATGAAAAACTGTAGAAATGCTAGGCAAAAAAAAGTCAATGTTTCACTTATACGTAATGTAGAGTAGGCTTATTGCATACTGTACCAGGTTAAAACCTTCCAGACAGCTAGTCAGCTCTGTACAGTTAGGATCTGCTGCACTCACAGAGCAGAGACCCAGCACAGCCAAGAACACCCTTAAAGCCATGATGACAAGCCAGATGTCACAAGAAGTTAAAGTTCTCTAAAAGAAGGGGGAATATATATACTTGTCATGAACCACTCCAACCTTTCTCTCCCTTTGGCACGTCATTACACACCCCTGTTTCCACACCTGCAGCCCGTTACAATTAAGCCAGTACAAAAGCAGCCACAACCCAAGTCCTTCTCCAGTTCTGAACATACCAGAGGTATCCACTGATGTGGCAACAGACAGTGGCATAAAAATATCATGAGTATTCAAATTAGCTAGCTTAGCTTGAACAATGCACATTAACCATTCAGATATATATTACTCCTGTTGTCCCTTATTTTTAAATTCTAAATGCATGGTAAATGTTTGACACATAAATGTGTATTTTTAACACAGAAAATGGATCATTTTCAGTTACACATAAGATTACACATTGAGTGTGTTAAAAATGTCTGACACTTATTTTGTGTTAAAGTTAACTGAACAAGTAGTCCTTGAACAAACTCAACACGTGTTATTTTTTTTTTTTGTTATCTCTTTTTGCAGTTGTTGAACACTTTCAAACAAAATTCCTTATTGTATTTGCATATCAGTCTTTTCTTACATTACATGATGGTCCCATTGTTTTGAGTTGTACACTACAGTTTTAAAACTGCAACAAAACACTTTTCACTGACATTTTACCACCAGACAAATGCAAACGCATAAAATGTACTGCAATATAGACCCATGAAATTCAACACAAAACTTTTCTGTGCCACGAGTAACAAGACATTTGCACACGTCATACTTGTGTGCAGGTTTGTGTTTGTGTTTAACCTTATGAGCTCAATTGCTTGAAATGACTTGATTACATAACATTTGCAGCTTAGCCAGCAGCCACACTACCATTATTTAAATGTTAAATGCAATTTATAAATACTATACATTTATTATTATAGTTTATTTTAGTAGCCAGCTTATGGTATATTTTTTAGGCAAATTTGCATACTAACATTTTTATTTAGCAATTTTATGCCAATGCAGTTTTTGAAAAAAAAAACTAAACAGTGAAACAAACAGGATATACTGCTTACGTTTGGCTACAACTTACAGAACAAAATTTTAATCAAACCCATTTACAATCCTACTGTGCATAGATCTTAAAAAAAATAAAAGCAATTTTTTTATGGGGAATTTTATTTTATTTTATTATTAAATGCTGTATATTAAGTTTCCAATAACAAATGGTGGGTGAATGGTTCTTTGGGGCTAGCCTTGGTGAAAAAAAGCAAAAAGTTCCATCTACTAAGGTAAAGTCTTTAGCAAACAAGCAAAAGCAGAAAAAAAACTTCCAAGGGTACCCGGCTGTGTACAAAAGCATAATTTGAAAAACACACCCGAGTGCCCCGGAAATCCTTCGACCACCTTTGCACACTCACCGACAACTTTACCTAAGCAGACAAAACCTTCCATTTTCATCACGTTTGTGGCCAAGTGCAAAAAACTTAGTCACAAGCCCCACAGATCTCCAGTGCTTCAATTGAAGACTAGAAATTTAGTTGGTTTTCGTCATCGTCATCTTCAAATGAGATGCAGAAAAACCAACTGAGCAATTGATGGGCCACAGATTTTCTTTTCTTCTTGGTTGTTGGTTGGTCTTCTTTGTATCCCTTGGCTGTATTTTCTCCCAGTACAACAACGGGCTCAGGCAACGTCTGAGCTGGTGCGTCTTTAACAATAGCATTTTTGTGTTTCATTTTAGAATTAAAGCAAATGCTGTTAGGTTCATCTATTACTATTGGGAGTTGTGAATTATCCCCTTGGGAGTCAATTGAACAGACTTTTGAGGTCTTTTTCAGTTTTGCCTCCAATCTGCCCTTATTAAGAGATAGTTTTCTGACTATGTCTGAAGATGCACATGTAGGTTTAGCCATGCTAGCCTTTTTTAAGACAACCTCCCTTTCAGCGAGCAGCTCCTTTTCTCTTTCAAACCACTGTTTCTGTTCATTTTCAAACATACTTTCTTTGTCTCGAAGTTGCAGCACCTCTTCCTGCAGCTCTTTCTTTGCTAAATGCAGTTTTGACATTTCTATTTGCCAATTCTCTTCTACCTCGCTCCAAAACTTCTCACTATTATCAATGTTCAGTGTGACCTGAACCTGATGCTGGTCAAATCTTACTTCCCACTCCTGGACCTTGTCTATCCAATAACGTCTTTCTTTAGCCCATTCATGCTGCTGGCGCTTCCACTGTGTCATCTCCTTCTCCCACCGTAGCTCGTTGAGACGGGCCTCTTTCATTTTGTCTCGAAATATTCGCTCCTTTTCCTCCATTTCTCGTAGTAATATAGATGTCTGCAAATTTCCAGAGGCCATCTCAGGCTTGGTGTTGGTCTGGATCCCCAACGAGGACACCGTAGGCTTGATGATTGCCTGGACCTCTCGACATTCCTCTTTTGGTTTGGTCTTGCCAGCCTTTTTTATAAGGACCTCCCTTTCAGCGAGCCAATCCTTTTCTCTTTCAAACCACTGTTTCTGTTCATTTTCAAACATACTTTCTTTGTTTCGGAGTTGCAGCACCTCTTCCAGCAGCTCTTTCTTTGCTAAATACAGTTTTGACATTTCTATTTGCCAATTCTCTTGTTCCTCGCTCCAAAACTTCTCCCTACTATCAAAGTTTAGTGTGACCTGAACCTGATGCTGGTCAAATCTTACTTCCCCCTCCTGGACCTTGTCTATCCAATAACGTCTTTCTTTAGCCCATTCATGTTGCTGGCGCTCCACTGTGTCATCTCCTTCTCCCACCGTAGCTCGTTGAGACGGGCCTCTTTCATTTTGTCTCGAAATATTCGCTCCTTTTCCTCCATTTCTTGTAGTAATATACATGTCTGCAAATTTCCAGAGGCTATCTCAGGCTCGATGCTGGTCTGGATCCCCAACGAGGACACCGTAGGTCTTGTTGTTTCTTCGGTGGCTTGAACTCCTACATCTTGAGATTCCTTTTTGGGGTCGGTGGTCGTCTGAACCTCCACAGAAGTAACCTTCAGTTTGGGAGATTGGACTTCGATGGCCTGAACTCCAATCTCTTTATACTGAATTTTAGGCTCAGTGTTTGTCTGCACCTTTACAGAGGCCATCTCAGGCTTGATGGTGGTCTGGATCCCCAACGAGGACACCGTAGGCTTGATGATTGCCTGGACCTCCTTTGAGACAAAGTTAGGCTGGATGTTTGCCTGGACCTCCTTTGAGACAAAGTTAGGCTTGATGTTTGCCTGGACCTCCTTTGAGACAAAGTTAGGCTTGATGTTCGCCTGGACCTCCTTTGAGACAAAGATAGGCTTGGCGTTTGTCTGGACCTCCTTTGAGACAAAGTTAGGCTTGATGTTCGCCTGGACCTCCTTTGAGACAACCTTTGGCTTGGCGTTTGTCTGGACCTCCTTTGAGACAAAGTTAGGCTTGGCGTTTGTCTGGACCTCCTTTGAGACAAAGTTAGGCATGATGTTTGCCTGGACCTGCTTTGAGACAACCATAGGCTTGATGTTCGCCTGGACCTGCTTTGAGACAACCTTTGGCTTGGCGTTTGTCTGGACCCCCTTAGAGACAACCTTTGGCTTGGCATTTGTCTGGACAGCTACTGAGGTGACCTTAGGCTTGGGTGGTTTTGGATCCGTCACTTGAATTCCTATTTCTCTACATTCTTTTTGGTTTAGCGTGCTAACCTTTTTAAGAGGACCTCCTTTCAGCGAGCAAATCCTTTTTTCTTTCAAACCACTGTTTTTGTTCATTTTCAAACATACTTTCTTTGTTTCGGAGTTGGAGCACCTCTTTCAGCAGCTCTTTCTTTGCTAAATCCAGTTTTGACATTTCTATTTGCCAATTCTCTTGTTCCTCGCTCCAAAACTTTTCCCTATTCTCAAAGTTTAGTGTGACCTGAACCTGATGCTGGTCAAATCTTACCTTCCACTCCTGGTCCTTGTCCATCCAGTGGCGTCTTTCTTTGGCCCATTCATGTTGCTGGTGCTTCCACTGTGTCATCTCCTTCTCCCGCCGTAGCTCGTTGAGATGGGCCTCTTTCATTTTGTCTTGAAACATTTGCTCCTTTTCCTCCATTTTATGTTGGAATATTATCTTCTCTTTTTTCCATGCTTCCTCTCTTTCAATGTAGCCATTTTCCTTGTTTTTCCAGTCATTCTCTAATTTTATAATTTTTCTACGACGTCTTCCTACAGTTGTTTGCTCCATGACTAGATGTTTTAAAGCTGTAGTTGCTTTTCTCCGAGTAGCTAAACTAAAGGTATTCTGAACGATTAATTATGCCTTCTTCTGTCGACTGGTTTATGTATAATGTGTTATATTCTTGCCAAGTCCCTTAAGTAAACTCTGTAGTGACATCACATTCCGGCTCTGTGATGTCACTAAGTCATTTCTATAAATAAACTCTTCTGATTGGCTGTTAACTGATCAATCAGAAGGAGTGTTCCAAGCTCATACAACACATAGCAACCATGAAGCTTAGCCTGGTACCAGTGACTGTAAAAGGGGCTGGACATAAGGAGTGTGATGTCACCTTGAGATTGAAGCTTCTTCTGGCGCCATTTTTAGTCGTTATAGAGTGAAAAGATTGCCTAAATACTCACATCCAAAATTGTATTAAACAGCTCCTGAAAATGGCATATGAAATGGGAAAGGACTAGCAAAAGCCCAACATCTCTACTTGCAGCTTTAATGACTACAATACACTAAATAATTACTATAACCCCTTTTCACACCAACCACAATCTGGTTCAAGCTCTGGCTCAGATTTTTGATGCTTTCTGTTGAACCAGTGCATGTAATATCAAACAATAAACCCTAGATTACTTGTCAAGCTGAATACAAATCATTCAGGCTGAAAATCCAGAAAAAAATAAAAGACAGATAGGGCTGAAAAATAGAAAAACGTCCAATTTGAATCAATAAGTCACTTCATTTTATGTTGTTTTGATATATTTCTAAATTTATGTCTTATTGTATGGTTATGATTATCAGGAACAAAAGCTGCATAACTATCTACATTAATGTGTTTCAATTCAAATCAATTGGCTTGGCCTGAGCTTATTACTTTAACTTGAAAAGCCTGAGCAATACATGCTTTTATCAAGAGAAACGTCACACTTCACGTGGATCTGCATCGAACCACAAAATGAAATGTAATGATTGTGAAACTGAAGATGACAAGTTGTACATATGGAACATGAGAGAAAAACAGCGAGTGAAATGTGCAGAGAGAAAAAAGCCAAGAAAGCAATAATCTCCCAATACAAATGAACTGGGGTTGGATGTCCTGCTGTGGTGAAAAGGCCTAAAACAGTAGTGCCCTACATGTTGTTCTCTCACGGTGGTGGTCCCTCGGGGGCAGAAGTTGTTAAAACAGCAGGGCACAGAGGGGTTTAATACTGACAAGTCTGATCTGATAAGCCACATTTTTGAAAGAGAGTGAAATAATCCAGTTAAATTATTTTTTCTGATGGTAGTTGGAATAATATTCCATTATTTGGAAGCTCGAAAAGAAACGGCAGACTGACTGAAAGCAGTTTTTCTAATCTATTTAGTCTATCAATTTGTTAGTATTTTTCTATTGAGATGCACTCTTTTTACACTTATTTGCTCACTTTGCTACATTGCACCTAGATTAGACACCTACTCACTTACCTGTTGAAACCAGTTAGAACCAGTGGACAACTCGTTGATACAGGAATGCTCTAAAAAAAAAATATGTACAACTGTGATTCTACAAGAAATACATTAAGTAGCTACAATGCCCTATAATGTCTTTTCTTTATATCTCTTTTAACAGGGAAGGACTTGACTTGCTCGACAAGCACAGCTGTGCACACCAATTTCTTTTTTTCAAAAGACAAACATCCAAAGCCTAGACGGTCACGGCCAGGTATATTTAGTTGAAGGTTGAGAATGTTAATAATGTGTCAAATGACAGTGTTGAGTGTCAAAGTGTAAATATATAATAATTATGTATGTCATGTACATTTGTGGCCATGCAAACCTTAAATGGGAAATGAATTGAACTTGATTAGACCATTTTCTATATGTCTTAGAGCCTACATGAACTAAGTACATTTCAGAGAGCCTGTGTGTGCAATAGTTTACAATGGAATATGTCTGACAGGATTTGTTTTTAATAGAGTTGGCAGAATAATTTCCTTTGGTATGTTCCTCTGTGGGCATGAAAGTTCGCTTTCATGCCCACCCTAGTTCATTGTATTTTTACATGTTCTGTATTGTCTTGTGCTATTATTTTTAATCCTTATGTCCTGTTTCTGGATGTGCATTTTATTTAACAGTTGTTGTCCCATCTTATATGTTCCCACTCAAGGCCTGCACCTTGTTGTGGTGATTGGGCTTTCAACCAAGACAGGCCAACTTGAATTTGTTTTGTGATTTATTTTTTTGTCTGAATTTCCACAGGGTCCCGTCCTGCAGCAGTCATTTTAAACTCCTCATCACATCCTCGCCACGTCCACTTTCACCCTTACAACCTGATGGGACAAGGCTTCGTTTGTTGCTTCTCAAACCTTTTGGAACTGCATCACAAATATGTGACACCTTTTAGACACTTGAGGATTAAAAAAGGAAAACTTTTTACAATTCATTTGCACTTTTTTATTTTCAATGAAATGTATTGTATCATGTTTTTACAGTTTTAAACTTTTTTTCTGCTTTAAGTATGGGCATGCCTTACTTATAATTTAATCTACCATCTAGTGGTATAAAATCAAAAACTACAAAAAACTGCTGCAGATGTTTTAACGGATGTTTCCAGGTGCAGAAGGCAGAAGCAGAGGGCAGGTCCATCGTGAAAACTACAAGAGTTATGTATAACATGGCTATAACTAAGTAAAATATAGTATCCAAAGTAATGTGTAACTGCACTTGTCTGGGCAGTGGGCTCTTGAGAGTGAGCAATTTGAACAGTGACCTTTTCCATATTTTAAACTACAATAGAAAAAGTTAGATTAGCATGCTATATTATAGCTACATACCACAAGCATTATTCGAAAGCCTTGTTAACTATATAACATATTATAGAGAGATGCATAGTGTGGTCATAAATCTCGGGTGGGAAGCTCCACTTGCATTAGCCTGGTGTTAGCAACAAGTTAGCAACAAGTTAGCAATTGCCTTAGCCTCGGCTACAGCGGAGTGGGCGTAATTACCAGTGTTGCCAACTCTTTTCAAAGGAAAGTAGCTAAAGCCTGGCCAAAAAGCCGCTAAATGTCGCTAGATGACGTCATGCGTAAATTAGCATATTCGTGACGTCATTACGTCATCGCGTCATCATACTAAATTGCATACTTTCTTGCGTTCTCCGTGCTTTCTTGACAAATTTGTGCTCACATGGTCTCTTTTACTGTATTTTATTATGATATAGCCGACTGTCCCAATAATGCTCTTCTCATTTCTCATTTCAATTAAGTGATAAGCACACGAGAACAATGAAAATCAAAACGGTCAAACTAAATTATTTAAATTTAAAATGAAACTTTATGAGACTGTTTATTACTTCACAATTTCAACCCTCCTCCTTTATCCGGGCTTGGGACCGGCAAAAGTGACCTAAAAGAGACACTAGGCGGAGTTTCTTTTAAAAATGTATTTATTTATTTATTTATTTTTTATTTTTTTATACTTATGGTCCACTTAGGAGCCTACAACATGTCACAGTAAAGTATTAACATTTTTAACCGTAATTTCTTTTTATTTTTTTACAAGATTGTTTTCTTTTTTTTTTTTTTTTTTTCTTAAGTTTAGTTTTTAACCTTATGGTCCACTTAGGAGCCTACAACAAGTGACTGAAAAGCATTTTTACATTTTCGAGTGCTGAATGTAAGCCGGAGCGGGATCCACCAGCGGCGGCTTGCTAAGTTGCCGCACATGCGCGATTCATTTTGCAGTCTGGACGTGGAGGGGTTAACAACTCCTGCTCTGACTGCAGCTGGGAGGGGCTGCTGCGCGAGGACTGGGCCGACTATGAGTGCTTTGGGATGGGCCGCTGCTCATTGATTAGAGTAAAAATGATGTGTGCTTTCACTTCAGAAAGTCTCCAAAAGTCTCCAATAACTCCAGAAAAAGTCGCTAGATTTGTCGCTAGTCGCTTTTTTGAAAATTTGTCGCTAGAGGGGTCTGAAAAGTCGCTAAATATAGCGACAAAGTCGCTAAGTTGGCAACACTGGTAATTACCCACGCACATAATGCCCTCCCACGGGCTTACGATGCAACACTCCCTTTGCCCATTTTAGTAACATCCTCTGACGAAGGAGTCTGAAATGTCCGGATGTAATCGCCATTTTTTTGCCCTGACTTTGAGGCTATTTCGGCAAATAGGGGACCAATGGGCGGATATCATCCATAATTGTTATACAATCTATGCTATTAACAGCAGTTCAGTTTTATTACTGTTTAGTTTAAGGACGTTTGTGGTGAACCAGGATTTAATATCAGAGAGGCAGTTGATCAGGGAGGAGGGTGAGAGTGAGGATCTTGGATGTTCTTTAGACTTGTCCTTGGAGAAGAAATGGTTGGGAGGGTTAGGCAATCAGCATTGATCTGATCTATCTTGATCTTTATTTTTGATCATGGCTGTAGCTTTAAATTTGACTCATGTGGCTGCCTGGTATGGCTTGTGGAGGCTCTGTACACTACTTTATCAACAGTGCGAGGTGGTATGAAAGGGAGGTCATAATCAATGTTATTCCTGTCATCATCTGTCCCCATAAGTTCAGCGTGTGCATTTAACACTCGCTGGCAAATGGACTTTTTTCCCCTCATTGTCCATATCTGACCCATCACTATCACAAACACTGAAGATGTCATCTTTCTAATTTTGAGGGAGAACTGCAATGTTGCATGCCTTGTGTGGGCCATCAAAAACTTCACTTAAAGTGAATCCAAAACTAAGAAAGTTAGGCACAACACAAATATGTAAAGAAATGTTTGCACCTAGGTACAAAGTTCTATCCCACTGCACTATAGTGACCGTTAACATGTTTACTCATTCTACACACACACCAACCTAATAAGTATTTGCAAATATTACGCAACACCTAAAAGATGATGTGTAACATAACTGTCCTATGTTTAAACATACTTTACTAACTCTTTCTTTGGGAGCTTTGAGGCAGCTACCTTGTTCTTCAGCTCTGTTCATGTGACAATTTACTCTAAACATGTGACATATGGCACACATTTCATCCAAACATCTCAGTACTTACTAAAAATACATTGGAGCTTTATAAATATTAATCCTTTACTATCACTATTGCAACCGGATGAAATGGGTTAAAATGTGACCTCATGGAGAGTTAGGATAGGGAATCGCATAAACGAATGAGTGCATTCTTGGGCCCAGCGTAAGTCAAGAGGCAAAAACTCTAAAAACAGCACAAGCATACAAAAAGACTGAACGGGGCAAGAGAATATATTGCAAATTGATTATCAGTTTATTTTAGTTTCAGGTCATTGGGTTAACATGACAATAACTGAAATGTCGATCATTTGGCAAAAGATAACTGAAACACAAAGGACCCGTTGTTTTGGTGTGACTAATCAGTCTCTGTCTTCTCCACGGGACATAGGTCTAAAACAGAGAAAAGAAGGCATGTTTAGTCCAAGTTTCAAAAGGAACAACACAAACAAAACGAGACAGTAGCATGTTACCAGTGGATTCTAAAATGTGGAACTTGGTGAAGCCGAGGCACGTGGCCTGACTGTTGAAACACTGCCAAGTAGCATCAGCCAATGTCCCGTTCTTCGCTACAGAACAAACAAAAAGTTATTTAGCTCATTGGACTGTGGGGTTAGTTAGATTTGTGTAAACTCACTAAAGAGTAACAGGGTTTTGCCAGTCTCTTTCTTTTTGAGAATGGTTGCTTGGTCAGACCACACAAGAGCGCCATCGTCCTGAGTCTTCAGGAAGTGGCCGATGTGTTCTGAGCTAAATGGTTTCCCGTTCACTGATGAATGCATGCAGTTAGTCACACAGTAAGTTACCATGTTCTGTGGAGGAACTGGTGCTGTCACTTACATGTCAGCTTGATTTTGTCACCTACAACAGTTGCAACGCCATCTTTGACAAAGCACTTATGACCCCTTTGGAAAAAGTAAAAATAATCAAATGCATAGCACGTTTATCTTATAGTCTACTGAGTTTGTACAAGATCCACACTTACTCTTTTGTTTCCATGTGAATCTTTTTCTTGTTATTGTGATTTGTTGGTGTGATTTCCAGCCATGAGCTATTGTCCACTTGGAACTTGTTAAAAATGTACTCACTATCTGATGTTGCAGCATATAATATCCATTTACCAATAATCTACATTGGATAAAGTAAAAATAAAATAAACTGTAAAAATGCTAGGCAAAAATAATTACTTATACTTAATGCAGAGTAGGCCTACAGCATACTGTACCTGGTTTAAACCTTCCAGACGGCTAGTCAGCTCTGTACAGTTAGGATCTGCTGCACTCAAAGAGCAAAGAAATAGCACAGCCAAGAAAATCCCTAAAGCCATGATGACAAGTCAGATGAACATCTCACCAAGAAGTTGAAAAATGTACCTTTCTAAAAGACTGGGGAATATTTATACTGAAGCTGGAGGACGATGATGATACAGTTTTACTGGATTAAAGTAGTCAGTGGGAAAAATGTTGCATTTACAAAAGAACACATCATCTTGAAGATAAGGAGATATTTTTTGTGAAGTATCTACTGCCGAGTACAATGAAAAAAACACAATGTTTGTGAGAATGCACTGAGACAAACTAAGGGAAAAGAAGATTTATACCAGCATATTCAAAACCCATGAAATACTTCTGTGTATTTACAAAAAGCACAATACAAGAATAAAAAAAGAGAAAATGAACACATCACAAATGAAGTCCAACACTGTGACAAAAGAGGAAAACATATTACAATATACGAATGCATCTTCTTATGGCTTAAAATGAAAGCAAACGCAGCTGTTCAATTCTGATGGTGCTTTGCCTGTCCATTCCTTACATTTTTCCAGTATTTTCCTCAAGGTTTTTATTTTATTTTATTCTTTAAATAATATGAAATACACATACAAGACAAAAGAGCTACATCTGTAAGCTGTACATTTTGCAGAAAGGGATATGTCAATCTTTTGTACATGATGAGAACACATCCTGGGCAATGAAAAAGTTGATAAAAATGTGATATTTTATACTAACCCAACTTCAAATACAATGGTGAATTCACAGTTTCCCCGGGCGACAGTAAGCACAACAACTCCTCTGTCATACTAGTTTTCTTGTTCATAAACAGTCCAAACTGTTTGTGACTAGAAAAAGGCCTTCAGTATTTAGGGCAGGTAAAAATGTGACAATGAATTTGAAGTAGATAATTTTGCATTTAAAAATGTTCCCTATTATGCTCTTTTCTGCAACATAATATTGCTTTTAGGTCAACTAAAACAACTTTATGCAATTTGAAAACGCTGAGCAGTCTCTGGGTGAAAATGAGCATTATAGAGTCTGTCCCTTTAAAGTTAATGTGCTCTTATTGGTCTGTGGGACCCCCTCTGTGTATCCAGTTTTATAATTGTTGAGGTATAATGAAACATCAACCAATATCCAGGGTCTGTGCTGGGGTTATTTGTAACCTCACAATGGACAGAAAATCCTGGTAAATCTCTACTGAGCCATGTGAGGCAGCTGATGAAATTACAGTCTTTTGGAGAACAACCGGGGCTGCAGCTTTGGTGTTTGGGATCTTTGTAAACATTTTATTTATTTAAGTAAAGAGAAAATGTGAAAAAGCATGTTTTGTGGACCTTTAAGGATTCAGGCAAAGCGTGTATATGGATCTAAGTTTGTAAAGATATTTAAAAAATGCCTGACTGATTGTGTGGACAGTCACATACACACTGTATAGAAATATATGAAGAGCCCCTTCTGCTTGTTTCTAGTTAGTTCCTTTGTACAGTCTCGCTAGAAGAACTGACACATAGATGTTGCGCTCACACAGACAAAGGGGATGTAGATGAACAGCGGAAAGAGTCCAGAGAAAGACGAAGCTTTACGCTCAATGTGCCAGTTGGACAGGTGACGGTGGAGAAAGAGTCCCTGGCCTTAGTTGACATCACATCTCGTCTCTCATCTTTGCTCCGGCTCACAGCATCTTCGAGGAGCACTGAGCACACTGCTCTCTGGACCCTCACACACTCATTGTCATGTTCGGGGAGTACTACACAGAAGAAGAAAAATCAGTATGGAGTTATATGGATTGAACTGAATTTATCTTTTATTTACTTACACTTTCATTTTGAAAAGGGTTAAGGAAGTTTCCGCCCATCTCCCCGTCTTCTCTAGGGGTTCCTGGCTGGTTACTCATACTTAGGTTACCAGGAGAGTTCTAGGGAGCAGAAAGGTTTATAGCAAAAAAATCTATCTATTGTGTAATTGAAAGCTCTAGTTAGTTTTACCTTGGGGAGACTGTCAATATCACCAGACCCTAGGATAAAACAAAAAATACATTAATCCAAACACAATAAATGTAATCTAAACGATTGTTTTGTTCAAATCATGTCATGAAGTAAGTCTTAAGACCTCTATTTATATAGTCCAGAGTCTTGAAATAGGTTTGAGTACCTAATGAACCATTGATGTGATGGGGCTCCATTCCAGCCATGCCACTCAAAGGTCCATCGCCCCCTGCACCCATAGGGAACTAAAGAAAAAAAGTGTTCATTATTAGGAACACATTCAACAACGTTTCCATTCAATGAAAAAAAATCCTTACATTTGGTCGGCTTCCACCTGGTGGCGCTGTGTTAATAATGGTGTACATTGTGTCACCAGAGTTTGTTGAATCTAAGCAAAAAGTAAAAGAAAGATAAAATATATAGATAAAAATAATGACCCTTATAATAAATGTACTTCTTTGAACATCAAAACACACCTGCTGGACTAGGCATTATTGGTGTTCCAGGTGGGCCGCCTCCTCCCGGTGGTCCCTAAAATGACATCAATAAGTTGTGGACAAATGACTGGAAAGTGTTTGTTTCAAACATGCAACACATACCACATAACTTCCTGGTGATGCCGATGAGTAAGGGGTCTGCAAAATCAAAACCAAGAAGAAAAAAAAAATCAAATAAGGCAATGGCTGAAGTTGCAAATTTTATCAAAAAATGTTTTTTTAAAGTGGTGGTTCTTACAGAATTGGAGTTAGAAGGATTTGGCCAGGGTCTTCCTCCCCCAGGTCCCCTGAAAAACATGTGCCCGTTTAGAACACATGACATCGATTCAACAAACCTGACCATTCCTGAGACTCAAGTGATGTATATTATGTTTATGTTTTTGTTTCATTATTTATGTTAGGAATTGGCTGCAGACATAATATTTTTTGCCATATTGAGGTGAAGGAAACAAGAAAAAGACACTTTGTGGAAAGCAGTGGAATTTCTTATCTCCACTCAGTTTTCTGAAACAAAACAATGTGATATTTTGATTGTTGCAAAATGTACTTGCTTTGCAGCGAGAGAGAAATCATGCATTTAAGGAAGTATAACCTTGCTCTAGAATGTGTTTTATTGCACAAGAAAGTAATTGATAAACTTGTAACTTTACTGAAAGGGCATTAGTGGCTTGTATCAAAGATGGATCGGAAGAGGAATACAGGAGCCTCTTAGAGAACTTTTATAGATAGAGTCAAGAAAACTGTCTCATTATAAACAACTCAAAAACTAAAGCGATGGTCAATGAGAAAGTCATTGACACAATAATACACCCAAATTCAAAAACTGTGACCATCAGCAGAGAAGACATCACACTTTCCTATCTGCTCTAAATACTTGGGAGTGCATCTGGACAACAAGCTGGACTGGTCCATAAATACAGATGTACTTTATAGGAATGGACAAGTCCAGCTATATTTTCTAATAAACTTTTTTTTTTTAATAAACTGCTGCAAATGTTTTATTCTGCAGTAATGTCTAACTCTGTTTTTTATGCAGTTTGTTGGGGAGGCAGTCTCAAAGTTTGTGTAGCTAAGGACAACAACAACAACAAAAGGATGGATGCTATACTGAACAACCTGGACCATCCCCTGCATTGAACAACAGAGAACAGTTAGTGGACGTCTGAGATGAATGAGCTGCAGGACATTACGCCACAAGAACTCCTTCTTCTCGACTTACTTAAAACTGTACAATTAATGAGTCTATGGCAAAGAAAGTCTGAATCAACTTAATTGAAGAGACCTAACAACTAAATTTCCCCTCAGAGATTAATACAGCGATTTTATAATTTCATCTATAAAAAGGTCTATAAGTGCTTTTAAAGGGAAATGCAGAGCTAACAGCACACTACACTAAAGACTTAAATGTCCTTAATGCAGGCATCAGAACTGGAATTACTGTTCTTAGCAGGTAAATGTTTTCTTTGTAATATAATACACAGTCCCAACTTTCTGAGTTTGGTTTGCATTTTCACACCTTTGAAAACATTCAATAAACATGTCATTGAAAGCGAAATGAGTAACATCTAATCATAGGACAACTGTCTTTTAGCATGGGACAGTAGAAAGAGTTGGTTTACATTATGAGACTGACTGAAAACTGTAACTCACATGTTCATACCAGGCATACCAGGACCGACTAGGGCGTTGAGAGGCGGTCTCATCCCACTCCCATAGTTCTAAAAAAACAGCACAGTCCCATTTGGTGTGGTCCTAATGGAAAAGATAACAAGTATCCAAACAAAACATTTGGCTGCTTACTTGCGGCCCCAGGGGCACCATGCCTCTGGGGGGAGTCATCCGCTGCATTGGCCCCCCCATATTTGGATGTCCTAAAACAAAATGCAATATATATTAATAAAAGCATTTGCTCCATTTATGATAAAATACAAAAAATATTAACATAAAATACAATATGTGATGTCATGCAGCCAACCTTGTTGTCTTGTTGGATCCATTCCACTTGGTAACATTGGCTGGCTCCCTGGGACCCCTCCAAGACCCTACACACAAGCCCATACATCACTGCTCTTTTATACATGTTATACCTGCCTAGACCTATCACAGTTGTAGCAAGTATTGTGTCCTAGCCCTTAGTCCATCAGGATAATGATTACTATAATACTATATTGGATAACTGACACATTTAAACTCCACACATAAAGGCCTTGTCCTGGCCGGTGAGCCAAAAAAAGACCTTATTGCTGTGAGGAATGTTTTTGCCGTTGTGCTGCCCAAAACATCCATTTATGTAAAATACATTACCCAGCTCTAAGCATGGTTTATACCTGACTGGGTAATCTGAGGGGCGGTCTGGGTCCTCCGGGGTATCTGGGCGACATAAAGGGCTAAAAAAGAAAAATCAAAGAAATAAACCGTTAAATAAGTCACTTCTGGTCGTGCTTTTCCAACAGCAGAAGGCAGCAGAGAGTCCAACTGGTCAGACAGAAATGAAGCAGGAGGAGGTCTGTAAATAAAAGCATTTGTGTGTGTTTTGTGTGTGGCACATACCAAATAAGGCCACTAGAGAGCAATGGTGCACCTATTCTGAACACAGTCTCATATACTGGTTGTCTTTGTCTGTTACACATTTGCATTTAAGGTCAGTTAAAGATCAATTGTGGATAAAACAGCAGTACAAAAACATAGCTTTTGAATGTGTAGTTAACTGAATAAAATGGATTTAAGGGTGTATTAAGGCAAGGCAGACAATAAAACCTAAAACTATCTACCCAGTATGTTATAATGTTGAGATTATATTGTTCAGATATCTACAGTGCAGCACATTGTCTTGATTTGAAGTGGAATAGAACATATACAGTCTGGTAATCTGGCATTTCTTCAGCTAAATGGTTTTGACAAGACCTTCAAAGAACAATTGATCTTGAGAAGGAGAGGGAAAGGGGCTATTTGGTCTCAAGTTTGAGTTTTCTGTGCAGTTGAGAAATGCCTATAAAGGCTATTGATCTGGGTCTCAAAAGCCAGCATCTGACTTTGACTGATAATGACGCTTAATCAATGTACAACCATCGGAGTCTGTTTGGTGGAGAGTAGAGATCATTGAGAGCTATGCTGTATGTGCGTGTTAGTCCGGAGATTTATTTGTGCAGTCAGACTCTCATAAGCGCTCATAAGGAAAAGCTTATAGCAGACAGCAGGGCAGACAAATGCATATTTATGATATATGGCACTGAATAAATGGGACAGAAGCACTTTGAAAAAAGAGTTTCAGTTTTCATTTTACAATATTATTCCATGAGAGAAAAGAATATCTTGAAGTGCTGATTTTTCAACCTTAGAGTTTTCCCTTTAAATGGTCTAATGTATAGGCTCATAGTCTATGATATAGTGGTAGTCTAGTTTTGCACTACTGCTTAGCTGATGTTTGACTGGCCTTGTCGCTTTCTCCCAGTCTGCCTCTCTAAAATGGCTGTGTGACACAATACTCTTGTGCTGCACAATAGATCATAAATTTGTTTTTTCATCAACATGTGTAATACTGCTTAAAATGTTATGAATGTAATTGAAGTCTATGTGCCAACCTTTCACTATTCACTTGTTGATATACTGTATTTGCCTGTAATTGAAGTGACTCAAAAACAGAAAAAAAAGTATTAACTTGGTCATTCATTTTTTAGCTTATGTTCAGCAGCTGTAGTGTTAGTTGTATATTTATCTTGTTTGTGTGCTGTATACCTGAAAGAATCCGGGTGGGACGGGTCCCACTGGCATCCCCTCTCCTGGGGGGAGATTTCCAAGGACTGGGCTGGGGGCAGCTGCAGCACTCTGGAGTAGAAACATTAGTCATCAGTTCAACATAAATGTTTAGGTCTTCCCCCATTTCCCTGTGTCCTGCTGACTCCTGCTAGAAAATGACTTCCTGTTACTTCTGTCGTTCTGCTTTAGTAAAGGATTATTTTTAAACCTTGGGTGTTTATTGGTCCCAGACAGGCGGCACTGGCACATATCAGCACTGCCTCCGACTGCTTCCTGTGGCATTGTACTGTGAACTACAAACCCTCATGTTACCACCCAGTGCTGGCCACTTCCTCATGCTCATCAGGCATACATACCGGACAGATTGCCGTGTGGGAAAGATGTACACACGTGGACAAAATTGTTGGTACCCCTAACTTAATATTTTGTTGCACAACCTTTTGAGGCTATCACTGCAATCAGAAGATTCCTGTAACTGTCAATGAGACTTCTGCACCTCTCAGCAGGTATTTTGGCCCACTCCTCATGAGCAAACTGCTCCAGTTGTTTCCGGTTTAAAGAGTGTCTTTTCCAGACGGCATGTTTCAGCTCCTTCTAAAGATGCTCAATAGGATTGATGTCAGGGCTCATAGAAGGCCACTTTAGAATAGTCCAATGTTTTCCTCTTAACCATTCTTGGGTGTGTTTTGGGTCATTGTCCTGTTGCAAGACCCATGACCTGCGACTGAGACCAAGCTGTCTGACACTGGCCAGCACATTTCTCTCTAGAATCCCTTGATAGTCTTCAGATTTCATTGTAACCTGCACAGATTCAAGACACCCTGTGCCAGATGCAGCAAAGCAGCCCCAGAACATAACAGAGCCTCCTCCATGTTTGACAGTAGGGACAGTGTTCTTTTCTTGATATGCTTCATTTTCCGTCTGTGAACATAGAGCTGATGTGCCTTGGCAAAAGTTCCATTTTTGTCTCATCTGTCCATAGGACATTCTCCCAGAAGCTTTGTGGCTTGTCAACATGTAGTTTGGCATATTCCAGTCTAGCTTTTTATGATTTTTTCAACAATGGTGTCCTCCTTGGTCTCCCATGTAGTCCACTTTGGCTCAAACAACGACAGATGGTGCGATCTGACACTGATGTTCCTTGAGCATGGAGTTCACCTTGGATCTCTTTAGAAGTCTTTCTGGGCTCTTTTGTTACCATTCGTATTATCCGTCTCTTTGATTTGTCATCAATTTTCCTCCTGCGGCCACATCCAGGGAGGTTGGCTACAGTCCCATGGATCTTAAATTTCTGAATAATATGTGCAACTGTAGTCACAGGAACATCTAGCTGCTTGGAGATGGTCTTATAGCCTTTACCTTTATCATGCTTGTCTATAATTTTCTTTCTATTCTCCTGCGACAACTCTTTCCTTCGCTTCCTCTGGTCCATGTTGAGTGTGGTACACACCATGTCACCAGACAACACAGTGACTACCTGAAGCCCTATAAATAGGCCCACTGACTGATCACAAGATTGTACACACCTGTGATGCTAATTAGTGCACACACCTTGAATTAACATGTCCATTTGGTCACATTATTTACAGTCTTTTCTAGGGGTACCATCAATTTTGTCCAGGCCTATTCCATGAGTTTATTTTTTAAAATAATTCCGTTGAAGCATGGTTGAAAAGCAATGTCTGACTTTCATTAGTTAACATTATTTATTATTACTTTTGTCAGAATAAAGTTTTTTCTGTGACCATTGTGAGTTTTTCTTTCATTGACCGAAGGGTACCAACAATTTTGTCCACGTCTGTATGTCTTTATGATATTGTGTAAAAAATGAGCACAGAAAGGCAGCATGTCCCTTTCTGCCTGTGTGGAGTTTATTTCCTCAATATCTAATCACTTGGTGTATGTCTTTTCAGATCAACCTCTCTGAAGGAAGCAGTGCTGGAAAGCGCTCTGGTGAAATTCAGTCAGTCTCTGAAGTTATACGCCAGGTGACTTTTTAGGTCAGGCAGATTTAATCAGAGCTGAGATAAAAGCAGACTGATGACATTGCTGTATTCCTCTCATTCCCCTTCCAAGTTGCTCATTGTTAATGTTCAGCAACAGAGAACAAGACAAACAGTCTTGAATCCATATTCTGCTGCAAACAGTGTCTATGTTTGTCTCGGCAGATGAGTGTGCAGATGGACGCATGGATACTGTATCTCCAGGTTCAGTGGCAGGAAACTGGGTTTAGTTTGCTTGACTGAACATCATCTACAGCAGCACGTTTTCCCTCTTCTTATTCCTCTCCCTACTTCAGCTATGGATTACTGAAAATGCCGTCATACACTGGCAGCCTGAAGGTCTGCTGAGTTAGCCTTCGTACTGAGTGAGAGCAGGAGGCAGAGGGGAGGAGAGAGGACAAAGCACAGATTACAAGTGTGTGTGTGTGTGTGTGTGAGAGAGAGTGAAAAGAAGAACTGTGTGTGTGTGTGTGTGTGTGTGTGTGTGTGTGGGGGGACCTGCTGACAAACCAGAATTTCCCAAATACGGCAACAACACAGTAAATAAATAACTACAGTATGGTAGGATACCTGCATGTCCCCAAAAACTGCACCATCCTACATCCCCAGAAAACAACAAACACTAGCAATGCTGGAAACATGAGTAAGCCGTCTGTCGTTCCTCATTGTGTTATGTCGAAAACATGTGTAAAGCTGTCCTCTGGTCCTCCACGTACTGGACTTTCATGTTTAATGAAAAAGCCAAAACATTGGGAGCAGGAAAAAATCTTTTTGATGAAGAAATTGAACCAAAAAAAGGGAGTGCTGTGGATGAGGGCAATTTCCAGAAGAAAGCCTGGCTGAGCTCGATTTGGGGGCATCTACTGTTGCTGAAGAAAAAAGTGTAGTTTGGGCCCCACCACTGCTTCTCAGAAGCAGGTAAACAGAGCTGCATGTGAAGGGGTGCTGTCAGGTGTATGTTGCGTACAAATAACAATTTATCATCTCTCAACCCTTTTATACTAAAGCATGAATACACTACAAAAACAACAATTTATTTTAGGCTAACCCTTTGGTAGTCACCACAGCAAATCATCTAGTGGTTCAGATATTTAGTCTGGCATAGGTTTTATGCTGGATGCCCTTCCTGACGTAACCCTCTCCATTTATCCGGGCTTGGGACCAGCACAAAGGCACATGTAACAGGTGAGGGTGAGAGCATGCATGCACTTACACTGTTAGCTAATTCAGTTAAATTACATTAAGGCTTACAGTTTGGTAACTGCATGCAACAAAACAAGGTGTTAGTGATGAAACCTGAGGCGGTGGGACAGTCCGCACATGTCTTCTGATAAACATGTACTTGTCCTGACAAACTCATTTGTTACATTAATTATTCAAAGGCCCACTCTCCACAGTATAATAAACTGCTGTTTGGTCAATGTTAGACAGCATATGCTCTTCGCAGTATGCGATAGTGTGGTGTGCATCAAATAATAAACAGAGTTTAAAAGTTGAACATAGATAAAAATATATAGGTTTAGGATGTATTCTAAAAGAGGAAATTGCAGAAAATGCAGTTAAATTTATATAAATGTGTTGCAGCCATGTCCTTCCACAGCCCAATCAGACTTTCTCAATCCTGAATTCACACAACACTAATCCCATCAGACTAAAGGCTTCAGTAAAACCTAATGAGATAACTTGCAAACTCTATCATCCCTATATGTTTACTATTGTGTTCCCCACTAATAAGGCTGTGCGAGCCGTGTGTGTGTGAAGGTGAGGAGTCATTTTCATTCAATACTTCTGAGACTCAAAGACACTCGGAGAGAAGCGTGAGTGGAATCTCAAAAGGGTGTCTGTGTCTATCTTCTTTCCTACTGTCTCAACCTGCATCCCTCGCTTTCTGTCTGACTCTCCAGCTCGCTGTATCTGACCGGCTCCCTCATGATTCTGTGCATTTGGAAATCAGCCAAGGCTCAAGCAGACATTTGTAACATTTGGGTAGGATTTGAAAAATAGATTTTAACTATGATTTGATCAACATAGAAAACGTATTTGACAAAACTGCTTCTTATTTGAATTTCCATTAGGACAGATTAGTATGGATGTTACAAGAAAAAAATCTGGACTGCTATATATTTCTTAAAAGGGTATTATATGTCTCAAGGCCACAACAGGGTCAACAAACGACTAAATACAAAGGAAGAGGCCTGGCCCCTCCTCCTTTTCCCCGTTTCCCGTTTGCATCATCCTCTAAAATGCCATTAGCTGACTTCCTGAATAAAGGGAGAGCGAGGTGGAAGGCTAAAAGAAAAAGAAAAAAAAGATTCACACTGATGTTTAGATTACAAATAATATACTACAATAAATCTGCAACATTTCTTCTTGTAGAAAAAAAAACTTTGAGACTTGGTAGAGATGGGAACTGTCAATTGTGTCTTGGCAAGAACGCTTTTTTTGCTCCGCTTTTAAACATGTATTATTCACAGTCTCCCTTGGCGACCAGAGAAAGTTCAACGCGCTCCACTGTCCATTCTCAGACAAACTCACTTTCCAATTTCAAGCATCTTAGCATCTGAAGCTTTTTTTCTCTGTTTCTTTAGAGGATAACGTGTCAATCCCTGTTACATCTCTGATAGAGGGATTATTATTCATTTTTTTATTTTAACAAACCAATAAAATGGATTTGAGGCTTGTGAGGTTATGTGTTTTATGGTCAACAGTTAGAAAGCATTGCTATTAGTTCAGTTAAAGAGCTTAACACGTGACTGCAACTTAGCCTCCGAGTTTGTTGCTGTCCAGCTTCAACAACACTGGAAGAGTTAAGAACACAGACTGAACACTGAGCAGAGGAAAAGGCTGGACAAACAGAAGCCGTCTTAAAAGCCTCAGACAAGGAGGCGAACATGTTATTGTCTTTTATATCAGGTGGATCAATATGAAGAGTGAAGTGATTCAGCTGGATTTCACAGATTGTGTCGTCTCAAAATGGTGAATTGATCCAGGGCTTTTAATACGTGTTATGTTGCAAAGTAAGCAAACTTCTGAAACAGCCGAAGTCAAATTTCAGTTATTTCCATTACACTGTGACACTGGAAATTAACCTTTTTAAGATATTGCCATGTCTGATGACTTTGAGAGAGGAATATCGATTAAATTAAATATGGCAAAGGGTATTTGCAGAGCGCATTTGTGTTTTAAGCACAGTTTCTTATGAAATTATTTTGTCTTTTCACACAGTTACTGTATACCTGTTCTAGAGCTGGACTCAAGAGACAGACCAGAGTAAAGGAAATAGCTACCTACAAAAAAAAATGGCTTAGTTGGGGTTAAAGAGATAAAATGCCATTCCAATTGTGTCAGCACTTCCTACTTTGCCCTACTGCTCTTCCTCGCTAAGTCCCGCAGTAACCTTACTGCTGTGCCCTCGAATCATTCACTATTATCTTTTTCACACAGCAATGTAAACCTGACGGCAATTCCAAGGCTTTTCTCTCTTTGACTCAAATCAAATAGTCCCGGCTACAGCAGGTCAGGTTAGACAGCAGGTTTTTAAATATTTGTTGTGTCAAAGCCTTCTCAATGATCTATCAATTGTTTATCAATGGATGACAGATGATGGCAGACCCTACTTGCTCCTCAATGCCTCCAACAAATAATTGAAAAGATTTGAGTAAAAAAAAAAAAAAAAAAAACACCAATTTGATTCTTTTCCTTAATACTGGACATACGCCAATACAATTTAATATGCCAGTATGATTTAATATTTCTCTCACCAACAATACGGATTTTTAAATGATGTGCTAAACCCTCCCACACTTGACCATATGTCATTTAAAGCATGGCATATGCTCCTGACTAAGTGAATGATTTTTACAATCAATAATAATGACTGTGGTCAAGCTTGAAATGCCTCTCCATATCCCACCGCACTGTTTGAACTTGCTCTCATTCTTAAAACTCTCAGTTAACCTCTTCCCTGTGCTCTGCCGCAGAGTCTCCCCTTTGCCCCTGCCCTCCAGCGTACAGCAAGGCATACATATGTCAGCAGCCAACTAGGACTCCATTTGCATGTTCAAATACACATGCCATGAGTTGGAACAGCACGCAACTCATTACAGACCCCGGAGCACGAGTAAAAAAAAAAAAACACAGCTGATGTGAAAAGTAACACTTAACTACTTTGGTAAGTAAAAGTTAAAAGTAAAGCTCCAGTATCTGTAAGTAAATGAAACTGTGTGCAAATGTTCTCTGTGTAAATCAGTAAATTATAGTGAGTCATTCTTGGTTTTTGTAAAGATTGTGACAAACAGTGTGCTGCTGGAAAGCCCTACTCTTCGTCTCCTCGTTGCTGGCTCACTCTCTTTATTGCCATGGCAATGATGTTACAGTGAGTCACCTCCACACCTCCCTCCTCCTCATCTCCACCAAGGAACATAGGAGCACAGACCGAGAGAGGAGACAGGGCTCTGTTTCCGTGGAAACAGACTGGGGGTCTCCCCAACCCCCATTGGTTCTCAACTGGTTAGAGTCTGCTCAGAGCCCTCTCTGTTTCTAGGTTGTTTCTGTCCTCAGTTTTGACTGTCTTTTTCTAAACACAGAAGATACATTTTTTTTTTCAAATTGTTTTGGCATTAATTGCATCTGGTCTTCTCTGTTTGGAAGAGGAACAGTTGATTTAGAACTTTAAAATACACATTTTTATGCAAACAAATGTAATGCTCATTCAAGTGTATGCACTTGAGTTAAGCTTTTACCCAGATTGACTTTGTGCTGCCCAAGGTGGTTAATATACAATCTTTCATACTTTCTTCATGAGACTAGGGCTGAGTATTATTACAGAGTCACAGAAAAGTTCTGGTAAACTAAAGCTTCTTGTCTTTAGTCACAAACATAAACACAAGTACAGTGAACTGTAGGATCTCAATACAGAACAAGAATTGACTTGGAAAAAGTGTGATTCTGTTAAATTGCAGTGTAAATAGATTACTGATGTGGCAGAGGAAGATGAGGCACTTTTATCAAACAGGGTTGCTCATGGCTCTGCCTCTTGATCTGCTCTTTTGCTCTAACTGCCATGTGGCTGCCATCTCTCACAGTGATCCCACACAGTGATACCAGCTACTGTGCACAACAACACTACCCTCTAACAGTGATCCTCATGCGTGCTCACGCCATAGTTCATTTATGTCACACTTTCTGATTCTCTGTTCTAGATTATTTGGAATAAGACCAACACACCTGCCTGTGTCAGGGTAGTTGTTAATTAAAGTCCTGGTCAGAGATTATGCATGGACGCCTCCTAAAGGCACATATTTGTATTTCAATTTTATAAACAATTTTTCACAAGAGCAAACAATTAAGTGGTCTAAATGGCACAATGTACAGAAGGAAATGACTGCTATTATGTTCAATATCGTTTCCATCAGTTATACAAGCAATTTCATGGAGCTTGATTTTTTTATTTTGTTAAAGATCACAGAAATTAAACTAGTATTTTAGCATTTTAATATATTGAATAAAGTTGTAGTGAGTGAAAAGTTGAAAGTCCAGCAGCTAGTAGCTCGTCTCAATAAGGTCATTTCCAAAGCAAGCAGAAGAATTTAAAAATAACTTCATGATGACTTCCAAGCCTCGTGCAAATGGAAACAGCTTGTTCAGTATCAAGAGCACAATTTACAAAGCACTTAACAGAACTGTAAACTGTCTTTCTGATGCCTCAAAAAAGCCTCTTCTGAGAATGGAAATCAATAACAGTGCTTCTCTTCGCACTGTGTTCATCAGTCCTTTCTATCTTTCCCTTTTAACATTAGATTACTGTATTAATGTCCTAGAAGAACATCTCCAGACACTCTGTGAAGAGATATGATCAGCATTACACGCTGCTCGCAAAACAGGCAAAAGAGCCACACCATGGAAACAGACACAGAAGAGAAAAGTCAATTGTTTCTACAGCGGTACTTCAAATGGGGATAATGGTGCATATCAAATCAAAAGTCTTGTCAATTACCAAAAACACTGGGACACCAACAAGACAATGCCAACAAGTTTCAGCCTAATTAGGATTTTCTCCAGTAATTAGCTATCCGTCAGTAATTAACATCAGAATGTCTGATTAAAATCTCTATAGTCAGGAGGATCCACATAAATACAGGCTTTAGCATTAAATTCAAGTATAATACTTTTCAAAAACATCCATCGAAGCCGATACAAAGGAAGTACCTCTGATTGAATCTGAAAAGCAGCACAGCATCAAAGCAGTTGATTGAAAGTGACCTTGGTCTAATTACAATTGGTCTAATTATAAATGTCTGATTACATCCCTGCAGGAAATGTAAAACTAAGATGTAGCTGGTGGCCTCGGGTAATGATTTTAAAATATATTCAGAATTGGATTTATTCTGATTAGATATAAAGTGTCATTTTTAGCACAATTATGATATTTTTTTTTGTCTTGCCACTAATCTAACTGTTTACTCATGGTTTTGAATCGTTCATCTCATTTTTTCTGTGCTCATTTCCCTCCCTCTTTCTGTATTGGGCTGAGGTCGCGCTGTCCTCCACTTCCCTCGTCCGCACCAGGATGACATCACCACAGAGCTGCCTATTCATCACGGTGTTCATCAGCGTCACCTCCGCGCACAAACCTACAGCTAAAAGATGAAAGAGAAACTCCCCGCCAGCTCTGCTACACCACTACAACAGTATGAGGCAAAAAAGGCCAGAAGCGGAGCATGCATGGTGCAATAGCCAGGGAGATCCTGCTGGGGTAGGCAGAAACCTCTGACCTCAGGACCAACAATACATCTCAATAAACCGCAGTACAGACACATGTGATGAGTCAGACTGGAGGCTACAGAGAAAACAACAGAAAATGCAAGAGAAACTCTCCCCCTCGACAAGGGAGCCATACTTTGTGTCTTAGTCACTGGCAGGTCAAAAACTGCAGAACTGGTCCTGCTTATAGCTCCATTTACAGGACAATAAAGGCATAAAGAAAGCCTTAACTTCATCTCTGGGAGCTAATAAAGTCTGTATAGTCTTCTATAGTCTGTGTCATTTAGTTGTATATTTAACTTTACTTAACTTGAGTGTTAAGTGTGCCTTGACACACTGCTTAGATCCCTGCTAATGTTATTTAAAAATGTATAATTATTTAAAGGGTTAAACAATTTTGGAAAATAACCAAATTGCATTTTTTTTTTCCAATTGCGATTATTTATGCAATTATTTTCTTTCCACTTTTTTACATAACCACAATCAACATAACTTAAACTGCAATTACCTTGACACAACTCAAGAGAAAAAGTTTGTACAGCCCATTATCACATCAACTAAACTAGTCTGTCCAATGGGCAATGATCACTGTGCGTTTCCTTCATAATTAATAAAAAAAGTAAATATGATTTACCAAAACATGTCCATTTCATGTCTTGTTTCTTTAGTTAATCTACTGAACAGAACAAAGCCTATGGGACTGTCGGACTGGTCTTAAAAAAGGTCTTAAAGTAGGTTTTAGTGGTCTATTTAAGTGAATCCCAGACATATCTTTAAGACTATGCTTAAGAATATAATGGTTGACTCACATAGTCATGGAAAGCCTTGGCCTCGCTCGAATGTTCGCAGGTATCTCTTCTCTCTGGAGCTGCACAGTACAGGTCCCAAAAAACACTGTGACGCAAAGAAACACCAATGACACACCAACAAACAGAAAAACAATCATGTGTTAATATGCAACATCAATCAACAAATGACAAGTCGTCATAACAAATCAGGGACTGCAGTAAAATAAGAATGTAACCGTATTATTCTTACCACCACCACGAGTGAAGGAACCCCGGAGGCTCTCCTAATGTGATATTTTTCTCCCATCGGATCTGTATAGAGAGAGGAAGAGAGACACTTCCCATACATTAAAGTGTAAAAATAAGTCGGCCATTGGAATTAGCCTCATTCCTAGAGATCTCTTCTTAACACATTCCTTTATGATCTTCAAGCCTAAGTGAATAAGTAAGTCTCTGTGCAGCTAAAAGCAAGTCTATTCATAAGGAGCTGTGTATGTATGAACGAATGGGACTTGTTTGAAGATGTACAAAGAACGAGGTTAGCACAATCCCTCACAATTTCTTTTGTCACTGCTATCTTTTAGTCCTTCTTTTCTTAGAAAAAGACATCTAAACCAAGGTCATTAGCTAGAGTGAACAGCACTGACATTGCCTGAGTTGGGCTGATTCTACACAATGTTCTCGTACATTGTCCCATACCATCACACAAGGCATCATTCTCACACTCGGCCTTATATGTTCACTTACAGCAACATTTTAACATGAGTCATTTAATCTACAACAAAGGATTTATTCTCTCAACATTACTCGAGTGGTACAAAAAAAAAATGCAGAATTTTTGTGACAGCTCTCATTTCTCATTTTTAATTGGCTGTGGCCTGTACTCCCAACACTATTTTACACAGTTCAGGTCAGCATTTTTGTATTTATTTCATGTGTAGTAGAAAATGGCATTGAATGTACCCACATATCCGGTCTCCTGTGTGAATTGGAAAAGAGCAGTCTAAACAAGCACTGTTTAAAGTTGTCATGACCGCTCAGAGTCTGGTCATGCAGCATGTCGAAGGGATGAAAATGTAAAAAGAGGAAACGTGCAACTGTCTGGCTATCCTCGGAAATAGCAACTCAGCTGTGAACTGCTTTGTATTTGGAACACCTCCAGCCTCACAGACACTTTTACAAGAAACTGTAAAGCGAGAGGGGCTTACTTACCGGAAAAAGCTCATTCGTCAGAGTGGTTTAGAGGCTACAGCCAATTTCATTTGAGTGTGTTGAATAGTTAAAATCCTTATCAGCAATACTTGACTGAAGTGCCATGAGTGTCCATGTGTATACTATACTAGTATTGTTTTAGCTGGGCCAAAGCTAAATAAATGCCAGGTGCATAAAAGGCCTTGTTTTTCTCTCTAATATTTCTCCAAGTCAAAACTTTAACTCTGTCTACTGTACACAACCAACTATGTTTATACTTGTACCACTTGGACAGACGTGCCTTCCCTTTTTATTTTTAAAGTGAAAGAGTTATAGCAGATCAGGCTAACCTCTTTTTGACCCAGAATCAGCTAACCTTATTTTTATCTTATCGCCTTTTTACCTTGCCACAGAAGCGTTGAGGAACAACAAAAGAGACGCGCTGAGTGCATCACAGAATAATCTTAGAGACATAAGTCCAGTTCCACTAAATGCAACTCTAATGTTAATAACCCCATCAACTGCTGCTGACCTGTTGGCTCAGCAGTGAGAGGCCACGCTAATTCAATTAACTGCTAGACTTACTGGAAACAATGTCTGATGGTCACACTAAAGCCAGGCACAGTGAACACACACACATCCAGAAACACAGAAGGGGGCTTACCTCTGACAGAAAGGTCTGTGCTGACTTCTGGGCTCCTACGTGCAGCAAGTACTCGTACACATACAGCGCTAACCTACAAGAAAGCACAGTGAGAGAAGTGGGATCGGTTATTACCAAGTTTTTTCAACATTAACAAATAATATGAGAACGGTGATCGTTTGTTCCTGGCCTGTAAAAAGACATTTTACCCTAAAGCCTTTAGAAAAGTTGGAATAAATATAAACAGTGAAGAAGTGTAAGTAAAGTGCTGATAAATGCAGTTTGTTTGGTCACGTCCATTGTTGAGGCAATTTTGAAAACCAGAGAACACATGTTTAAAATTAACTTCTTTATTCAAAATCTATTTAATTATAATTCCCAACCTACAAAGTAGTTTAACTCCAGACAACCTAAAAATAAAATTTCAAGTGCCTTTGCATGGATAGAAAGTGCCAAACAGCTCCAGGATGCAATGTGCAGCTAGGCTGTCCCAGTCTGTTGAAAATCTCACAAGAAACGAAAAGACACATTTCAGTGTTAATCATCACCCGTGCGCCAAAAACAGTTATGCTAACCTTCTTGACATGTGTTCCCCTACAGACTACAGCCACCTGTTAGAAGAACAAACATATCGTCAAGTGTTATTAGTAGTCTCTGTGTGTAATACACCTCACTTTTAGCTCGGGGCTCTCCACAGACTTCCTCCTGTGGCTTTGATCACAATAGGAATTAGTTAGAGACTTGATTTGTTCATTGAATCTGTTCCCAGTGAGAGTGTGCTGGTAATTCAGCAAAGAAGATCGACTCATTTAGGAATACAAGAGAAATATTGGCAGGGATTACCCTTAAACATTCCACCTTATTTCTTGAAGGAAGCTGTTCCCAAGACAGCTTTTTTCAACAGCAACTGAAACGTTTGCGCTTATCAGCTCTTCCCTGATAAACTCTAGATAAACTCTATAAAATCTAGAAATGCAAAGTTCTTGAACAGCCACATAACATAAAGGTTTCAACAGGTTAGAAATGCTGCAATGCAAGAATTGGTAAAGAAATGTTAATATCTGCCCTGTCATCACATTAATTCGGGGCGGCAGTAGCTCAGTGGGTAGAGCAGTTGTCCTTCAACCGGAAGGTAGGTGGTTCGATTCCCGCTCTCCCCACAGTTCATACTGTCGTTGTGTCCTTGGGCAAGACACTTAACCCACCTTGCCTCCAGTGACTGTAACACTGGTAATTACATTAGAACAATGTAAGTCGCTTTGGATAAAAGCGTCAGCTAAATGAATAAATGTAAATGTAAATGTAATTCACATTAATTAATTTAACCAATTCTATAAACCTTTCCCAAAATAAATGTCACTCTAAAACTACAATGCCGCCTTATAGAAGTTAATATTTGCTAGTGTGGACAATGCCTCTTACAGTACCTGGCATCTCAAAGATATTAGGACAGCAACCGTCCCAGAACCTCCCCAAAAAGATACCAGTGGCCAACTGTATCTTAATGTCCATATTGCCTCCCCAGACATACAGTATCTACCTGTCTGCCCCTGATGGACTGCACACCTTTCTGCCTCTCTTCATCTCCACTTTTTCATTTTCACTCTCTTCACTCGGAGGCCATCTTTCTTTAATGACAACACGGTGAAGAAGAGCGCTGGAGTCTCCCTGACATCTCCTCTTCCTCCTTTCCCCTGGTGGCCTGGCACTAATGTTTAACCACGGAAATAGAGACAGAATGCTGCACAGGGACAAGGTTAACTGAACAATGAGAGGCTTGACAAAACTCTTGACACCTCAACAACTGAGCATGAATAAAAGATGTGGCCATTTTTTTTCTTTTTTCACAGTTCAGAACATTTCGAGGAACAAATGCACTTGTGTTGCTGCATTTTGTGCCAATCTATTCTCCTCTACTCTCCCCTTTGAGGCCCAATGTCAAATACAACTGTATGTGAGTGTTACTAATGCATCAAGAGCTCTTGTTTCACAGGGAATATATTCAAGAGCCTGGCACAAACAGTTTCACAGAAAATAAACAGGAAACTGACCCATATCCATCAAGGTGCTCATAAAAGACTAAAGGATCTGATGTGCAATTGATTTTTATAGCGCTCCAGTAGATGACCTTTGGTCTCTCTGGAAGAAAGGTTGAGAGAAAAAAAAAAAGCTAGGCTGAGTTATGAAGGAAAAATGGTAGAGAATGAAAGAAGAGCACAAGTTAGCATTCACTGTGCACATGTTGGATATATTATTATAAAGTATATTTGTCTTTAATATGAAGATTAATTTAACATTTAAGATCAATTACAATTATATAGTTACAACTTTTAACCAAATAAAACTGTTTAATCACATTATAACAAATTGTAGAAAGAATGATCTGTAAAAAAACACGATGTTTATTTTCACTCTGTCCAAACAGAGGTGTGCACTCCTTTATGCTGACTGGATACATGAATCTCAGGCTGCTGCTATAAACCTGCAGCGCTTTGGTGATGGAGCTTAACTTAATCAAGTGATGGAAACGGTGAGCATCTTCACCGCTGCTCTTTCACAGACCCTTTGCGAAGAAAGAAAACACCAGACCCTTGCTGAAGTCAGGGCAGCTTTTTTTTCTTCTTCTTTTTTTTTTACACAGATCAGCATTTAGAAGAGACTGGTACATCACTGCTAATCAATTTACAGCCCTCCCGTGGCGATCAAAGTCTGGCACTGCTTCAAGTCGCACAGGCAACAGCTTCTCTGATTGGATTCGGCCCTTATAGATTAGCTCAGATTATTTCAGCCTTGTTGAAGATGAAACGGAAAACCATTTTACTGTGATCATAATCAACACGCATTTACAAGAGTTGCTAACATGCTGATGAAACCTAGTATTCTGATTTGTTTACAAAATATATCCCCCGGACAATGGAAACACGCGTACAATATTGTTGTTATAATATGTATTTTGAATGTATGTGTGACATAATTATGCTTTGTGTTATGCTTATTTTGTGTTTTTTTTCTCAGCAGCGGGGCTACATTATGTGTTATCGGGATATATTGTATTGTGGCATGTGTATCGTGATACGCATCATATCGCCAGGTGCTTGCCAATACACTACCCTAATATTTAAACAATAGTCATTTTGGCAACGTAAATGTGGAATTGAATCCGAAAAATTTTAGGAATGACTCGATTCCACTGTTCACACCGGTAGCTTATTATTTAGATTATTTGATGTCTGTCACATAGAATACTGTAACGTTATTGTCACACACGCTGTTCTTTGTGGATATTGCTATTGTTCATGGCAAGCATCCAGACAGGCTTGAATGTCAGGCTCACGAAATGGCATAATGTTACTGCAAATCATTATTATTATTATATTGTGCAATTTTGTAGTTGTGTAGCTCAAGAAGTCATACACAAATAGGAGCAGTAACCCACGCTTTTGTATTGCAATTGGTGTTGTTGGTTTAGTTGTGCTGTGTGATCATGTTACATCCAAGCAAAGGTAAATAGGTCAAATGTGACCAGTTGATCACACAGATTTCTAGCACAAATGAAGCAGAGGGTTGAAATAAAAGAGGGAAACCGGTGGGGTGACGGGGAGAGTGAGTTGAAAGACTCTGGTTCTGGGAAGGGAGTGAAGCAGGAGGATTAGACACGGAGACAAAAAAGAAAGTGTGGAGGATCGAGGTGATGGGTGTTAGCGGATGAGCCCCAAGACGAATCCTCATGAGATCTGTAAACTTTCATATTCTAATGTAGCAGTGTCTCAGTTAGCCAAGCACCCTGCTGTGACCTCCTTCTGCAAATTAACACAAAAACTCTCCACAAGATAAAAAAAATAAAAAATGTCTAGACTAAACTAACGTTCTTTAAGAGAAAAGGCTGCACACGGAGCTGCAAATATAAAATACACATGCTTTATTGGAAAGTTTTAATGAATTCATTGTGTGAGGAAATAATAGAAATGTAACCCAAGCTCCTATTCTCACTCAAAGAACAGTTTTGTTTGTTTATGCATATCGTTACAAAATAATTGCCTAAACCATTGCAGTCTCACAATGAGTTAAAAAGCCTGCTGAGAGTAAATATTTGAAGTAGTCACCTATTAAGTGCGTACATTGCAGTCAAGGCAATATCTGATTTAACTGTTTTTCTTTATTATCCTCATGGAGAAATCCATTGTTGGGCAGCCAACACCAGCGCCCAGGTACCCCGGTCGTGCAAAAAGTAGACAATTTTAAACATAAAGATAAAACTCATCAGGTTTACCATCATGGCAACAGTGGATAAAAGCAGCAGTTAGCTAAGGCTTCACAACATAGAAAGGAATAAAAAAAATAAATAAAGAATTAACTGAGGCGCGAGTTAGCTGCAGTTAGCAGCAGTTAGCAGCAGAGAAATGCAGCAGGTGATTGAGCGGTCAGCCCCACTGGACAATAAAATCAATAAGATCATTGATTGCCAGCTATTTGTCTTAAAATCTCAAACTCCAAACTCATGGATTAGTGATAAAAATAACTACTTTTCTAAAGGGAGCCTAGCGTTTATCAGGATGTGCATGGTGAATTCCCATTCTGCCACATTATATAACACTGCAGTATCGATGTGATGCAACACAGACAGTGACAGCAGTAACCAAAAGCTATTGTGCCACGCTCCGTTAGCTCAGCCAGCCACTCAACAAGTGTCAGAAATGAAGCCGTTTTTATTGAGAACAAAACAACCACTAAGTTTAAGTACTGTTTACAATGGCTGCTCTTTTATGACCTCTGTCCTAAAGGGCTACAAGACCATGCTGTGTCAATATTACATTAAAAACGGCAGCAAGGAGAGAGGAGTGTGGTGTGAAAACTGTTGCCCAGTGTGTGACAGACAAACACTTTCACTGATTAATCAAGCCTAGCAGTGGGGCTTTATGTGTCATTAAGAGGCTCGCTAAATGACTTCACTTTAATGAATAAAGTGAAGTCACAGACAAATCGACAGACAGACAAGAGGAGAGAGATGTTGTGCTGCTGGGGTGAGGGTGGTGGAGCAACGAGGCAAGATAAACAACGACAAATATAGACCCATTACACTGCTGAATAATTCATCTGATGTGAAGGCTTCAAGAAAACAACAGGAAAGAAAAAAAACAACAAAAAAACACACACGCACAACAACCGTGGGGATTATGTAGCCTTTATGCCAGTGATGAGCAATGCACACACCTTGTTTGGAAAGTGAGCGCAACTAGAAAATCCAGTGGACCAATCCCTAATAAATTTAATCAAGTAATGTTTTGTTCAAATTAATGTGAATTAGTGGATTAGGTTTTAATAGAACAACATAAAGTCTCTCTTAAAATCATTGTTTTAGCAGGTGTGACAGTGAAAAAAAAAATTCTAGAAGAAACGAGCTAGATTAAGAGACAACAGAGTATTAGGAGGAAAAAGTAGGTAATGTAGCAGTCAACACAGAAACAGAGGTGGAGAGAAGGATGAAGAGCGATAAAGAGAAGATGTGGAGAGTAAGCGTGGGGAGCGAGTGAGAGAAACGGGGAGAGTAAATGATTAATGACCGGAGCTGGAAGTGCAGCATCCAGGGGTAGGTCAGGACGGAGCGCCACAAGCGGGATGCTGCAGCCTGTGAGCACCGGCGGAAAGGACAGCCGCTGCCCAATATCTGATATCAGACACAGACAGGGTGAGGCTTGAAAGAAACAATCTTTAATGAATTAAAGAAGTCTATGATGGAGTCAAAAAATAAATATGAAACTAGTATTGGGTACAATTTAAACCCAGTGCTTAAAGCAGCCCTGCATAACATTTAGCCAGTAGTATCGCATAACTTTTAGCTTAAAAATATATTCTTGTAATTATTTTATGGTTCTTAGACATGAGAGCTGTAGAATCCTTCACTGACACAGTAAAGCTGGACAGTCCTGTCGCTGGGATTACGTGAGTGGCACACTTTACGGCACTCAAATAGAGGGAGCAGAAATAAGCCAATAGTTGTATAGAAATTACACGAAAATGACCCTACTGTTTCAGAAGACATGTTTGTTTTTTTTTCTCGAACTTGCTGATTTGGATAGTTTTTTCCCTCAAAAACAAACAGCATGAATTCATGCAAAAAGGGTTAAGGTTAGGATTAGGGTTTAAAGGGGTTAGAGTTAGGGTTAGGATAAAACTATGATGAAAACATGATCATTCCTGGTGTACTAATGCATTAGTCATGCATGATATAATGCATAAATTCATGATAAAATGTGCTACTCTAAAGTGTTACCTAAAAATCTGATTATACAAGAAAACAACGGGATGAGTTTTAAGCTCAGTACTTGTTGACACACCATAGGGCTTAACAATAGAACATCACTGACAAAACAATAAATATAGTACTGTGGACAGATTAATATCCAAAATGCAAAGTGAACAGCAAAACCACAGACAGAATGTTTAGATCAGAGCCCTGAGAGACTTAAAAATTGACTGTATGTTTAGGGTAACTCATAATTTAAGATATTATTTTTGAAAGCATTCACACCTTCCTGAGACCTGAACGCTTTTGTATTTAAAAAAGGGAAGACTTATATTTTCTCTTGTATGTATTTTTCTACATCTTAACGTCCCAGCAGCCTACCACTATTAACGAACAGTATAAAGCCAAATGCTGTGACGTTGTCTGGTATAGTCAAAATACTCTTTAAAGTACTGCTGGTTATGTTTCTGCTATCTTCGTCACATTCTCTCAAAAACATAACTTTAGAAACCTGGCCTTACTTGACACTTGCTGTTGAATGTATTCTACATGATGACTGGTTCACTGTAAAAATGTTAAAAAATACTTGATGCAGTACATTTAGTGTCTAACAGAGGACATTAAAAAGACTTCTAACTTCTTCTAACTACATCTCTGTCAATTCAGTCTCTTCAATTAATCCCCGAGTGGCAGTGTACTGCGGCTGAAGCACAGGCTGTTCGCTGATGCATTTCTAATTGGTATTTTCGCTGATGGTCACAAGTTTAAATCTATATTCTCCATTATCCTTCTCCTGCATCCCCAAGGGTCCTGGTAATGGCTCAAGTGCTGTAGTGAGAGATATTCATATAAAGTATAGCAAAGTATCTTCATCTGACCTCTGCACATACTACAGTTGGGGTATAGTTCAAATAAAAAGCTGTGAGGAGCAGAGACAATCTCTTTGAAGATTAGCCGAACACGTGTCATAATCTAGCACAGAAGCAGCCTGAGGAGAAGACACTGAAATAGACAGTGTTATCTGCACATGTGCCATGTTTTGTCTTTGCTGAGATGGTTTCACACGCTGCTTTGCTGAGTAAATGTTTGCTGGAGAGTTTACATGAACACATAGTAAAGCCCTTAGCGGTGCTTTGGCAGAGGGACAAGGCCCAATGCCCCAAAACTGGATTGGCAAAAAATCTGTGTTGCCTGTATGGGTAGACTAGAGCCGGTGAGTGGAGCTGGCTCACTTTACAAGTACGTAAGCAGCCAAGAATTCACGCAGGAGATTACAAAAGAATATCATGCCTCTTGGGTTCATAATTCAAACTCATGGCTCACAGGGAATTTTTCTTTCTCCTGCAAAGACTGGACTTTATTGGGAGAAAGGTGAAATGCTTTGTGTAAAAGCATAAAGCTCATATCCTGCCTGAGAAGGAAGGTTTGAGCACTCCTCAGCTCACCTCGGGGTAGGGTTTGTGTTTACCTTTCATTAACTGGAGATCCCTCCTACGCCAGAAACAGTCAAATGCATAAACTCAGAAAAATAAGTGGAATCAGAGAATAAAAAAGTTCAAAGATATTGAACTTTGTGACAGACGCTCATTTCATCTCATATTGTCAAAATGTGAATCCATTGGTTCCATTTATGCCCGGACAGTAAGTATTCAACTGTGACTGACTTACTGAATTTTGTTCTGTGGAAATAGACCATCTATCTACATGTTTAAACACATCCTTAAACTGAAAAATAAAACATAGAAAAACATTCAGAATTATACCAAGTGTTGTCTAACAGAACAAAGTAATTGCAGGACAGTCTACTCCCAATCTGATGTAGAAAACAACAAATTAGTGCAGTTGCAATTAAGCCTTGAGAGACAACACAATGAAAAGGAAGCGCCACCCGCCTGATACAGTCGCAATCAGATGAAATGGAGCAGCGCTGGTTCTGTCAGCAATGCGCGGACTTCACAGCCTCCCAGAGCAGACAACAATGCCCAGGGCTGAGATAACAGGAAATGCCAGCTTATCAGAAAGCCAGAGAGGCAGAGAGAAGGGGAAGAGTGCACTGCTGTATACCAACAGACTAATTGAGCAGAATACACTTGGTGGAAAAATGTGTCATATATACGTAGGAGTCTGACGTGTGTTGTTGGAGCATGTAAAGTGAACAAATCCAATAAAAGCTGAGGTTAATCAATCACTTTCTTAATTTGAGTTCCATTCAGTGTCTTTGATTTGTTTAGACTGAGACACCTCTCATGGGGAGTTTGTTTAATTTCACAGCTGGAGGAGCACCAATGATTTTAAGGAGTGTTTCTATTTGTTCAACTTTTTCTACAAGCGATTACAGTAAATCTAGGGTGAAACATAGGCACTCAGTCAAAAAAGTGCATTCAATTGTTGTTTACAGAGAAAAGCTATAAAGTTATCACAACAGTAATCGTGCAGGGCAAAGTGTTATGGATTATGGCTAACATAAAACACATCCACACACATAAAACTGCAGGCTCTTTGAGCTGGAGTTAGCTGCTGTTGAGAGACACCACTGACTCTATAGTTACAGTGTCAAATGTTGCCAGACAATATGAAATATGAAAGCTGGAGTTGTCTGTCTTTTGGTCATTTGCTCCATGTTTCAACTCAGGCATTTCTCACTCTGAACAACACTTAGTTCATCTCACACAGTGCAGCGTGCCTTTATCAACTATAACAACACCACAGGGAGTTAATCTCATCAGATTACAATTCTTTTCAACAGGCTCTAAAAGGTCTCTATTCTTTCAGACAACAAAAGTCTGAGATGAGATAAAAAGTTTTTAACAGAAACAAAGAGTTGCAGATAAAGAAAATATATACAGCAATTTCAAGAAGGAATGTAAGTATATTAAGGATTGTGAGAAAGTTTAAATAAATATCAGACCATTCAAAGCAACCCATGTTGTGCACCAAGGGTTTTGTATAAACTTTTGGGATTATTGTTTATTCTTGGTGTTACTTAAAATAAATACCTTTAAGTTTTTAATGACAAAGCCATTAAAAATCCGTACAACATGTTTAGTCTATTCATTTTTATAGGATGTATGATGTCTGACTGCAGCATGCTCTTGTGTGCTCTGTGTGTTGAACAATATCATGTAGAGTGGTTTAAATGAATTCACAGGGGAGAAAAGTTACCGTGGATTTATAATGGATCAGTGTAGTCATGTCAGGACACTACAGTTCATCTTCTATAGGGAATTTAAAATGAGAATGCAGGTTTGACTTGTCTAAACAATTAAGATGAGGAGATGTCGAACTGCTGTGGACTGTGCAGGAGAATGTGGGCGCTGGTGTGTTGGAGAAAAAAAAGAAAACAGCGCAGGGGAGGAAAGGAGGGAGCGTCTGAAGCAGTTCCTAAGCCTGGCCGTCACGCATGCTTAACCTTGCGCTAGTGCCTGTGCGATGCAGCTTGCATATCAATGATGGAAAATAACAGCAGAAGGGGGGCCTCCAACCAACCTCAACTCAACTCGGCAGACAGCGGGGGCCACCACGGCACCTGCACTAAAACAGCGACAGCAAGTTAAAGCACACATAGCATCACAATACAATAAACTGTGACGCTTACATAAAGAGATAAAAGATGACAAATAAACCTTAACTGGATGGTTCATAAATAACTAATGATGTTACATAATACTCTAGATAAAGGAAATGTTGGACAACAAATCTGACATCTAAACAGCCAGTGAATTCACGCTTGAGGCCTGAAAGTGCTGTTTCCACTGACAGCATTTACTTTTGGCAGGAGCTCAGGTTACAGGAAGCGCTTTGAGGGAGCGTCCTACCGCTTTGAGGTTTGAAGCAAAGCGGTGCATATTTGGTGTCACTGAGGGCAACAAAAAACATCCTGACAAAACCACAAGTGCTGCTACTTACAACACAAACAGAGACTGGAGAGTGGTTTTAAAACACCACCAACAATAGGTCATTTTGAGAGAACAAACGACAAGGAATGGAAACTATCTTAATCAAGTTCATGTTCAGTTGCATAAGGTTAGACCAATATGAGGAAGTCATTTCGCTCAATATGAATCGTGTCTCTTTATAGGATTAGAGCCAAATTGAAAATATGCTTTATTTTGTGATAGATTATTGTATATTTTTTGAGAGATAAAGTTAACTTGTGCATTTTGCTGTAGTGTAGTTCATCTGTGAAATGTTGAATGACATCAATGGGTTACTAAAAGACATACAGCCCGTGCAGATAAAAGATTTTAAGGATGCAGTGTCCTTCCCCCTCTTGTTCTTTATCTGATGCCGACGAATGTCTTTTGCGATGTCAATCCTCCCCAAGGTTCCCAAGACGTCCCGTGAGGGTGCTGTCCCACTGTGTCCTTTGTGTTGATTGACATGTCAAGCATTTCCCTGGCAGCGTCGATCACAGGCTGTCTCCCTGCGCTCACACAGCTCAATGTGCTTTGATAGCACTTCTGTGGCAACTTCCATCTCTGGCAACAGGGATAAGAGAGCGACGAGGAGGGATGACAGCGGATAAAAGAGGACTTTAACAGCCTGTGTATGTTCAGCAGGTTAAAAAGTGCTTTTTAATCAAAGCCATGTCAAACTGTCATCGCCTTTTTTAAGAGAAAAGCGAACATATCATAGCTCCCCTTCTTGTAATCCCAGATTGATGCTGATCTAAAACACTGTGAGGATTAAAAAGATGCATTTCTCTGACCACCTGTGTTAGTAGCAGACAACAACAGAGCACAGTGACAGTTCAGTGTGTTCTCACGGTTGTTCAAGAGCATCCCAAGAGAGCTGAAGAGGCTGTTAGCTGTATAATGATCACTGGGTGTTGTAGTTCACACTCGCATCGCCAGGATGACGGACAGATGGAGCTGATGTTCAGGAAGGAAACATATGGCCGACATGCTGGAAGCAGACAGCTCAGATGGACTCACATGATACACTTGCAGCATGCTCTCTCTTGACCAAAAGCAAGCACATTCAACATGCAAGATTGTACATAGACATATGACTCTGTAAAGAGTCATTAATGGAGGTCCTTCTGAACAGTATGGTAAAGGGGGTTCTTTTTGTGGCTCTGGATTGTTGCCAAGAGAACCAAGTGTGGTCCACCGATAAAGTGAATGTGAGCCAACTGCCCTTGTCCACACAGCCACAGCCAATGCAGGGCATTTAGCAGAAGGACCTGACCCCATCAGACCCATACAAGAACTCACATGGGGTAAACAAAAAAAAAGTTGTTGTGGACAAATCTGTCAAGGCAGACCTGATGCTTCATGCCCAGAAAATTACAAGAAATAAAAAATAAAAATAAACAGCTTAAAAACAAAAGCATATGGACACCCCATAAATTATTCGGTAAACTTTTGTAGTTTACAGTCAGAAAATAACTTACAGTGGCAAGGCAAGGCAATTTTATTTATATAGCACAGTTCGTATACTGGGTAATTCAAAGTCAAATAGACAAATTTAAAGCACACAGACAAACTTTTAAATAAGGAAGTTAAGATCCGTAAAAATACAGATACAAAAAACACTTTCAGTTGTCTTTACTGAATGTAGGTGGAGATGAAGAGGAAAGATTTTTATTTCCCCTTGAACATTGTTAAAGTTGAGGCTTGTTTCACATCATCTGGGAGACTGTTCCAGATTATTGCTGCATGAAACTTAACCTTGTTTAGTTCTAACTCTGGGCACGAGCAGAAGGCTTGTCCCAAATTTTCTCAGAGTCCGAGAAGGTTCATAAGCAACTAGCATGTCAGAAATATATTCTGGTGCTAAGAAACTTGTAAACTTTAATTTACGGCAGTAGCTCAGTGTTAGAGCGGTCGTCCTTCAACCGGAAGGTAGGCGGTTCGATTCCCGCTCTCCCCACAGTTCATACTGTCGTTGTGTCCTTGGGCAAGACACTTAACCCACCTTGCCTCCAGTGGCTGTAACACTGGTAATTACATTAGAACAATGTAAGTTGCTTTGGATAAAAGCCTCAGCTAAGATGAATAAATGTAAAATGTAAATGTAAACTAGCAGTGTTGTTTTAAATTCTATTCTTTGAGCAACAAGAGAAAGGTTGCTCAGAGAATAGCAGCAGCAGCCTTCTGAATAAACTGCAGCTGTCTTAAACCTCGTTTCTAGAGACCAGGTCGTTACAGTAATCCAACCTGCTGGACATTAAAGCTTCGATAAGTCTCTCTAAGTTTGGTGACTTATATTGATATGTAATTGAGTAGTACAGCTTCTACAGCTGTAGCATAGCTATAATTTGGGCAGCACTGTGGCAGAGTGGTTAGCACTTCTGCCTCACAGCAAGAACGTCCTCGGTTTGATACCCAGCTAGAGCAGGGCTTTTCTATGCGTATGTAGTCTCAATATTATGAATCATGTGTGAAAGTCCTGTTCCTCAGGTGGCAACTCACACGAGCACCGATGGATTGCCTTAAGGAGTCTATGCAGAGTATTGTATATTTCCACTATGTGAGATTCTGCTCTGGTTTCATTGTAGTCCACCCATAATGCTGCTCGCTGGCAGAGTGGCAGTCTGAATTGCTTTAGTCAGATAAACACTCCCAGCATGCATTGCTCTGCCTCAGTCTGCGCTATGCTGCACTGGCAGCCTCCTGGCAGGATTGTGAGGTGTCTCGGTTCAAAGATAGCTGTGTAATGACGATTCTTTCAGCATAAGGCACACTTCAGTCTGCACCACATTTGCTGTTGTGATTTTTACATCAAGTTAACAAATGTGTTAATATACAAAAAAAAATACAATCTGTTCTTTCTAGGATTGTTTTGTTTTTTTAAACAACAAAAGTTTATAATAGAGAGGTGACCAAGCTGCACAAGGTAAACAAAACAGAAAAGAGAGAATACAGTGATTAAAATACGGCAGGACCACGATCCTAGAATAATGTAAACTATGTCAAGCTGCCACTGACTGAAACCTACACTTGTCGAACAACTGCAGTACACAGTCAGTGGCCGTGTACTGTCACTTCAAATCTAAATCAAGCCCAGACTGAAACAAAGGTAGAGTTGCTGAGGGAGGACAGAGAGCTATCACAGACCCAGACATAGAGTTCAGCGCAGGTGAAAAACTGTGATTAGGTTCACTCAAAAGAACAAAAACAGATTTAAAGATTCAATAAAAAGTACAAAAAATGATTTAAAATATATTTTTTAAAGACCATAGTATGATTATGTAAATGTATAATAAAGTCTATGTTGCCTAAAATCTTAATGAGTTCACCTCAAATCTTATCAGCGTGTTTCATAGCAAATCAGATAGTTACCAAATGATTAGATAAAAAAATCTCATTAAGATGAGGTCTAGGAAATTATCAACTACATTTTACTTCAGGTCCATTCCCTTTTAATGTATTCAAACATGTCATCTTTGTGGGCTAAAGTATTCACTACTTTTTGATAAAGACTTGCTGATTAATTACAGCGATAGGATTTAGACTGGACTCAGTGCTTATTGTCTTATTGTTATAGGATACATTTGCGAACATGTAAACCATTAGGTGAATTCTACGGGGTTTAAAGTAATGGTCTGAGAAATATGACCTTAAATCAATATCATATCTAAACATTGGCGCCTGCTCTTACTGTAAAGTCATTAAGTAAACTCATTTCTAAGTAAAGAAAATGCAATTTCAGAAGCCAGTTCCTTATTACACTTAGTTGCACAGAGGTCAGTTGCACTAGACTTGCTTTACATCTACATGGGTGAAAAGCCAAAGCCCTGGGTCTGCAGGGGTCCATTCGGAGGTCAATACTACAACAGTGTAAACTAATGATCCAGCAAATTCCCTCAGTCCTGCTCTCTCCTCCTGCTGCTGCTTTCCTTCAATCTGTTCTTGCCCTCCTCTCCCACTCTCTCTCTCTGAGCCCCCGCTGAGCTGAAGAAATGAGAAACAACTGAAGCCTCGGCAGCATTGGGTCTGCTGCGCTTCTCCGATACACGCCACTTAGAAACAAGGCTGCTTGTTAACAGACAAATGAAACTTTGCCTCGCCTGATTTTGCCCTTTCACTGCCTTTACATCAGGTGGTTTTCTTTTGTTATGGCCTCAGATCGAACACCCACTGGCACATTACTTTAAAATATACACTGAGATATATATCTAAGTCAGAAGCAGAAAGACAAGGTAAAACCACATGGAATTTCATTGTTACATGTGCTCCAAACATAAAAGTTTCCCAACATGCTGCAAAAAAAAAAAAAAAGAAAAAACAAACACTTAAGGCTCTGACAATGTGTTCAATCTACCAAAACATAAATGCATTAAAGTCAAGTTTACACCTCTCTTCTGGACTGTACACACTTCTAGAAAGATATAATTTTAGTCTCGAGTTCAAGTTCCAGATACGTTTTTTAAATGATCCTATCTGTAATCCATATACTGATGAGTTAATGCGCCACAACTCATCTAGTTCAGATTCAGGGTTAAAAAACTGTGCTTATCCAAAACCCTCAGTCACAGTACTGGTGAATATGAGTTAATGGATTGTAAAAACAGCAGAAAAAATGCAAGTGGCAAAAGGCCTACAAATGTGTAATTTGTCGACATTAGCACTTTTTATGCTGGCTCTAGTAGGCCATGTCAAAAAGTTGATAAAAAACAGCTTGCGTCAGTTCCTATATAACCAAACTGAATCGACATAACCAAAAACAAAACCTGTAAAATTCATGTAGCATTTGCAGATTAAGTTAAACCTAGCACCCACAGGACGCCCAGTGAAGAGATTATTAGAACAGAAGGTAACCTATTCAATATTCTGCATGCCTGCTGCCACAAAGCTCACCTGTAAGGTGCATTCAATACAGAACTGTCCCCGTTATAAAAGCGACATGTTTTGACTTTCTACTGTTTTAACCGCGGCCACATGACCTCGACAGTCTCTGTTAGCACATGGGTAGCATAATAGTTTGTCACTAAATACACTGGGCTGAAAGTAACAAACACTCAAAAAGAACTCTTAAGCTCACAAAGCATTGAAAAGGTTGAGAAATGCCACAAACGTTTTTAAAAAACTTGCATTTAGGCAACTAAAATAAAAGGTAAAAATGTTAACAATAATCTATTATGAAAGCACGACGACAAAGGCACGTAAATTTGTCAAAAGCAGCACTAAGTTTGTAAGCCATGCACAGCAGAGAGCAGAGCCCCACGCCGCTGAAGCTCGTCTGTGCCCTCCCCTATCGCAGCTCAGTGTGCGACTGCCCCCGGCCGCTCGTGAACTCCCCTCGCGCCGCCGTTTCCTCCCCCATAAATAAAACTTACTTTTCTCTGGCTTGGCTGTCGGACGGCACGTTGCTACTCTTGCCTTTGGCGTACATGCTTGCAGAGAGCCCCGATTGTCACGCACCTGTCAACCCATCACAACCTCCTTGGGCACAGCCCCGTCACCATGGCGACACAAGCAACGTCGTCGCCCATTGGATGTCCTGCTGTTCGGGACCGCCCACTCACCATGGTAACCGTTGTTGAGTGACAGCAGCTCGGGTACGCCCTCCTCTGCACAGCTCCACCCCTTCCACACAGCCCTGTCTGTCTGAAGTCTGCCTGTCTGACAGCTCCTCCATCCTTTTCCTGATTGGAAAACCTCTTTGCTTACAGTCCTCCTAACATGCAGGCAGACAGAAAGACAGACCAACACAGACCGACCGACTTAAACACATCCACACTCAATTTCCCCTCTCTCTTTGTGCAGTGGGGGGATTTGAAACCGTCCTTTTATAGACAATCACACCCTCTACCGATGCATTCAGAGCACAATTCACCACACAATTATGAAGCCTGCATTTGTATTGGAGTATTTTATGTTTACTTCAGTATTGTGATGTTGGTCAATACCATATATTGGAAAGTGACAGCTCTGAGGGCTTGTAAACAGTGGACAGCCACAGGGAAGATGTATTGTTTATGTGGAAACTACTTGAAAGTGGTCATCTGTAAATCCATTAAGCACCTCCAGCACTTCTCAAGCCTAACACTTGGTATAAACTGCTAGAATTATATAGAATTTTGCATGTGGCAATAAAAAAAAATGTTGGTAACAAAAAAAAAGAAACAGTTTCTGCATCCACTCTATTAGAGGTCATGCTGTGTCTTTGCAGCAAAAAAGTGCTATGTCATGCTGCTGTCCAAACTGGCAGCTTATAGAGACGAGAGCACTGTCACATCAAACCTTGTCACAAATTCCCCCGAGAGACCACAGAACACCCCAATAGACATAGTTTTGTCCATGCCTTGCAGAGTGTTGTAAAATGAGTTTCTATCATGCTCTGAAAAACACTGTTCACCCATCGTTGTGTTCATGTGTGTGCTTGGGCATATCACAGGGCCAGCAGTGTTTACGCTTACGCAATGCTCCGGTGATGTGACCCAGTTGGAATGGATGCACACTGCTGTCTCACTCTCACACACACAAGAACACCTCCCTGTCTCACTCCTTTACCTAACCACTTTATCGCATTCTAACCCTACTCCATGTTTTGAAAGAACCCCTATTTCAAACAAGAGAAACTTTTTGGTTTTGGGATGAGTCCCTACGGGTCGATCACCATGACAACCACTGGAAGGCTTAACCATAGAATAGAGGAAGTGGAGGATGGAGGAACAGAGAAATAATAAGAAAGAAGTGTGTCAGAATAGGGCTAAAAGGTTAAAATGTTCCCACAAATTAAAAATTATTGTTTTGACTATTGTTGATTAGAAAAACTGAATATCTCTATGACAGATAAACAAATATGATGCAAGTGCAGGCAGTAGGGCAACGACAGAAGCTGTTATTAGAGGGTGGGAGGCAGACAGGGAGGGACACTGATAAAAAGCGAGGAAGCAGTTTAGATAACAGGGGAGTAGTAAGTGGAGCAGAGATCAACTGCCATCCTGCTCCTGGTGCTGACCTGACCTCTGGTAACCATGAATGCACCAATCTTCTCTGGGGTATAGTGAACAGTTAGCTTCTATGAATTTCACAGATTACCAGCTCATTCGGCTGTTTCTGCACTGTTTGACAACCACTCCATCAGCTAAGCTATACCTTTACCTGGTTAAGCAAATCTGCATAACTTTTAGACAGCAGAGAGCACAGATCCCTTTCTGTGCAACTGCACCGGCAGCAGCAAAATCTTTAATTACGGTAGAGACATTTAAGACGGATAGTTTGGAAGAAAGAATATGTCTTCTAAAATGGTCAGCTCATTTTAGTGTATTAATAAATAATAATTAATAAATACAACTCTGCTAGGGTCCAGTGTACTGGCCTATTTTCTTTATTATATGCGTAGTGTGTTTTTTATTTTAGAGGTTTCTGTCCAGCTGAGGTACTGTATCAGTGAAATAAGAATCTGATCTCATGACTTAAAATTTTGAGAATATATATTATTGAGCTAAAGTTGGCTTTAAACAGACTGTACTTGATATTTTTTTATTCTGGTTGGGAAAACTGGTTTAAACCCCAAATATTAAAAACAATCATTAGTGAAAAAGACAGGCTTAATGATGTCATGGATGGTTTATTAAGAGGCATTTTAATAGGTGAGAACTTCTACTCAGGAACAAAAAACCTTGGCCATTGAATGCTGCAAGATGTGCTAAGCTCCAAAAAAAACAAAAAACGAGTCCAGTTTTATTTATTAAATAAAAGTGAAACAGGGACAGGGACGGCAAAATGAAAATCAGGTAGTGGAGCTTTAAATGCAGCAACAGAGACTTGGTAGTTCATGATTTAATCCATGTATAGTAGAAGAAAATAAATATACAGTAGGTTGTTTGGCTTGTTGGCTACAGTGAATTAATTTTTTTACCTAACAATAACACTGCTGCTTGAATTAAAAGTACAGTCCTACTGAGAAACATTTTGTGTGACAGACGATTTGCAATTAAGCACAGAATTAAATGGAGACTTTCTTTTATGTAGTTTATTATTATTATGTAATTTCTAAACAGATACAAGGAAAGGTGTCTTAATCACATTTTTTGTTTTGGCTATTCTGTGTTTTGTCTCACACTACACCCACCAGGCCCATCTTCCAAAGCCCAGGTCTATTTCAGTCTGTCTGTATCATGGGCTCCACAACATCACACAGCCACAATATGTCTGATTATTTATTATGCATCCAAAATACAAGAAGGACCCAAAATGCACCTGTTCAATCAATTTATTCCTCTTCTAATTCATTTTGAACAAACCAGGACACACACAAACAAGCCATAATAACTTACCCTGCTCTTTTACAATGACATCTTTGGCATTTTGGCAAACAGCCTTTGTTTACTAAGCTTGTCGATTGGCTATGTAATCATATATTTCCACAGAGGGTGTCTGTTAGCAAGGACGCTAATTAACAAACGATTAGGCTCTCACATAAAAGAGCTTCTTGAGATTAATTTGAGTCAAAGTGTACAAAAGCGACTAGCTCGGTGAATAATTGAGTACAAACAATAGTTTCTGTTCAAACAGGTAACTGCTCGTTTTTGAGGACAGCAATACTGGTCCCTATAAGAGCAGTGTAAATAATAATTTACAGTTATAGAGTCCTGAAATTCTCATACAGCAAACATTGTAGCACATCACTTTTATCTAGAAATGGACACTTCCTTGCTGGTGGAAACATTAATAGTTTGCTTTGTTATCTTTTTTTATTTTTAACTCATCCACTAAGAGAAAAATAAATATACCTCTCTGGGGACATTAAGTTACTACTGCAACATGTTGTTCATACTGTATGTAGGCTTTGCGTTATCTCAAAAGTCACACCTGCAAAGAGGACTAACTGCAGGCACGCATCTATTGTAACTCATTTTACACACCATGAGTCTGATTCATGCGGTAATCAGGCAGCTGTTAAATGGTTTATTACTAACACGGCCACAGGCATTTCCAAATCCACAGATGTTCACCAATCATATGTACAGATATCACTTGATTTGGATGACTGAGTTACTTGCAGTGAAGGTTATTATACATAAAACAAGATATGTTTGTGATCTAAATGCTTCTCATATTCATTTCAGTGATTGCTAAATGATTTCTTTAAAACCCCAAATGGGCCTAATTTGCCATAACAATTGAAACACAAAGATGGAGTACGAGCTGTCTCATTCATTAAAGAGTTTCATTTCTTGCACTTAGTACACTGATGAGATGAAACAGCATTTCATCTTGGGACTATGAACAGAAGAAGCTGTTGAGCCCAAGAGGAAAACTCCACACTTAAAATGTATGCAAAGGCCTTTTCTGAATTCTAAGCAGGTTTTCCATTGGTGAAATTCCTGATGATCTGAGCCGGGCTGGGCGTGTGCAGAGTGCTGATGTGACTAACAGAAGTCTGAAGCAGTTGAGTACTGGCAGGGCTGCCACAGAGGACTCTGGGTAAAACAGCTGCAGATGAGCACAAACCCCCAAAAACATTTTTTTTGAGAATAGATATAGACAAGAATAGCGTTTGTGTGTGTTTCTTTGAATGGAAAAAGAAAACATTTAAAAACTTTGACTGACTGTATTTGCAGTTCTGTGCAATGACTAATGTAGGTTTGTTATGTAGTTACTTTATATTCACCTTTTTTGTTTGGTGAAGTAAATATGATGTGATTATTTTCTTATATTTTTTGCTCTACTTATGTTGTAAGGCTGATTTTCTGCTTAATACTTACTTTATACTTGATTACTGCTAATCTCATCTAAGTGCTATACCATCCAAAAATCCATATACACTGCCAAGACAAACTAATCTCTATTTAAGTATTTTGTAGTAATAATTAAAAAAAAAAAGTTTAAAATTTGGTAATTTGCCATTGTGGCTAGCTGAATGAAATGCTTGTTACAGAAGAAGTCAGTGATAGTTTACCAGAGCATAGGTAATTGACCTTAAAAGTACAGTAATGTAAAATAACAAACCTACTAAACCAACAGACAAGCATATGGCCAGCTGGTTGTTTTAGCTTTTCTGCTATTGCTTGAAACCTTGTGAATGCAAATATACACCATGCTTGTTCTTCAGGTTAAAGAAATGAGAACAAGAGACCAGAAAATGTATTATCCACTTAATTTGTTGCAAAGCAGAGACACTGACTGAACACCCAGTAACAATAAAGGCAGTTTGAACATAGAGTTATTAACCCATCATTTTACCCAAAAACACTTACTTACACTTACTCCAGTCAATGCATTTGTATTTCCACCATATAATATCTTCTGTGTTTAACCTGTCACTGTCGAGTGTCGAATGTCAGAACACAAGTCCATTGAGGCCATGGCAGCTCTAACCCAGGTTAAAGTGTCCTCCATCTTGATACATCTCATTGCCCTCGTCCTTTTTCTAAGCATTCATGATGGATGGTCCTGTGTGAAGGTCAGGACAGAGGTTGTGTGCCCATATTAACTACTCTCTTGCACTGATAGACTGTCAGATCCTCAGCGTCGAGAAGCCTCCCATTGGCCCTGATGTAAACAACTGCACAGTGCCTGGGAAGTGAATGACCAAAACCAAATGATATCACAGTCACTTCCTTGGAACTTGGAATTTGGTTTTAGCAATGCCTTTAGGACTGAACGATTATGGAAAATAATCGAATTGTGATTTTCTTCAACTAATATTGCAACTATTATGTGATTATTTTCTTTCTGCTTTTTTACATATCCACAATCAATCAATATGACCAACTTAGCTTAACAAACCCCTGTTTCCTGTCAGCTAGTGCTATGTTATTAAGAAATTATATAAATGACTTCTTTTTATTTAACTATTTAAATCACAGGACTGGATTTGGCTCGTGGGCCTAGAAGTTAAACTGTGAGGTCTTTGTTGTGTCTTCCCATGGTGAACTTTATTTTTCTCCAACTATCTTTGGGTCTGGCCTTGCAGAACGCTCATATTCAGAAACATCTTTCAGACACAGCCTTAAGACAAATATAGCTGCATTTCTCACAGCACATGTCACATGACCAAGAATTGTGGCCTCTGCAATTCAAAAATATTGCGATTTAATTGCAAATGCGATTAATTGTTCAGCCTTTGGTGCCATTTTTATTTTGTTTAAATACAGATTAATGCAGGCCATGCACATTCCACTTGAGGATAAAAAGCAAAGATGGTCAAAAGTCAAGGTCAACCAAAATGTTTTTTTGTTCTTTTGCTGAGTCATAAAATAGTGTTGATTGTGGTTAGAGTTGATCTCACTGAATTCATTTCAACTTACCCTAAAGAGTTTTTTAAAAAGGTCATATTTGCAAATAGCACTACATGATTAAAGACATAACATTTAATTGCTGGGTTTCAGCCGACAACAAACACAGCTGAAAAGAAGAACAATATCACTGCAGAGAACCTTTGTCTTCATGCTCCACTGCCTGCTTTAAAAGAAAGTGTGGCTCAGTTCGGCACTGAGGTCTTTGGAAGGTGAGCTGTAATTGCTGAGGGAGGATTTAGCCTGACAAGGGAACAAAGCAACTCTTTTGTTTTACTGAGGTAACCGTTATACCCTGCTTCAGACGTGAATATTACACATGAACATGTAGCTTTCACAGTGGCTGATCCATTTTCTGTTGGAGGCTACATTAAAAACACCCTGTGCCCGTCTCAGGGCTGTGTAGCAATAAATTGTGGCTTCAGAAAGAGAGGGTCTTTAAAAGGATTCTTCCATTGTGAGTTCATCATGTGGTTGTCTCAGGAAACCCCAAACAGGTCTTCTCTCATAGTTTAGCTTATAAAACCATTCTGGTCAGACAGACATTAACTCAGAGATGTGCCATTAGCAATACACACATAAACATAAAAACAATAACCAAGCAAAACAATTGAAGATGCAAAATGCAGTGAGGCAGGGCTGTTTTGAAATGATTAAACATGAGGAGAACTTGGCTGTACCGATTGTTGGGTCTTTCAACACCCCTCCAAAGTCTCCTCAGCCCTGACCAGCATTGTTGGTGCAGAAGAAAGCTATCAGAGGATCTGCACAAGATTAGGGTTGCCAACTGTTCCTTCTGTGGCTTCCTGTTTTGCTGCAGGAATCCTGTTGGCGGATAAAAAAATAAAAAAAACAGAGGCACATAATGGCACAAAACTGACAGAATTAACAAGAGAATACAAATATTTAAAAGCAGGAAAAAACCCAAGACTTTTAGGCTCTTCCTTTGACATTGTTGCAGTTAAGATGTAGTAGGGTGAGCTAAAACAATGTCATTTTCATATGTCTGGGACTGAAATATAATAGCAGTAACTCCTTTGCCTGTTCTTTGCATTTTCACATTCAGTGTTGATTTTTATTCTTTGCCTCTATCTAAATTGTAAATGGCAGTTGTGGCGTCTGTCAGAGGAGCTCCTCAGTGTCATTAGAACTGACCCTGTGGATTAACCAGGGAGAGAGGCTCTGTGTAGAAACGACAGATCAATAATACAGCTTATCCTTTCAGCTTCGATTTAAACACAACTATGATAGAATAGACTCATATGTTGAGTCTATTTCTGTGGACAAAAAAGTTTAAAAAAGCTTGAAATTTTTTTGAAAATTGAAAATACTAAATTGAATGATTTGTTGTAACTGAAATAATAGAGGATGAGTGATAGGTGTGCTCAGAGTGATCCACAATTTATTAAAATTTATGCACGATTTTGTGTTTCAATATCTTACTGTAGAATAAGGACTAATAAGATTTATTAGCTTCAGGAGAATTGCTATGAGCAGTTATTGCTTTATTCTGTATTTAAATTGTCTAGTCTATAAATATTGCGTTTAAATCCACAGGCACTTAGTGCCACCTACTGGTTAAACAACAACATTGTGACATTCGTTAACAAAACTACGATTTTAAGTCCAGCCACATGACTATTGTGAGGGATAAGCTCTAGGCGTATTAAATCATAATAATTAACCTCACTAACTTACAAATAAAGGTAGGCCTATTTCTATGGACCAATAAAACATCTTGTAACTATGAGAAAGAATCTTGTAATTAAGAGATAAGATCTCATAATAACAAGATAATGACTTGTAATGACGAGAGAAGACTTTAGATCATATCCCGTTTACCCACAGTCCGCGGACTCACTGCGGCTGATCCCAGTGAGGTCACAAACAAAACCTTTATCGGACACAAAAGCCCCTCGACTAATGTAGACTATAACCTACCAATTCATTTTCATTCGAGGCCGGACAATTAGGCTAACTTCAGTTTATGCGCTAATTGAAATGTCAAATAACGTGTTGAATAAATAATTCATCAAGAATCAAAAACATGTTTTTACTGCAAAAAACTGGTTTGGAAATAACACAATTTTACAAATTTTAAAGGGTAAATATAAAAATAAATAGTCCCGATGCTGCCTCTATGGGCTGTTTTCCAGAGGAAATTGAATTACTAATGAGGTCCAAGGGCGGAGGCAGCGGGGCGGCTCCTTTCCTTTACGCACGCGCTGTTGAATGTTTTGTTTCGGCAGTGTGCTGTTTTGAAAAAAAATACTTACTAATCTTGCGCTGTGTCGAGTTTTCTCTAGCTAATTTACATTTAGCAAACGAGGCAAAGCGTTTTACTGCTAGAACCAGAAGAATAGTCGTCTTTAAAGAGCCAATTAATCCCCTCAGGAAAACTGCACAACAATGTTTGAGTCTACCTTCAAGAATTTCAAAATCAATTTCAATCCCTTAAATGCAAAGAACACCTACTCCAGCGGGGACATCATCACTGGAACTATATTTTTCGACCTAAAAAAAGAGACAAAAATCTCGTCTATCTCAGTGGGATTGAGTGGAAAAGCAGATGTGCATTGGTCTCGGGGCGGAGGGAACAAGAAACGGAGACGAAACTTTTTTGCAAACATTGACTATTTTAACTTAAAAAGCGTCATTATGCAAACTAACAATGGTCTGTATATTGTTGACCCACTTGACTCATGAAAGCTCCTTGGATCCAAACCCTCATTGCGCTCTGATGCCATTGTGTCTTTGTCTGTCTCTCTCTCTCTCTCTTGTAAGCTGTTGGTGAGGCACCCAGACTTCCCCCGGGCACGCACGTATACCCGTTTACGTGTCAGATCCCTCAAGGGTACGTATGCCATTTCTTGTTTTAAGCATGTGCGTGCGTCCACATTGATTTATTGTGACAGTCCTATTTGGAGTAGGATAGCCTACCTTTTTGCTCTTTGAGGAACAGTCCCGGGACGTTCAAAAGCGCTAATGAGCGTTCCTGCTGCTCTGACCAGGAGGACTTTTAGTAGACCAACATTTCAGTTCTCAGCTTTCAAACCTGTTCTTAAAGGCTTTTAACAAGAAACTGGGGCAGTGAATGGGATATTATTTGAAATGAGTAGAAGGCAATTATTCCAACACAGTTTAAAATATATTATATATATAATAATATTTCAAATCCTGATAACCAAAGGTTTTACTTTTGTGCACATTTTTCTATTTCATAGAGATTTTCCACCCACTTTCCACGGGGTTTCTGGGAAAGTACAATACATCTTGACAGTGAGCATTGACCGCCCTTGGCATTTTGCCAAAACCTTTGAGACAGAGTTAAGCTTTACACACCGTATTAATACCAACCAGCCTGCACTTTGGGTAAGACATCGCTCTTGTTGGGACAACATTAACACTAATATCTTCACTGCTGAGGCTTTGCTTGATGCATTGAAACCTCTGGAGTAATTTACACTGTTTTTCTTTTATGTTTTGAAGGCTCCTCTCTCAGGATTCAACAGCATGACGGTATGCTGCCTATGGTGTGCCTCAGGTCCAATTGAACTGAAAGCTACTCTAGAAAAGAAAGCATTTGTGCCGGGTATGTGTTTTAGCTGTATAATCATTAAACCTAAAAAAAATAAAAACAAAGGTGCTACAACATCATTTAAACCATTTTAAACGTGTCTATTATACTTGTTCCAGGTGAAACTGTGAAAGTAATTTGTGAGATTAGTAACGCCTCATCTCGAACAGTTATTCCAAAAGCCAGACTGCAACAGAAGCAGACTTGCTACACCCACAGCAGAGTTCAACACACTACGGCTAAAAGATACCTGATTACAGAGACAGGAGAAGCCATTAATCCCAACACTTCGGATGTGCACAAAGAACTCATGCTCACTGTCCCCCCCTCTGCCCCCCACACCGTCTCTAATTGCAGCATAGTGGTAGTTGATTACATAGTTGAGGTTAGTATCTATAAACTTTTATTAAACTTTTTTTCTCCAAAAAATATATCAATTATTTGTTTATTCTTTGTTGGCTTTTGCAGGTTTTTCTTGATGTAAAAGGCTCTTCTGAAGTCATTGTGCAGTGTCCTATAATCATCTGTGATATTCCATACCGTTATCCTCTTTTTAATTTGTAAGTCACTTAAATTCCACTTTGTGTTTTTGAACATATTATGTATGTTCTTAAGAGGCTTTGCCAACAGTGTCAACATAAAGTGTCTTAGATGCTATGCCAACACATCTATATCCACAAGATACAACTGGTATTAGTCTTTAAGCTGACAAGCCAGACATGGTCTGTTCCAATGTACCATCTGGACCTTAAATGAATACCTGGCTTGGATTTATCATCTGCAGTTTACCACAGTTGTATCCAATCAGAGCAATGCCATGTTGTTTGTTAGTAAAACGATACATCTTCAAACCTAAAACCCGCCGTTATGGCCATTTGTTAAATAAAATACCATATTCTGGTAGATAATCAAATGAGACAAAAAGTCAAAGTCAAATGTGATGGTGCTTGGCTTTTATTGTTGCCAAAACACACCAAGGTTAACAAACAGAGTGGTGGGACTCAATGGTTGTGCCAATTAAAAATATAAAACAGAACAGGGCTTAACTGAATGGCTAGTCTGTTAAAACAAACAAAAGGCCTGGTATAACTTATCTAAAAAGTGACTTTTACTCGAAAATACAAAAAACAACCAATAAACCTAGTGTGTCCAACAGAAATTAACTACATGCTGTAGGTGTACAGTATAGCCACTCACCTGCCAACCACAAACATTTACAATAAACTCCACAAGCAACATCAAACCCAAAGAGTGCCCATGCTGCCCAATGCCCATTGTCTCCTTTTAAAGTTTGGCCCAGGCAGTGATTGGCTAATTTTCCACCTATAACAGCCAATCAGTGCTTCATGACGGTCCCAAGAGGCACCTGAGAACAGACAGAGAGGAGGGGGAGACAGGAGCAGACGCAGGCACACAGATCTTCGCTGCATGTAACACCGCCCAGTGCCCACTGTAAGTACTGCCACATTATTGGTCACACTTCCAGGCGGTTCAGACAGACACTTTGCTTGAAGCAGTTCAAGATAGATTGTGAGTTTGTAAATTCAATAACCCTGGCTCCTATTGACTTCCATTCAAAAATCTGCGCAAGTAACTAACTCAGGATTTCTGTCGTGGTCATCATTCTAATACAATATAATACTTATCATTAGTTATTAGTCCACTCTTTCTTTTTCTAAGAGATGTCACTGCACTTACACTGCAAGTAAACTGACTTTTTACACCCTGGCAAAAGAAGGCTAGTTATTTAAGCTTATTATTTTAGTTTATTTTATTTTGCTCAGTACCTTATATTGAGTATATTTTAGAGCTCAGAAAGTTGGAGCTCTATAGGCGTTCAGCATTTAGTTACATTTATGTTGCCTTTGAGTGCTCTTAAATATTATGACTAGGACTTGACATTACCAGTCGCTATGGTCAAATGTGGGTGGATTTCAGCTGTGGTGGGTAACACAGTCACTTCCAATACCCACAAGCAGCACAAAACTTTTCTTCTTCTTTACTTTTATCACAGTACATTTAAACAGTCTGTGTCGCTGAGTTTAAAAGCGCTGCACAGCTCTGTAGCCTGTACTCTCTCGGGTGAAATGTGCGCCCACTAAATTACTAAATCAGTAAAGTTTAATCAGCAGAGTATCGCTGCTGTAAACATGCTCTTGTTGCTTACAGAGTCTTTAGTATTCAAAATATAATAACTGCATAATAATCAAACCATCATTATGCTGGCTACATTTCAGCACATTTCCCTCTTGTCTGTATACTGTTGTTGTGTCCTTGGGCAAGACACTTAACCCTATTTGCCTTCAGTGTCTGCTGCACTGGTGTATGCGTCTGTAGGTGCAAAAAGACTGCCACATTTCTGTCAGTCTGCCCCAGGGCAGCTGTGGCTACAGAAGTAGCTTGCCACCACCAGTGTGTGACTGTGGAGTGAATGTACACTATGTGCACAATTATTAGGCAAGTTGTATTTTTGAGGATTCACTTTGTTATTGTACAACTACAGTGCTCTTGGTCAATCCAAAATGTTAACAAACCCTCAAACCTGAACATTTAAATAGTAAAAGTGAAGTTTCTTAAGAGAATGTCTACATGTACACCATTATTAGGCAACTATTAGTGTGCAGAATTATTATGCAACTAAATGAAAAACAAAGATTTTCCCATCTCACTTGCTTATTTTCACCTGTTAAAGTGAGAAGAATAAACAAACTCAAAATTTACAAATAAAAATTTCTGAAATTAAAAAAAGATAATAACTCAGTGACCAATATAACCACCCTTCTTTTCGATAACAGTCACAAATCTTCCATTCACGGAGTCAGTTTCTTGATCTGGTCAGAATCAACTTTTTGTGCAGCCGCAACCACAGCCTCCCAGACACTGTTCAGAGAGGTGTACCGTTTACCTTCACTGTAAATGTCCTGCTTAAGAAGGGCCCCAAAGTTCTCAATAGGGTTTAAGTCAAGTGAAGAAGGGGGCCATGTCATTAGTTTTTCATCTTTAAGGTTTACTGGCCAGCAACGCAGTAGAGAACTTTGATGCATATGATGGAGCGTTGTCTTGCATAAAAATCAAAGTCTTCTTGAAAGATGCAGACTGTACCACTGCTAGAAAACAGTGTCTTCTAAATATTAGCAGTGGGTCTGAGAGTTGATTTTGAGTCCATTTTCAACCCGAAAAGGTCCAACTAGCTCATCTTTAATAATACCTGCCCATACCAGTACCCCACCTCCACCTTGCTGCTGAGTCGAAGTGGAGCTCTGTGTCCGTTACTGATCTAACCACGGGCCCATCTATCTGGTCCGTCATCTCATCAGTCCATTTCTTGGCCCATTCTTGACGTTTCAACTTATGTGTCTTGTTCAGAGGTGGTCGGGTTTCAGCCATTCTTAACTTGGCCATGTCTCTGAGAACTGAACACCTCCTACTTCTTCTCTAGGTACTTCTTGACACTCCAGGTAGGTTGCAGTTGTGGAATATGACAGCACTGGAGGATAATGGGTTCCTGGTAGCTTCTCGTTTAAATCTTCACAAATCTTTGGTGGTTAATTTGCATCTTTTCTTTGCTTCTTCTTCTTCTTCTTCTTCGTTTCTTGCGACTCTGTTGACTATTTGCTACAAAACGTTTGGTTCTGTGATCACGACCCAATATCTTAGATATTTCAAGAGTGCTGCATCTCTGTGAAATACTTTTTACAATTTTTGACTTTTCAGAGTCAGTTAAATCACATCTTTGGCCCATTTTTCCTGAGGAGAAGAATCTGCCTAATAATTATGCACACCTTGATATAGGGTGTTGATCTCCTTAGGCCACACCTCGTTACACAAATACACATCACCTGATATGCATTAAATCCAATAAGGATTCAAGTTAATACAGCTTGGAGTTGGAAATTATGAATAAATGATGATATGGTAACATTACAGAACAAGACTGAATTGACTGATTTTTTTTTTTTAACTATTACCATTGAAATGTTTATGGTTTTATCCATTGCTTATTTGGCTGATGCATTTTCCATAAATGGGATGATTAGTTATTAAATTTATATTAGTATAATTGTATAACTCGGTAGTTTTACTTGACATGGATGTAACCTACAGGCCTTCTCATCTCAATGACAGGTGGATGCATACCAATACAGTAGTAATAAATGTAATGTCTTACATCCCGTTAAAGCTGAAGTCAACAATGTACCGTTTTTGTGAATTTCTTTGTTTGCATTGATTTTAAAGCTACGTATGTATAACAGCTATTAAAAAAAATATTTGACATATTTTCACTCTTACAACACGCCATTGCACTACAGAGTCATTTTAGCCACCACCTTGACAGTTAAACAGTTAACATGATTTCATATAGCCTTGTGGTTTAATCATTACAAGTACAGTCCTTGCATTGTTGCTTAAGATAAAGGTGAGTCCTATCCCTGCTCTTCTTACTCTGAGGTTAGTCCAGATTGTTAGCTGTAGCGTGTGTCATGTCCAGTCCTATTAAGAGCTTTTCAGTGGGGTATAATCCCATAAATGAAAGCAATGTTTTTACCAGCGGTGACAACATCACAGGGCAGGTTACACTGGAACTCACAAAAGACTCCAACATTGATGCATTAAGTGTAAAACTAAAAGGGAAAGCTGAGGTGCGATGGAGTGAAAACTATGGAAAGACAACTGTAACATACTACAGCAAAGAGAAGTATTTCAGCATCAAGCAATTAATCATTCAGGAAGGCCAGGGTAAGTAAAATAACTTGAGATCCATAAATAATAACTACAAAAACATGTCTAATTCAATTTTATTTCAGGTAAAAATAATGTGAAACAGGGCTGCAATGTTTTGCCTTTTAGCTTTCAGATCCCTGCACAGTAAGTTACCTCAATTGTGATTAAAATTTATAATATTCTTATATTAAATCTTATAATGGTTCCTCTTTGTTTTGACTGAATTTTGACCCTTATTGTTGTGCAGGGACCTGCCCTCAACATTTAAAGGCACTTGCGGTAAAATTGTGTACACACTGGAGGCAAATCTGAGCAGATCCATAAGAATGGACAGTAAAGCTAAGGCAAAGTTCACTTTGGTTTGCAAAAACAACTTTGGCAGTGATTCATCCATAAGGGTAGCTCTTCATACATAAACTCATTCATAAAGTGTTCCTTTACAAAAATAGATTACACTTACAGCTTTTTTTCTGTTAGACTCCACAGCATGGTATGACTGATAAGAAATTGAAGCTGTTTACCTCTGGATATGTGGCAATGGATGTAAATATTGACCGGACGGGATTCCACCAAGGTATATTTAGATGTGTTTGAACCTAGATAGAGTATTTAAAATAAAATGTTGGTAACTCAAAAAAACCTTCTTTAATGAGCTCAAAGTCCTCTGCTATCCAGTTTGTTTATTGTATGTAGATAAGACAACAACTTTAGCAGTATTTATGATCTCAGTCAGTATTATGATCAAAGTCATAGCTCTTCAGAAATGTACAACTCTCAATGAGCAACCAGTAAAATAGTGAGGGACCTTTGTGTTTCCAGTTACACTTGAACAATGCTTTCCTTCGCAGGTGAAGGAATGAAAGTAGTGGCGTCCATTCACAACAAGTCGTCACGTGACGTAAGGCCCAAGTATTGTTTGTACAGAAAGCACAGCTTCTTCGCCAAAGGAAAAAGGAAAGTGGAAACTAAAGATCTGGTAAAAGAGGTGGGTGAAGCCATTCCGCCCTCTGCTGGTCAAACTGTCTCCAAGATGATCACCATTCCTCCCACTGCATGCACGTCCATCTTAAACTGCAACATCATCAAAGTCGAGTACAGACTCAGGGTGAGGAACTCTTATGTGCTGCTTTTTTCTAGTTATCAGGATAGTTTAAGGCAAAATGTTACTCTTAATATCTCTTTCTTGCAGGTGTACCTGGATGTCAAGTATGCTGTGGACCCCAAAATAAAGTTCCCCATCATTATACTGCCTAATGAACAAGGCTTAGATGAAGAGCAGCCACCTGCCTATGGATATGAAGCTTTTCCCACTGCCCCAGCATGGACGGACTCACCTCCACCTCCTTATGAGACGTACGGGACATATGAGGTCTACCCGTCCTTATCAGATTTGGAAAGAAAATTCTAAATACTTTAACACATAGCCTATATATTTACATACATATTTGATCGAGTCTCTAGGTTCACAAACTATGTAAACCACCTACTTTTTTTTATAGCACTAATAAAAACACAACAACCCCCTTAAAGGTAATTTTAAGTTTGTTTTTTTTCAATGCAAAAGTTGAGTTTTTATTTTAACAATGGTTATAATGCAATGGTATCTATCTTTCAGTCTGGAGGGAGCTCTGAATGATTCCTGTTAGACACGTTATTTTTATCTCATTACTGCCTGGTGTATATCATGTGATATAAAAGCCAACAATGAAGATATAAAGTTTCAACCTGGCTCCAGCAAGGGGTTTTGTCTAATGTGACTTGTAGGCTAGGTAGGGCATAACCTACATATCTCTAGTCTGTTTCCAGTAGGCTAGCTCTTCTCGCTCTCATTTTGTTTGTTTAATACACAAATAGCCTACCACCTTTTAAGTTTCTTGATATGCAAAGTTGTAATTTTATGTGTTAAACCAAAGCCCAGGATTTAGAATTAGGAAGTAAGATATGTTTTTACCATAGATTGTAAAAATATTATTGTGGTTGACCTTTTTTTTTTTAAGTGTTTTTACTGTAAAAAAGAAATCAATCAATAAATATTATATTTTCCCGCTGTCTACTCTCTTGTTGTGGGCGGGACCTTTTATCTAGTGTGCTTTTACAGTTGACGCCCGCTGAAGCAAAACAGCGAAACATTTTTTTTAACCCTTCTTCGTCATGTCGAGCACCATCCAGAGCCTTAAAATTACTTATAATCCTATCAACGAGCGCAATACTTTTACCAATGGCGACTTTGTGTCGGGCCAAGTGGAGCTGGAGGTGGCCAAAGACTTCGAGATCCAAGCTCTGTTCATCAAGTTTAAAGGGAAAGCAGAAGTAATGTGGACAGAGCGATACGGAAAAACTACCGTCGTGTACCACTCCAAGAATAAGTACTTCAGCCTCAAACATTTCTTTGTTCAAGACGAAAAACACAAAGGTGTGTGGCTTTTTGCTCTAACTGCTGCTAAGTTGTATGCGATGCAAATTGTAATGTAGTAGTGCCTACTATCATTAACAAATCCCCATAATGGAAATGCCCCATTGCTGGCTATCTAACGGTGTCACCGTGTAACTCCTTGCTTTACATTGTCAGGAAAACTGCTAGTTGTGTGAACAATCGCAAATCTTAACTGTTTGAAAGCTTAAGTACACAAATACATATTTATTTGCTTCACTTTTGAGGTTAAAATGGCAAAATGTGTAGTAAGGCTGTGGAAATCCTGCATATTATGACATTAATGACTAGTGCTTTTTTGGCTTGTCTTTACCGGATGCTTAAACATTTCACACATTTTGTCTCTCCAGAAAGTGATGGCAAAAGACTACTGACACTAGACGATGGGGAAACTTGTAAGTGAAGTGCAGTGAAGTGCTTTCTGACATCCATTAGTGGCTTGTGGTTTATAATGATGTTGCTTTTCAGACAGCAGAGTGATTCGTCCTGGGCGCCATATCTACTCATTCACGTTTCAGATCCCAATGCAGTAAGTAGTTAAATGGATGTGAACATTTCTGTTATGCTGCTTTACCATGTAACATATTGTTTGTTTTGTCACCTTTCTGTCCACATTGTGCATTAGGAACACACCCTCTTCATTCCAAGGTTCAACAGGAAAAATTGTGTATTTGCTTGAAGCCAAGTTGAGCAGATCTCTGAGGATTTCCAAGAAAGATTCAACATATCTTAACTTTGTGACACATCAGGCCCTGAACACCATACCTGACCTCATGGTAGACTTTTACCTTTGCCATTCCTCTCTATATCGCCAAGACGTACAACTTCAGACAATTTAGGACAGTTACTCGCTTCAAGAACTGTATGGTAGTTTACCTGCAGGCACATTTTTTTTCGTGTGTGAACATGTTTCTATGAAACTACATTCAGTGGTTAAATGTTCTTGTTGTTGCTCACATGTGTTATGTTAGTGGGAGTGTCATATTTCAGCCAATCATGTAACAGGCAGGCCGGTTGTAAAATGTTTGGGTGAAATGTAATGTGAGAAATGGCACAACAATCTCTTAGGAAATTATATGCCCATACTAATGAACTGTAAATATAAAAAGTTTGCTTTATTATTGGTATGGTTTAGTGTATATTTGTGTAAAGCAATCTTTTAATTTTAATTTTATTTTTTTAGATGCCCCAGCATGAATCTAAGGATAAAAAACTCAAACTTTTTAACTCTGGAACTGTCTCCATGGATGTGAATCTTGAAAAAATGGGTTTTTACCAAGGTAAGTGACTGATTTCTTTACATTACATTACATTACATTTTTTATTATTAAAATTACAATTCTTGAAGAATTTATTTGACACTGTTGATGCAATTTATAGGAGAGGGCATCAAGATTCTGGCATCCATTCAGAACACTTCATCTCGTGAAATCAAGCCGAAGTATTGTATCTACAGAAAGCACAGCTTCTTTGCAAGAGGCAAGAAGAGAGTGGATACAAAAGACCTCATTAAAGAGGTGGGGGCACCCATCCCTCCTTCTGCCAGTGAAAAGGTCACACAGGTCATCAACATTCCCAAAGATCTAGAGCCATCCATTCACAACTGTGATATCATCAAAGTCGAGCACAGGCTCAGGGTAAGCATCTCTTTATAAATATTTTTCTATTCTAAAGGTGGATGTCACTGTTTTACGCTTCACATTGTCAGGGACACTGCTAGTTGTATAATCAATCTGAACTGTTTGAAAGCTTAAGTAAACAAATGTAAATTTTTTTTCTTCCACATGAGGTTAAAAGGGCAAAATGTGTAGTGAGGCTGTGGAAATCGTGCATATTATGACATTTAAGAGAAGTGATTTTTGCTTTCTTTACCTGGTGTTTAAACATCTCACATTATGCATTTCATGTAATTTTGATTTAAAATTACGCAACTTACTCCATTCATAACACCAATACATTACATAAAAAAATTATTAAGATAAAAGCAAAAACAATTTGTCTTGTAGGTCTATTTGGATGTCAAATATGCTTCAGACCCAGAAATCAAATTCCCAATAGTCATCCTGCATGCTAATTTGTTTCCTGTTCCTGGACCACCATCAGCTGCTCCAGGATTTGCATCTGGAGCCTTTGGAAATGCCACTGTGCCTTTCTACAGCCCTGTGCCGGCAGTACCACAACCTTTCCCTCAGTATTTCCAACAATATCCAGCACCAACACCTCAACCGCTGCCTCAACCATCAGCTGCAGCAACCCACCCTTCAAACCCCCCACCTCCTTATGCTCCATATGGACTGTACCCTACCATGCCAGATTATAGCACCAAGGATTAACAATACTATATTGTTGCTATACTATATATTACCTTTTACCATGTTACCAAGTTTGTAGTTTTATTAGCCTCTATTAATTGAAAAATAGTGCTTTAATATAAAACTAGTGCATAAGGAAATAGGTATTGGTAGTATTCAATTGTGCATCCAGTTAATCTTTATCAGTACTTTTATGGATGAGTCAGTTATGAAAATATATATTTCATATAGGCTAATATTTATGTACTGTCTATTGTGTGACATCACTGAAAAACATTAAAAAAGGAAGTATGTGGCTGCCATGTGTTATTGATTGACCGCAATGGCTGACAGTATATTAGCAAACTAAACGAAGGAGAGCTGTTGCCACGTCAAAAGCCAAACCGGTTAAACAACATTCTGATTGTGCCTGAACAGAGCGTTGCGTTTGTAACTTTACAGAGCACGGTTTTTAGTCAGTTTTGGAATCGGAAAATGACTATTCGGAATTTCTCAATTGAATATGACGCCATCAACAGCAACAATATCTTTACAAATGGAGATACTGTAAATGGAAGAATCAGCATTGAGGTTTCTAAAGAGACTAAAATCCAAGCGCTTGTTTTTAGTGCACAAGGAAAAGCTCGGGTCTGCTGGCATGAACAACATGGGGAAAATAATCATGTTGTGTACACTTCTAAAGAGAAGTATTATGATGTCACAAGTTACATCCTGAGAGAAACAAGACAAGATGGTAATGTTAAATCTTTTTGAAATCATTTTTTTTTCTAGATGATAAATTTAAACGTTATGATCCTTTTTAGGGACTCAAGTTGTTGGTCGAGGGAAACATGTATTTCCCTTTTCCTTCAAAATTCCTGATGGGTGACTCTCTCTCTCTACCTTAACTAACATCTTAGGTGTTTGTCTTTTTAACCCTTAGACTTTTTAAATTATTTACAGAAAGATTCCACCGTCGTTCAAATCCTCAGTTGGAAAGATTGTGCATAAGTTGAAAGCAGAGCTGAAACAGTTTTTGAGGTTGACCAAAAAAGCCAAAACACACTTTACATTTGTCCCAAAAGCGGATATGGGAATTCCAGGTCTTTTGGTAAGCAACTATTTTAACATAAATGTGTCTATATTGTCAATTTAAGTAGTTCAAGTTTAAGAGGTGTGGTTTCCTAGGAGCCTCAGTATGCCAGCAAAGATAAAACAATCAGTGTTTTTGGATCTGGTACTGTTGCAATTAATGTTCACACTCAGCGACTGGGATACTGGCAAGGTAATAGTATGTAACTGGTGGTTTACTTGTAGTAGGTTAGGGATTTGAAAAACTAACACTTTTTTGTTTTTTTAGGTGAGGCTCTTCAGGTCACAGTTGAGATCAAAAACCAGTCAGGTCGCGATGTAAAACCTAAATTCATACTGTATAAGAAGCAGAGTTATTTCGCCCAGGGTCACAGGAAACTTAATACAAAAGAGATCCTGAAAGAAAAGAGTGAACTTGTGCCAAAGAATAGCAACAAAACTGTGACCAAAGTGATCATGATCCCAGAGGAACTGCCTCCATCCATCTTGAGCTGCAGCATCATTAGACTGGAGTACAAACTAAAGGTAACCAGCACCATTATACCATTATATAAGTCCTATTTCAATTATGGAGGGGTTTTTAATTCAGATTTATTAAAGGGTTTAAAATTACAATGTTTAAAGTATTATGCAGGCAGTGATCAATTGTACAGATTCCCTATGTGGGCATACATTTATAACTCTTTCTCCTCAGGTTTTCTTATTATAAGGCAAGGCAATTTTATTTATATAGCACAATTCATACACTGGGTAACTCAAAGTGCTTTACAGGAATAAAATACAATTTACAAGATTTAGATTAAGAAACATAACATAAATTAAAACATTTAAAAAGAAGAGTGCAGATAAAAAAACACTTTAAGTTGTAGTGTAGGCGGAGCTAAAAAGGAAGGTTTTTAACCTCCCCTTGAACATTGTTAAAGTTGAGGCTTGTTTTACTTCATCTGGGAGGCTGTTCCAGGTTTTTGCTGCATGAAACTTAAACGCTGCTTCACAATGTTTAGTTCTAACTCTAGGCACGAGCAGAAGGCCTGTCCCAGATGTTCTCAGAGTCCGAGTCCGAATGTATGGAAGCCCAAAGCGGTCATACATTTATAATGACTTCATTTTGTTTGTTTTTAATGGTTTTCTTGAGAAACCAAACAAAATTTAAGTTGTTTATAATGAGAAAATGTGAGGGGAGAAAGGCCATAAATGTATGACCGCTTTGGGCTTCCGTACATTTGTGGAAGCACTACACATAAATAAGTGATGAATTTATGTCTTTACAGATCCACCTGGACATCAAATGTGCCAAGGGCCCAGAGATCAAATTACCAATAGTTGTTCTGTCTGAGCTTATCAATACTGCAGTGAAAAAACAACCTACTAAATGTAGAGAATATGAGGATTCAGCCCAACCGAGCCAGAGCTCAGCACTGCACCATCCAGCTGCCCCGTCTTCCGAGGAACCCCCTCCCTATGGAGCACATGCTATGTACCCCACTGTCACGCAATCTGAACTGTACGGGCCTCGGATTTAAATGTTCACCATCAACATTTGTTGAATATTTGCAATAAAATACACCTTTACTTTACTGTCTTGGCTTGTATTCTTTTACATATCTAGGTGTGTATTTCCTAATTTTCTATTAAAGTAATGGTGGCGTGGCAGTAGCTCAGTGGTAGAGCGGCAAGACACTTAACCCACCTTGCCCCCGTATGAATGTGTAAGAGTGAATGTACTTGGTGATGGTCGGAGAGTGAATGTATAATTGATATGGAAAGCTCTATATAAAATTGATGTAATAATATTAATAAATAATAATACTCACAATTTATTGTATAAAACTTCAAAACTTCAAAAACTTCAAGGATTTGCATCTGGAGCCTTTGGAAATGCCACTGTGCCTTTCTACAGCCCTGTGCCGGCAGTACCACAACCTTTCCCTCAGTATTTCCAACAATATCCAGCACCAACACCTCAACCGCTGCCTCAACCATCAGCTGCAGCAAGCCACCCTTCAAACCCCCCACCTCCTTATGCTCCATATGGACTGTACCCTACCATGCCAGATTATAGCACCAAGGATTAACAATACCATATTGTTGCTATACTATATATGAATATTACCTTTTACCATGTTACCAAGTTTGTAGTTTTATTAGCCTCTATTAATTGAAAAATAGTACTTTAATACAAAACTCCAGTCTAGTGTATAAGGAAATAGGTATTGGTAGTATTCAATTGTGCATCCAGTAATCTTTATCAGTACTTTTATGGATGAGTCAGTTATGAAAATATATATTTCATATAGGCTAATATTTATGTACTGTCTATTGTGTGACATCACTGAAAAACAATAAAAAAGGAAGTATGTGGCTGCCATGTGTTATTGATTGACAGCATATGTACGCAATGGCTGACAGTATATTAGCAAACTAAACGAAGGAGAGCTGTTGCCACGTCAAAAGCCAAACCGGTTAAACAACATTCTGATTGTGCCTGAACAGAGCGTTGCGTTTGTAACTTTACAGAGCACGGTTTTTAGTCAGTTTTGGAATCGGAAAATGACTATTCGGAAATTTTCAATTGAATATGACGCCATCAACAGCAACAATATCTTTACAAATGGAGATACTGTACATGGAAGAATCAGCATTGACGTTTCTAAAGAGACTAAAATCCAAGCGCTTGTTTTCAGTGCACAAGGAATAGCTCGGGTCCGCTGGAATGAACGACGTGGGCAACATAGTTATGTTGTGTACACTTCTGAAGAGAAGTATTATGATGTCACAAGTTACATCCTGAGAGAAACAAGACAAGATGGTAATGTTAAATCTTTTTGAAATCATCATTTTTTTTCTAGATGATAAATTTAAACGTTATGATCTTTTTTAGGGACTCAAGTTGTTGGTCGAGGGAAACATGTATTTCCCTTTTCCTTCAAAATTCCTGATGGGTGACTCTCTCTCTCTCTACCTTAACTAACATCTTAGGTGTTTGTCTTTTTAACCCTTAGACTTTTTAAATTATTTACAGAAAGATTCCACCGTCGTTCAAATCCTCAGTTGGAAAGATTGTGCATACGTTGAAAGCAGAGCTGAAACAGTTTTTGAGGTTGACCAAAAAAGCCAAAACACACTTTACATTTGTCCCAAAAGCGGATATGGGAATTCCAGGACTTTTGGTAAGCAACTATTTTAACATAAATGTGTCTATATTGTCAATTTAAGTAGTTCGGGTTTAAAAGGTGTGGTTTCCTAGGAGCCTCAGTATGCCAGCAAAGATAAAACAATCAGTGTTTTTGGATCTGGTACTGTTGCAATTAATGTTCACACTCAGCAACTGGGATACTGGCTAGGTAATAGTATGTAACTGGTGGTTTACTTGTAGTAGGTTAGGGATTTGAAAAACTAACACTTTTTTGTTTTTTTAGGTGAGGCTCTTCAGGTCACAGTTGAGATCAAAAACCAGTCAGGTCGCGATGTAAAACCTAAATTCATACTGTATAAGAAGCAGAGTTATTTCGCCCAGGGTCACACGAATCTTGATACAAAAAAGATCCTGAAAGAAAAGAGTGAACTTGTGCCAAAGAATAGCAACAAAACTGTGACCAAAGTGATCATGATCCCAGAGGAACTGCCTCCATCCATCTTGAGCTGCAGCATCATTAGACTGGAGTACAAACTAAAGGTAACCAGCACCATTATACCATTATATAAGTCCTATTTCAGTTATGGAGGGGTTTTTAATTCAGATTTATTAAAGGGTTTAAAATTACAATGTTTAGAGAATTATGCAGGCAGTGATCAATTGTACAGATTCCCTATGTGGGCATACATTTATAACTCTTTCTCCTCCGGTTTTCTTATTATAAGGCAAGGCTAGGCAATTTTATTTATATAGCACAATTCATACACTGGGTAACTCAAAGTGCTTTACAGGAATAAAATACAATTTACAAGATTTAGATTAAGAAACATAACATAAATTAAAAACATTTAAAAAGAAGAGTGCAGATAAAAAAACACTTTAAGTTGTAGTGTAGGCGGAGCTAAAAAGGAAGGTTTTTAACCTCCCCTTGAACATTGTTAAAGTTGAGGCTTGTTTTACTTCATCTGGGAGGCTGTTCCAGGTTTTTGCTGCATGAAACTTAAACGCTGCTTCACAATGTTTAGTTCTAACTCTAGGCACGAGCAGAAGGCCTGTCCCAGATGTTCTCAGAGTCCAAGTCCGAATGTATGGAAGCCCAAAGCGGTCATACATTTATAATGACTTCATACATTAAATGGTTTTCTTGAGAAACCAAACAAAATTTAAGTTGTTTATAATGAGAAAATGTGAGGGGAGAAAGGCCATAAATGTATGACCGCTTTGGGCTTCCGTACATTTGTGGAAGCACTACACATAAATAAGTAAGGACTATTAGTGATGAATTTATGTCTTTACAGATCCACCTGGACATCAAATGTGCCAAGGGCCCAAAGATCAACTTACCAATAGTTGTTCTGTCTGAGCTTAGCAATACTGCAGTGAAAAAACAACCTACTAAATGTAGAGAATATGAGGATTCAGCCCAACCGAGCCAGAGCTCAGCACTGCACCATCCAGCTGCCCCGTCTTCCGAGGAACCCTCTCCCTATGGAGCACATGCTATGTACCCCACTGTCACGCAATCTGATCTGTACGGGCCTCGGATTTAAATGTTCACCATCAACATTTGTTGAATATGGTGTGGTAATATATTTGCAATAAAATACACCTTTACTTTACTGTCTTGGCTTGTATTCTTTTACATATCTAGGTGTGTATTTCCTAATTTTCTATTAAAGTAATGGTGGCGTGGCAGTAGCTCAGTGGTAGAGCGGCAAGACACTTAACCGCACCTTTCCCACGTATGAATGTGTAAGAGTGAATGTTCTTGGTGATGGTCGGAGAGTGAATGAATAATTGATATGTTAAGCGTCTTTGCATCCCTGGAAAAGCTCTATATAAAATTGATGTAATAATAATAATAATAATAAATAATAATACTCACAATTTATTATATAAAACTTCAAACCTGTAGTGTTTTCATTCCTAAAGGCTTATGCTGAACAGGATAGATGTCATAGTAAATGTTGCACAAGCAGAGCATGTGACAGCTGTAAAGGTAGTCTGCATGCTATGCCAACTATTTAGCAGTAGGAAAATCTTGAGTCAACAAGTGCTGCAAGATTCTTTTAGAAAGAAAATGTCTATTGAGAGCATGTCTATTAAATTTGATCTAAAAAATGTAGACTGTGTTTTCAAGAGGAGACTTGATTACAAGAGGCATTGTTTTAGAGCTTTCCAAAGGAACAAAAAAAATAAATTAGCATCTCTCTGTCAAAGCTAAAAGGAAAGCATTTGAGGTTGACTGAACAATATGGACCAAGAATTCATATAACATACAGTAATATTAATATTTTTTATTTTTATATAGCGCTTTGCCACCTACTGTAGTAGGCACTCAAAGCGCTTTTCATACATTAAGCTATTTACCAGTGTTACGGAACACTCACTGGAGGCAATGTAGGTTAAGTGTCTTGCCTAAGGACACAACGACAGTATGTGGGCGAGAGCGGGATGTTATAAGCATAAGTATAACTTAAAAGAGAAGTATTTTCCATTGAAAAAATATCTACTGGAAGATACAAGAACTGGAATAATTTATTGTAGGCCTACTTTATGTTTTTAAAAGAATTAAGAATGTTGTAATGTCTGTTTATCCTTTATCTGTTTTCAAAGGCTCTAAAGTGCTGGCTGCAGGGAGGCACGTTTTATCTTTTGCTTTTAACATACCAAACATGTACGTGCGGTATCTATGATCATTACCAGAACCAGAAATTCTGGTTCAAAAAGCAACTAAACTATTGCATTTTGCCCATCTGACTCTGACTGTTCCAGGGATTTGCCATCAAGTTTCAAGGGTAAACATGGCAAAATCATTTGTGCTCTAGAAGCCAGAGCAAGCAGATCCATTATTACTATTTATTTACTTTTTTTTTTATTTATATAGCGCTTTTCCACCTAGTAGGCACTCAAAGCACTTTACCAGTGTTACAGCTGACACCACTGGAGGCAAGGTGGGTTAAATGTCTTGCCCAAGGACACAACGACAGAATGTGGAGGAGAGCAGGATGTTATGATATTTTGGGATCTTTTGAGCGGGGATCGAACCGCCCACCTGTTGGTTGAAGGATAGCTACTCTATCCACTGAGCTACTGCCCCCCAACCTAATGGTTCACCAATCCATGGGGTATATAGTATATATATTTTTATCATAACTAGAAGACTCATGTATCGTGTATTATTTTATTTCACATTAGAAATTTCAGTATAAATGTAGTGAAAAAAGTAAGTTTCATCTGGATATGTGGTATTGAAAGACCATGTTAAACAATTTGCTTACCTGCAGGTAAGGTTAAAAGTCAATCTTAAAATCTAGCAATGACAGTGGACACCATTTAAGATTAAAAACATATATTTTTTTACTTTTTACGGGAGACAATCTTGAAGTCAGAACTGAAATAGTCAAGAACTTGAACAGCACAGTCACTTCCAAGTTCTACCTGTATGAGAAACAATGTTTCTACATATTGTTCAGCTAAAGTGACAGTAATTGAGACTTACAGAAATAATACCAGACCTGTTAAGCACATGACATGATCATGTGACACGGATCAACTGGAATATAGCCCTATGTAGCTACAGAACTCACCTAAGCATCCTATAGACCCAATAGTGGACTGTATCAGTGAAACAGTAATGAATGGTTAAACAACCAGGCCAAAGGAAAATCCTAGGTTACCTCAAATGCACAGCGAACTAAGCAAACTATAGGTGACTTATACGACCGTTGTGTCCTTGTGCAAGACACTTCCTTCCTCCTTGCCTCCAGTGACAAAGCACTGGTGTATGAATGTGTGTGAGTGTTGCTCTAGTGTATGAATGTGTGTGAGTGTTGCTCTAGTGTATGAATGTGTGTGAATGTAGCTCTGGTGTATGAATGTGTGAATGTTGCTCTGGTGTATGAATGTGTGAGAATGTAGCTCTGGTGTGTGCTCTGGTGTATGAATGTGTGAGAATGTAGCTCTGGTGTATGAATGTGTGTGAGTGTTGCTCTAGTGTATGAATGTGTGTGAGTGTTGCTCTAGTGTACGAATGTGTGGGAATGTTGCTCTGGTGTATGAATGTGTGAGAATGTAGCTCTGGTGTATGAATGTGTGAGAATGTAGCTCTGGTGTATGAATGTGTGAATGTAGCTCTGGTGTATGAATTTGTGTGAATGTTACTCTGGTGTATGAATGTGTGAGAATGTTGCTCTGGTGTATGAATTTGTGTGAATGTTACTCTGGTGTATGAATGTGTGAGAATGTAGCTCTGGTGTATGAATGTGTGAATGTAGCTCTGGTGTATAAATGTGTGAGAATGTTGCTCTGGTGTATGAATGTGTGAATGTTGCTCTGGTGTATGAATTTGTGTGAATGTAGCTCTGGTGTATGAATGTGTGAATGTAGCTCTGGTGTATGAATTTGTGTGAATGTTACTCTGGTGTATGAATGTGTGAGAATGTTGCTCTAGTGTATGAATGTGTGAGAATGTTGCTCTGGTGTATGAATTTGTGTGAGTGTTGCTTTGGTGTATGAATGTGTGTGAGTGTTGCTCTGGTGTATGAATGTGTGAGATGTTACTCTGGTGTATGAATGTGTGTGAGATGTTACTCTAGTGTATGAATGTGTGTGAATGTTGCTCTGGTGTATAAATGTGTGTAAATGTTGCTCTGGTGTATGAATGTGTGTGAATATTGCTCTGGTGTATAAATGTGTGTGAATGTTGCTCTGGTGTATGAATGTGTGAGATGTTACTCTGGTGTATGAATGTGTGTGAGATGTTACTCTAGTGTATGAATGTGTGTGAATGTTGCTCTGGTGTATAAATGTGTGTAAATGTTGCTCTGGTGTATGAATGTGTGTGAATATTGCTCTGGTGTATGATTGTGTGTAAATGTAGCTCTGGTGTATGAATATGTGTGAGTGTTGCTCTGGTGTATGAATGTGTGTGAGTGTTGCTCTGGTGTATGAATGTGTGTGAATATTGCTCTGGTGTATAAATGTGTGTGAATGTTGCTCTGGTGTATGAATGTGTGTGAATGTTGCTCTGGTGTATGAATGTGTGTGAGTGTTGCTCTGGTGTATGAATGTGTGTAAATGTAGCTCTGGTGTATGAATGTGTGTAAGTGTTGCTCTGGTGTATGAATGTGTGTGAATATTGCTCTGGTGTATAAATGTGTGTGAATGTTGCTCTGGTGTATGAATGTGTGTGAGTGTTGCTCTGGTGTATGAATGTGTGTAAATGTAGCTCTGGTGTATGAATGTGTGTAAGTGTTGCTCTGGTGTATGAATGTGTGTGAATATTGCTCTGGTGTATAAATGTGTGTGAATGTTGCTCTGGTGTATGAATGTGTGTGAATATTGCTCTGGTGTATGAATGTGTGTAAATGTAGCTCTGGTGTATGAATGTGTGTGAGTGTTGCTCTGGTGTATGAATGTGTGTGAATATTGCTCTGGTGTATAAATGTGTGTGAATGTTGCTCTAGTGTATGAATGTGTGTGAGTGTTGCTCTGGTGTATGAATGTGTGAGATGTTACTCTGGTGTATGAATGTGTGTGAGATGTTACTCTAGTGTATGAATGTGTGTGAATGTTGCTCTGGTGTATGAATGTGTGTGAATATTGCTCTGGTGTATGAATGTGTGTAAATGTAGCTCTGGTGTATGAATGTGTGTGAGTGTTGCTCTGGTGTATGAATGTGTGTGAATATTGCTCTGGTGTATAAATGTGTGTGAATGTTGCTCTGGTGTATGAATGTGTGTGAGTGTTGCTCTGGTGTATGAATGTGTGAGATGTTACTCTGGTGTATGAATGTGTGTGAGATGTTACTCTAGTGTATGAATGTGTGTGAATGTTGCTCTGGTGTATAAATGTGTGTAAATGTTGCTCTGGTGTATGAATGTGTGTGAATATTGCTCTGGTGTATAAATGTGTGTGAATGTTGCTCTGGTGTATGAATGTGTGAGATGTTACTCTGGTGTATGAATGTGTGTGAGATGTTACTCTAGTGTATGAATGTGTGTGAATATTGCTCTGGTGTATGATTGTGTGTAAATGTAGCTCTGGTGTATGAATATGTGTAAATGTAGCTCTGGTGTATGAATGTGTGTGAGATGTTACTCTAGTGTATGAATGTGTGTGAATGTTGCTCTGGTGTATGAATATGTGTAAATGTAGCTCTGGTGTATGAATGTGTGTGAGTGTTGCTCTGGTGTATGAATGTGTGTGAGTGTTGCTCTGGTGTATGAATGTGTGTAAATGTAGCTCTGGTGTATGAATGTGTGTAAGTGTTGCTCTAGTGTATGAATGTGTGTAAATGTTGCTCTGGTGTATGAATGTGTGTAAGTGTTGCTCTGGTGTATGAATGTGTGTGAATGTTGCTCTGGTGTATAAATGTGTGTAAATGTTGCTCTGGTGTATGAATGTGTGTGAATATTGCTCTGGTGTATGATTGTGTGTAAATGTAGCTCTGGTGTATGGATGTGTGTAAGTGTTGCTCTGGTGTATGAATGTGTGTAAATGTTGCTCTGGTGTATGAATGTGTGTAAGTGTTGCTCTGGTGTATGAATGTGTGTAAGTGTTGCTCTGGTGTATGAATGTGTGTGAGTGTTGCTCTGGTGTATGAATGTGTGTAAGTGTTGCTCTGGTTTATGAATGTGTGTGAATATTGCTCTGGTGTATGAATATGTGTAAATGTAGCTCTGGTGTATGAATGTGTGTAAGTGTTGCTCTGGTGTATGAATGTGTGTGAGTGTTGCTCTGGTGTATGAATGTGTGTGAGTGTTGCTCTGGTGTATGAATGTGTGTAAGTGTTGCTCTGGTTTATGAATGTGTGTGAATATTGCTCTGGTGTATGAATATGTGTAAATGTAGCTCTGGTGTATGAATGTGTGTGAGTGTTGCTCTGGTGTATGAATGTGTGTAAATGTAGCTCTGGTGTATGAATGTGTGTAAGTGTTGCTCTGGTGTATGAATGTGTGTAAATGTAGCTCTGGTGTATGAATGTGTGTGAATATTGCTCTGGTGTATGATTGTGTGTAAATGTAGCTCTGGTGTATGAATGTGTGTAAGTGTTGCTCTGGTGTATGAATGTGTGTGAGTGTTGCTCTGGTGTATGAATGTGTGTAAGTGTTGCTCTGGTTTATGAATGTGTGTGAATATTGCTCTGGTGTATGAATATGTGTAAATGTAGCTCTGGTGTATGAATGTGTGTGAGTGTTGCTCTGGTGTATGAATGTGTGTGAATATTGCTCTGGTGTATGAATATGTGTAAATGTAGCTCTGGTGTATGAATGTGTGTAAGTGTTGCTCTGGTGTATGAATGTGTGTGAGTGTTGCTCTGGTGTATGAATGTGTGTGAGTGTTGCTCTGGTGTATGAATGTGTGTAAGTGTTGCTCTGGTTTATGAATGTGTGTGAATATTGCTCTGGTGTATGAATATGTGTAATTGTAGCTCTGGTGTATGAATGTGTGTGAGTGTTGCTCTGGTGTATGAATGTGTGTAAATGTAGCTCTGGTGTATGAATGTGTGTAAGTGTTGCTCTGGTGTATGAATGTGTGTAAATGTAGCTCTGGTGTATGAATGTGTGTAAGTGTTGCTCTGGTGTATGAATGTGTGTAAGTGTTGCTCTGGTGTATGAATGTGTGTGAATGTTGCTCTGGTGTATAAATGTGTGTAAATGTTGCTCTGGTGTATGAATGTGTGTAAGTGTTGCTCTGGTGTATGAATGTGTGTGAGTGTTGCTCTGGTGTATGAATGTGTGTAAGTGTTGCTCTGGTGTATGAATGTGTGTAAATGTTGCTCTGGTGTATGAATGTGTGTGAATATTGCTCTGGTGTATGAATGTGTGTGAATGTTGCTCTGGTGTATGAATATGTGTAAATGTTGCTCTGGTGTATGAATGTGTGTGAGTGTTGCTCTGGTGTATCAATGTGTGAGAATGTTGCTCTGGTGTATGAATGTGTGTAAATGTTGCTCTGGTGTATGAATGTGTGTAAGTGTTGCTCTGGTGTATGAATGTGTGTGAGCGTTGCTCTGGTGTATGAATGTGTGTAAATGTTGCTCTGGTGTATGAATTGGTGTGAATATTGCTCTGGTTTATGAATGTGTGTTAATTTTGGGACAACGAATGGAAATTAGCCCTTAAGCTACAGTCTAGCATGTTCACATGCATGTGGTTGTGTCTCAGGTATGTTTATCAACATGCACAATCCCAATCAAAATAAATTAATTAATACAGATTAAATTTATGCTTTGAAAACCATGTCTCAGTTCCCATTAGTCTTTATGACTCTTCTAAACAGGTTGACTAACGGAAGGAATTGAAAGATGTAGTATTTTAGTATTGTATAATTAATTTACGTATGTACATGTTTACAAATGAAAATGCTCGTTTTCGGGCTATGCCCTTATTGGGCCATGGCCTAGTGCGTTGATCAACAGCACCACAGCGTGGCCAAAGTTAAAAACACAGTGACAATCCCACAGTGGCTACAGGCTATATACTGTACTATATATACACTTTATTAGATGTGACGGAGGTGACATGGAAAGGACATTTTGTGATGAAAATGACAATATATATTATATAGCCTAAATGATTGATTATGAAGCAGATTATCAATGTCATTTCTATCAGTGTCCCCAAAAATAATGGAAATGTTTGTTGTAGAAATTACATCAACTTTTAACATCTTTAACATTTCAACAATTATATTCAAATTACTCAACATACAATTTTAATTGTTTTATTATTGTAACATTTAAAAGGCAATATGGGTTGTTTGGAAATGATGACCAAAAAAAATTATTACTAATTATTACTTTTCAGTCAACTCCATAGAGCTGACTTCCCACTGTAGCCTAGTGCCGCTCTGGACAATAGTTTTGCTGTGGTCTCCAGGTCCACAAACACTAACATGGTTATTATTATTATTATTATATATATTTTTCCACAGAAGTTCCTGAAGTTGCTATAAGGTTTCTGTGTGTCACACAGTATTTTGCCATAGGTAAGCATGAGTAAAATGTAAAATGTTCATGTTTAATGTTCATTAAGCTAAATTATTATTAATAAAGTTTTATCATTTAGGCATTCTATAGTCACTTAATATTTATTAATCATAATAAACTGTCAGAGTTAAGTATTCTCATTTGCTACAAAACCATGACACTTTCTGTCATTTGACTACTGTCTATCTGTTCAAGTGCTTCAGCACCATTCTGGGTGGGGACACATGGAAGGCTCTGTTATTCACTTGAAGCCAGAGCAAGGAGATTCATCAGGCAGGACCACAAAACTATAGTACAATCTTCATCGTTGTATCAAGCGAGGACTATTCTAGTCTTGATATAATGTAACACGTTAGTAATGTAAACTTGTTTAGTTTTATCATTTGTGATTGAATGAACGGTGTAATGTATGACTGAACTATAGTGTCATTTACCTTCTATATCTTATTGTGTCTTACTTTCATCTGGAATAATTGTTTCAAATGTCAGCACTACAAGAATTGGTTATCGACCAGGTAAGAGAAAGTAGTTCATCCTAATATCCTATAACTTCACAGGAATAAGTAACACAGAAATATGCTGGAGACTACTGACGTATTACAGCTGAAGGTCTTGAAGTCACAACTCCAATAGTCAACAACCCAAAAGACACAGTGACTCGCAGATACTTCTTGAATGAGAAGCAATCATTCTTTTCAAAAAAATAAGAGGAAAGTCCACACTAAAAATATCCTTCAGAAGAAAGGTCCACCGGTTCTGGCTGGGGCACAACTGATGGACAGCAAAGTGTTGCAAATACCCCAGGCCCTTGATGCAACCATCCTGAAGTGCTCCATAGTTAAACTGGAGTATTGACTGAAGGTGGGGCTGGTTTGATGTTTTCATACACTGTTAAACACTTTGACGTCACAAGAGGACACCACCTCATGCATTTTGTGTTTGCAGGTTATCCTTAATGGTCTCCTGTACTCGCCAGAGGTCAAGTTACCCATCATTGTGCTGAAAGAGTCTGAGGGGGCTGCAGGAGTTACCTCAATGAGAAACACAAGAAGTTTCTGTTTTAGAGCAAACTACACAAATTCTGCTGTGTTTATGGAAGTATAATCCAGTTTGTCTAAACTTTGAACACATTTGGTCTGTTAAAACGGAGGTGATGAGAGGTATTTATTTAGTCCTTTGAATCTTTAAATAGCCAATAATATTTTAATTATTACAATTTATAACAGAAAAAAACTACAAGCAAGTGACAAAGTGTTTTTTCTTCTGATGAACATATTTTGTGTTATAACATTTCATTCATGTACTATTCATTAAGTCAAGTTAAAATATGTTTTGGTTGTGTTTAACTGGAAAGACATTGGGAAGTGTTTTTACTCTGGCTGGCTTTCAATAATGCTGTGTATTTTAAAAAAATATATAGTGATTTAGGAAATATTACATATAAACCTGTATGACTATAAGAAAAGTATTATTTGTAATTGTGCAACAATAATAAAATAAAAATCTGGAAAAACAGCATAATGTGATCTTAAAAAATAAGTGACCGTTGATGTATGCATTGGTGCATTCCTTGAATACTATAATTGTATCTCTATTTCAGTTTGTACAGCCATCCTGCTACCATCTTGCTTTTGAGCAAGATAGTCTGTTGGTTTGTTGCAATGTAACCTGCTGTAGGATCAAATTGCACATGTGAGAGGTACACATTGCAAGTTGATCACATGACCCAGTGAGACACAGATCCTCTATTGCCACAGACAACCATGTCTGTTCCAGTGCTCAGTGAACTATCTTTACAGTAAGAAGGGGTAATGACGGTGAAGCATTTCTCTGTGGAGTACAACAAAGTGAACGAGCGCGGGTCTTACTCTCCTGGTGATGTCCTGACTGGACGGGTCGTTGTTGTCACCACCAAAGAGACCAAAGTGCAGTGCTTTTATGTACGAGCCAAAGGAAAAGCCAAGGTAACATGGAGTGAACAAGATGGAGACTCCACAGTCATTATCAGCGACAAGAAGAAATACTTCAACTTTGAAAAAATCATTCTTCAAGACAAAAACAAAAGAGATGGTTTGTATATAATAATCACATAGTAAAAGGTTTGTACAATTGAAAATAAAAGTTTAATAAAAAATGTTAAATGTATGTGTTTTCTCAGGTTCAGAAATCATTGGCTCTGGGAGAAATGAGTTTCCTTTCACATTTGAGATTCCCAACATGTGAGTGTCCTTTAAACTTTTGTTAACCCCATGGTCTGGATTCAGTAAATAAATTATGTTTTTTATTTTGGTTGCAGAGATATGCCTTCTTCCTATCAAGGAAAATGGGGACATATTACATACAGTTTGCGAGCAAAGCTCACACAGTCCATCTGGCTCGTACACAAAACCAAGACTGAGTTTCCTTTTCAGACCAAGGCAGCATATCCATTTGGATCTAAATCAGAGATGATCATAGTGGCACTTAAGGTATGGAGGGATTGGACAGGGATGCATGCTATTATTTAAAATGGTTCTGTGACACGTTCTTCATTTTTATTTTTTATTTTAAGGAACAACAACAAGCAACCAGGGTTTCATTTTGTGGTGTTGGAAAAGTCACCATGGATGTTATCTCAGAACAAATGGGACTCAAGCAAGGTAAGCACATCATTCAGACATAATTTTGTTTTAACAGACATTAAACCAGTTAAACAATTGTGATTTACACAGGTGATGCCATGGGAGTCTCTGTAGAGGTTTTCAATGAGTCATCGAGAACAATTTCCCCCAAGCTGTACCTGTGTGAGAAACAGACATTTGTTGCTCAGAACAAGTGTAAGGTGCATACTAATGACATCTTGTTTGGGATTGGAGACTTAGTTTCACCTCAGAGCAGCCACACTGTGACCAAAGTCCTGAGTATCCCACCTCAGCAGCATCCTACCTTCTTCAACTGCTGCATGATGAAGCTCGAGTACAGACTCAAGGTATACACATTGAATATACTGTACATCAATACAGTAATAAAACATACAATATATAAAAGTAATATCTTTTTTGTGGCCTTAAATGTAAAAAACAACGCAGAAATGTTAGCTCACCCTGTTAGTTACTGTAGAAGTGAAGTAATCTTTTTGTTAATATATTACCTCCTGAATGTTGATCCTGCTCGGAATAACAAAAAATGTATTATTGTGATTCATTGTCAATATAAAGGTATTTGTCTGGAACTTGTGTTGACCAACGGCACCAGACAGGGAGTTAGAGTTAGTTAGAGACAGGAACAGCCCTCACTGACTGAACAGCCCTCACTTTATTTATTTCCATTTCTTTTTTTTATTTCCAGGTCACTCTTGACGTACCACAGGAAAGAGACTCTGAGATCAAACTTCCTCTGATCATTCTCTTGGGTTCACCAAAACCCCATCAAGAGAAACCAAAGAGATCTATTTGGTTTAGAAGGCTTCTTAGTTAGAATACTACAGGACAGTGGTAGCGTGTATGATTAAGTGAATTAAAGTCCAGCCATGTATAAACATTCTATTTACTATCTGCATTTAGTTTAAAATACATAAAATGAATATTAATTTGTATTTATTTTTTGTCTGGAACTACAGTACATCAGTTGCAACAAAGAAAGGCAAATAATGAGTCAGTGATAAGCTGGCAGAGGTATGACTATGACTCATTTTGCAATAAACAAAGACAAAAGGCACATTCATATTTTGAACAAGCGTTCTATCCCAAGTGATGGTTCTTAAATGAAACAAGCCTGTGTGTTGACATAAGACTCTGACTCACAGGAGGCAAAACATAACCAACAACAGAGCATTTAATGGTTAATGGAATGGATCCAACCATAAAATGAAATTGTGACAGTCCTCACAGTCTGACTCAACCCACAATGGAGTTTTACTTATTTTATGTTCAAGTCACCATACTCTAAAGATGATCTTTTCTTGACCTGAATAATATATGTATGAAAAGAAAAGATAGCATCAAATTTCACTGGTCCAGAACTGTGCTGGTTTTAGTGGAAAATTAAAATTGAACCCCGTCTTTTAACTCTTTGCTGCTGTAATGTAATAAGCCACATGACATGGATCGATTGAAATTGCAGAGAAAAGCATATAATTCAAAATTATGTTAATAAACAGAATTATAACTGAACTAGAGAACACAGGACAGCTTCATACACCCACACAGTGTGTGTCTGCAGTGTAGCTCATTAGAATAATGTCTAAATAGGCATGGTTTGGTTTGATAGTGTGCATCCCCAGGCAGCTAAACATGGCTGATGTTTGACAGTACTCTTGCTGATCTTGCCTGGTAACCAGCCTGTGTCTCCCACACACACTAACCACAGTCAGATTTACTTGAATTTGGAGAGAGGGATAGAGAGGTGTGGCCTGTGGTATATCACAACTTTGTAGCCAGTGCGGGTACCATGACAACTGCGCAGGCCTGCTGGCGACTCCCTGTCTTCATCTGCCATGGTTGCTATGGTGACTCCCCAAGGGAGCGCCCGCAGATCAGTGGGATGGGCGTTCATTTGACTAACGCTCTCCCAACTGGGGAGGCAGAGCGGGAGGGCTAGTGTGTGTGTGTGTGTGTGTGTGAGGAATGAGGAGGTCAGCACAGTGCAGCCTGAAGAGAGACTGAGAGGAAGGAAGGACAAGTGAGACCCCCGGAGGAAGACATAGGAGACACTGAGTCTGACCCAAGCTCAAACAGCATGTTACAACAAGACTGGACAACTAACAATTCATATTCCCTTATTTATTTAAGTTTTACTTTTTAAATTAATCAAATATAAAACTATTTTTGATCATTTACTAAACATATTGACAACAAGTACCATTTTCTGGGGTTAGATCTAATACAGGGCCACAGATGGCTCTGTGTAGAGTGTGGTTAGAGAAAGAAATTGCATCATGGCATCATTGGCCACTCAGCTCTGAGGGGCTTTTTCTGCTTTCTAATTGCTCCAAGCTGTGTCCTCTCAAAGGCCCATGTGTGTAAAAGAGTGCAGAAACAAAACCCTTTTTCAAATTCTTAGTCATCTCATGGACAGTATATGAACTGCTGTCAAACTAAAAGCCGATAGAAGTGATTGAAATCATTATAATTCCTTTATTTTGGAAAAGGAGAGAGATAAACCTTTCATAGTAAACATTTTCTTATTTGATGTAAGTGCAGAAAAGATTGTTGTCATAAAAAATCCATATCATATTTTAAACATAGAAAAAGTGACAAGTACAAGGCAGTCCTGTCAGCATTACAGAAGGCAAAAGCTATGCCAAAAACATGTTACACTAATTCCAATGCTCTGTATGCTTTGTTTCTCTAGTTTCACGTGCAATAATACTTCTATCCTAATGCTAACTCTATGAAAGTGTGTGACTATACTGTGCACTTGAAGTGGTAACCTTTGGAATTACAAATTTTTGTTTAACTGTTTAAAAAAAACCTTTGACACAGGTTTGATTACACAAAGAGTATAAAAAACTGAAAATCAGTCCCATGTTTATTTGTGAAACTCTGAGAAGCAGCCCCCCCTGCATAGGTGGACGTTGCATATCTTGCAGCCGAACACACTCTCATGTCTAAGTCCTTTGTTGGTGCAGTTCCTACAGCGACGGGAGCGCTCCGACATGCGCTCTAGCCTGTGTCCATACTCTATGGGTGAGTCTGCGTGCCTCTTTCGTGCTGCCCGCTCCATGCCCCTTGCTCCTTGATAGTCTCCAATCAACTGCTGGGCCAGACGAACACGGAAATGCCTCTGGGTGAACTGCTTCCCGTTAAAACCTGTGGGCGGTGCCCCCCCTCTGCTTTCCCTCAGGATGATGTAGGCATTGACTATGCATACGTTGACGTAGAACCACAAGAAGTAGCGCCACCACTTTTTACAGGGCCTCCCCACCTGGTAACACTCTCGGAGCTGGTTGCACAGATCCACACCTCTCATGTTCTCCTGATACAACAGCAAGGGCAAAGGTCGTGGCACACCAAAAACAGAGCTGTCTCTGCTGTCGCTTTCGCCCTCACCTTCTGTGTCATGCTGTTGACTTCCTGGACTGATCCCAACTATGCCTGGTGCAGAGTTGGTGGATAAACAGCTAATGACTTTAATGTCCCGTGTTACTGTAGCAACAAGGTTTCCACGCTGGCACTGGTAGAACTCACCCTGGGACAGCTTCCCAACATTACGCGGTCTGAGGACCTCTGGGTAACCCTTACGACCAGGGTGAGTGGGCCCACATGCGTACAATCCATCTTGCAGCAGCCTCTGTAGCAGGGGCACTGAGGTGAAAAAGCTGTCCATAAAAAGGTGATGGTACTGACCCTCTAGGCCACGCACAAGAGAGCTCACCACCCTGTAGCCCAGACACGCTGCTGCCTCATCGTCCCTCGGCTTGCCCACGAAAATCTTAGCCCTGTGGCAGTATCCTGATCTAGAATCACATAGCATCCACACTGTCAGTCCCTTCCTCAGAGGTTTAGAGGGCATGTACTGTGCGGGGGAGAAGCGGCCCTTAACCACAATGGCACACTTGTCCACTGTTAAACAGCGGTTAGGTATGTACGCATCCCACATGGTGTTCTCCAGCACGTCCAGCAGAGGCCTGATTTTAAAGAGGCCGTCATAGCCTCGCTCCCCCCGCTCTGGCTCAGACTCTCGCTCACACAGCTGCAGATACTGAGTGAGCTTCTCAAAGCGCCTGGCTGTCATTGTTTTCTTAAAGCCTGCATTGCCTATGAATATATCACTGGCCCAGTACATGCCCGTGTCTGGAAGCTGATTGATGCCCATAAGAATGTTCAGACCCACATAGGCTTGCATCTCTCTCACATCAGTGGGGTGCCAGTGGGGGTCTGACTTCCCACTCCTCCTTTGCCGATAGAGGGCGTAATTGTTTGTTTGTTCTACCATGTGTTCAAAAAGAGAATCTGGGAAGAGTATCCGGAAATAGTCACGGGTGTCAGCATCGTCCCCTAGCGAGTGCTGAGGGCCGCTGACAGCAGAGAAAGGCTCAATAGAAATCACCTGGTCTGGCTCTCCCCAGAAGTCGGCAGAAGTGCAGTCTTCGTCCAAGTCGTCTCCCAGGCTGAAAAAACTTCTGCGCTCGTGCTCCTCCTCCAAATCGGAGAAATCAATATCCGAGTCGTTGGAGGTATTATCGGAGCAGTTATTGGAGGTAGAGTAGAAACAGTCCTCGGTGTAGTCCTCCTCGTCGTGCTTGAGCCCATTACTGCCGGTCACCAGAATGATGTTACAGCCGGTTCCAGTGATCAGGTTCGCGGCGTCTGCTGCGTCGTGCTCCGCGGTGGCGGCTGCCTCTGCTGCTGTGTATCCATTCTCCCCCTCGCCGTACTCCGCCTCGCACGCCTCGTCTTCCTCCTCGTCCGAGTCCGGCTTTCTGTACGGAATCTCGAACCACTTCACATCGGCAGAAAGATTAAGCGGCGAGTCGTGACTATCGCATACCGAGCTACTTTCTGTGTCCGCGCTTGTTTCCAAAATAGTAAAAAGCTCTCTCCCTTTTCTTGCCGTCGCCATGTCGGGGTATTAAAGTGCCCCTGCATGAGTCTTTTTATGTTGATATTTCCATCGTGGCACATCCGAAATGAACTGATGTGCACTTAAGGCAACCTCTTTGGCTAAAAACTTGCCTGTCCCGAGCTTATGCGCCGTCTATAAGCTCGATTCTCATTGTTTCCGCTCCAGGCTTTTCTGGGCTTTGTAGCGCAGTGTGGCCGCAGACGTCAGAAGCTGCATGCATGTCCTGCTTTATAGGGCGTTTTGCGACTGCAGCTGGTGGGGTTGCTAGTTCGCTAGGCTGGCAGATGGCCGCTTGCTGTTCTAATGCCCGCTGGCATTCAGCACTATCAATAAGCCGGATAGCCATCTTCTAGGCCGCGCAGAGAAACAAGTTACTACAAAAGCACAATAGATAACTTAAACAATGAGATACAAGCGTCTGATCTCGCTTTTTAGAAGTGGGGGCGCTTCTAATCAGGCACCGACTTATACAGTTATAAAGGTTTAATGAGTTAATTACCTTTTGGGATGGGCTAATTAACTTATTGCCTAAGTAAAACTCATAATAAGCATCACCGCGGTGCAGTCTTGTATGTTTAACAATACACACATGACTCCCTCTTCACCCCTGTGCTAAACACACTGCACTGATTTCAGCCACAAGAGCAGCTTGTTCATTCATAAACATGCTTCTTCCCTCTGACAGGTTCCTATGAATCTGAAGCCCTATAGGCTATTGTAGAATTAGGGACCTCCCTCTGTTTTTATGAATGTAGGCAGATACTTTTGATTGACTTTAGGCTTAATGTCAAATTGCTTTCACTTAGAGCTATGCCCTGATTGATCCACTGCAGCTCTAGTCAAACAAAACACAACTTACAGTTTAGGGATCACATGCCACTTTTCAGTCAATGTAAAAAATAGGCTATTGATTTCTGTTGATTAAATCATTAGTGTTTCCTTTTTCTTGTTGCGTTTGAATCTTGTGCAACGCCACAGCTTAGTGTAGAGGGAGCTCTAGATTAGGCAACATGTAAACGGCTCAATGATAAAGTGATGTATGCAACTGTAGAATGCATTCTGTCCTCTTTACAAAATACCATTATTGGCAATTAATCACCATCACAACCTGCATTGAGGACACTGCACTAGTCAGTCACTCTATTTTATTAATAAGAATACATTATTAATCACAAATAAGCTTTTATGGTCAAGCATCAGATGAGCATATTTAAAGTGTTCATCTGACTTCCATTTAAAACTGTAGAATATGTGCTCATTTGGGAGGAGACCAGTTAAATCATGTCTTCTCAAAAGGGGGGATGGGCAACAGTACTGACCGTTTCCAAATTCTTTTTGCTGTGGCTAGAGTCTAGGACATGGCTGGCTGAGCACTGCGTTCTGCCCCAGGGCCCTGCAGAAGAGTGACGATTTATGCGCCCTTCCTCACTTGCTTACTGCAGATTCTTGTTGTCTCAGTAGTATCATGTTCCCTTTGTGAGCCAGCCTCATTGCTGTTTGTACAGTTTCTGCAGTGAGCAGCGCAGGTGGGCTACACTGGGAACCACTATGCAGGAAAACTGTAGAAAATGAAGGGAGGCTGATACCAAAGCCAAAAATAGAACTTCAAAAAAGGGTCCATTCTGGCGTTTTCAGGCCTCTGGAGCAAAGCACTGCAGCAGACCCCGCAGAGACTCCGGTAGTGGGGTGGAGAAACGCTGACCAATGGCGGCTCAGTCTGGGGATAACTCAGCTCCTCCACTGTGCGGATCTTTTTCTCATGGTCGACTTCAGAGATGTTGCTATGTGTATGTGGGGCGCCGCTTGCAGTATGTGTGCTGCCATGTGCGCAAATGGTGCACTCAACTGCATCCCCTGCTAGAACACAGCAGCCCCCCCAACACTGCTCTATGTGTGTTTGTCAGGGGGGCAAAGAATTAATTAAGTTTTCTTCTACAACCAACTAACAAGAGGAAAAGTGCAACAGTATACTGTGTTATACTGTTACTATACAATAGTAAAGCAGTCTGTAAAGACAAGTTGGGCCATATTTTATGACTCTAAGCTTTTACTCTAATAATATAATTACAAGTACGTAATACACCTGCCTGGTACACCTTTAATAATACGTGTAGTGGATGGCATTAGATTGTCATTGTGGCCATTTCTACAATTTGTACGTCAAATATATTTCATCACCTGAAAGAAAAGTCAAATTCAACATGATACTGATGATGTCTATAATGCTGACCTTGAGACACTCACCTGGTTGGCCTCTCATTCGGTTAGTAGCATACAGCCATCTTGTGGTGGTGAAAAGGAACTAGCCTATGTATTCATATGTACTCACTTAAACCCATTTATCAAAATACCCTTTTTCAATACAGTTCACACAGCAACCCCAAAAGTTGTTTTCTGGACAAAAAAAAAAAATTTGGATTGTTCTTTTTTGCTTTCATGACACTCAACACTTCGAACATAATGCAAAAAAAAAGTCTTTGAATTAAATAAACTGTTATGAAAAGAATTGCTGTGCTGTGTACATTATGTTTATTCTTTAAACAGAGATATCATAAGTGTTCCTTAATGCAAACCAGATTTAGTGAAACCACTAGATGGAGATAAAGGACACAATACAAAGAGAGATCATTATCAGATGAATGCTGTATGGATGTGCGATTATTGGATGATTTAAGGTTTTTAATGAGAGTGTGTCTATGTTTTTCAGTCTCTTATTTGTCGTCCTAACACAGGCCTTGGATTGTGGGACCATGTGTTCCTCGTTAAGTCTGGGTTTGCTGGACTAGGGCGGGCCTGGACCTACTCTGTGAGGCCTTGCTGCTCTTGGCTCACTCAGGGCCTCAGCTTACGTTGGTCTTGAGAAAAACATTTGCAGCACTTTTTCAAATTGGCTGACTTTTTAAATGAATAAAGTTTCTTTGTTGAGCAATTATTCCAAATGTTGCAATAACTACTCAACAATACCTTTTGTGCAATATATCTGCCTTTAATACAATTACATTACATTTCACATTTATGGTACTATAACATTTCATTTAGACATTTCATTTATATATATTTATATATATTTGTAATTTATGGCAACATGTTTTAGAAACGCCTTCCTGGGGAGGTGTTCTGGGTGCGTTCTACTGGGAGGAGGCCCCTGGGGAAGACCTAGGACACAATGGAGGGACTATGTCTGGGGAGAGGGAAGTCTGAGCGTCTCTGCTTAGACTGCTGCCCTGCGACATGCGGATGAAAATGGATGGATGGATGTTTTATACACAATATGGTTGAAATGTAAAGTAGGTTAGTGAGTGGGGTTTGCTAGATATCAGTGTTTTGCAGTAGCCTAACACATGCACCATGTGTGATTTGTAAAGCCAGACCAAAGTGACCGTGACATGTACTTCTTAGTTTCTTAAGGTGAAAACTGACGGATAAAAAGCTGGATCACAGACATCTGAAATGGTGAAAATAAAACCTTCCAGCTGTTTACTGCTGCTTCATGGGTTGTGAAATATCTCATTATGCAGTTCATTTGTTTGTTCCAGTTTCTAGGACTGTGTTTTCAGGGGAATCCTTTTCCATTTACCTCACGATCAGTATTGTTATTGTTGTCATGTGACAAATGATCCATAGACAGACTCCCACAATGACGCATCAAAGACCACAAAATACGACACGTTTGGGATTGTGCAAAGGTTTTGTCTGCTCCATTCAAAGAATGACCGGAACCATTTTTAAAGGGTCATAAACAAAGACAACAATTGTTTTGAAGAGGTTTTACTTAACATATGTAAATGATCAACCATGGCCTTCAGTGGAACATGAGAAATGAAATATAATGTGTCCTTTGTGTCCACATTATTTTGGTGGACAGTTGATGCACGTCGATCATTATCCACTCAAGTTTTATACGCGGCTGTGGCTTTATTAGTAACAGTAAATCAGCTGTTTGCGTTAGAGTCTTCCCTATTACAAGAGATGTTTACTTGTTTCCTAATCAGAACCAAATGTACACCATGGGAAAAACACATTTGTGGTTGTGACATGGGGGTATAATATTATTGCTGTGACGCTCTTCGCATTCAGTTATTGTTGCTTTATCTGCTGATCTCCATCTATAAACAGTGATGTATTTAGTGCTTACTAGTGCGGATCACACAAAACTAATAACATTGAAAGTTTTGTTGGTTGAATGGTAACTCATGAGCTGAGGTTAATCTGTTTGTTCTTTGCTCAATATGTGTATAATCCACTAAAAGTTAAACTAAGAACTAAACCTTAATGGGAACGGATTTGTTCTTTGTTACCACACTGTAAATGGTCTTCATGGTGACAAAATATTTTTCACCATGCCTTTGTTTTTCAGTCACTTTGCATCCCTTTCTTTAAAAAAAAGGTTAAAGTAAAAGCATCTAGACAAACTGAGTCCAGATGCTTTTACTTGAACCTCTTTTTCAAGATGACCTGGATGACAGAGAACCTTCACAGACATCCCTTTCTTTGTAGAAAGGCCTTCTGTGTCCACATTGAAGTCCCTCGTCTTTCCTCAGATAGTAAATCAATAGACTGTGTTCTCCTGTTGATGCAACCCTCCTGCTAAGCTAAGGAAGTGATCACATATGGACCTGGTTATCTTTCTCCTGGCACTACATCTAGCTCAGCGGAACATATGTGTGTCAGAAAGAGAGAATATCCTTTCAATTTGACCCTGAAATTTAAATATTCATATGGTGCTGTTTGAAACCCATTAAAATACAACTTTGTCCCCCCACACAAAAACTCCAAATAAACTATTTTATAATGCTGTGAGAAGTGTCACTATGTTATTTATTGTGTCAGTCACGTCTGTAAGATAGAACAGTATATACAGAATTTACAGTTTTAATGGTCAGAGTAAACAAGTCTTTCTTTTAGAAGCAGCAAAGAATCCATGATAGGCTACCTCATCTTAAAAAGTGGTCTCCTTCTAAACAAAGCTGCGAGTGTAAACCTAAACACAGAAACAGATATATTTCAAAGTAATAAAAATAACATCCTCTTGCCAATGTTTAGCTTCAACACAAACCATTCCCTGGGCTTTTTGTAAACCACAAGTGATTATTCTCACCACCACAGAAGAGAATAGATGTGTTTGCCCATGTCACTGTAACAGATGATGAAGGCACACTTCCACTGCACATAACAACATATTTATGTCATATCTTGCGTGAAACCACAGACATGATGATGATGTGGCTGTTGCTATAGAGTCACAGCTGAGATGCTTGTACACGAGACATCCTCTCCCTGTCTCAGCCTGAGTCATGTCTGAGAGACCAGGACAGAGGAGCCATTGTGGAGTACTCCTCTCCCACCACAACTGAGAAAAGCAAGTCTCATTGGAGAAAGAAATATTTATTTAACACGCTGTGGATTTGCTGAGGGATCTCCCAAGGCTGGCTGCATTTAATATATCCAGCATCAACATTTGCAGTACATTGTCTTTTAATATGTATGGTGGATCGACACATCACATCGACACAATTGTAATCTTTTTGGCTCTATACACCACCACAATAGATTTGAAATGAAACAAACGATGTGCTTTAACTGCAGACTTTTAGCTTTAATCTGAGGGTATTTACATTCAAATTAGGTGAACAGTGTAGGAATTACAACATTTTTTATATGCGCCTCCCACTTTTTAAGGGACCAAAAGTAATGGGACAATTGGCTGCTCAGCTGTTCCATGGCCAGGCGTGTGTTATTCCCTCATCATGCCATTTACAAGGAGCAGATAAAAGATTCAGAGTTCATTTGTGTGTGCCATTTGCATTTGGAAACTGTTGCTGTCAACTCTCAATATGAGATCCAAAGAACAGTGAAGCAAGCCATCATGAGGCTGAAAAAACAAAACAAACCCATAAAAAAGATTTCAAAAACCTTAGGTGTGGCCAAATCAACTGTTTGGAACATCGTTCATCAAAAAAAAGCTCAGCAATACCAAAAGGCCCGGAAGACCATGGAAAACAACTGTGGTGGATGACCGAAGAATTCTTTCCCTGGTGAAGAAAACACCCTTCACAACAGTTGGCGAGATCAAGAACCCTCTCCAGGAGGTAGGTGTTTGTGTGTCAAAGTCAACAATCAAGAGAAGACTTCACCAGAGTGAATACAGAGGGTTCACCACAAGATGTAAACCATTGGTGAGCCTCAAAAACAGGAAGGCCAGATTAGAGTTTGCCAAACAACATCTAAAAAAGCCTTCACAGTTCTGGAACAAAATCCTATGGACCGATGAGACCAAGATCAACTTGTACCAGAGTGACGGGAAAAGAAGAGTCTGGAGAAGGAAAGGAACTGCTCATGATCCAAAACATAGCAACTCATCAGTGAAGCATGTGGTGGTAGTGTCATGGCGTGGACATGTGTGGCTGCCAATGGAACTGGTTCTCTTGTATTTATTGATGATGTGACAAAAGCAGCAGGATGAATTCTGAAGTGTTTCGGGCAATATTATCTGAGCACATTTAGCGAAATGCAGAACTCATTGGACGGCGCTTCACAGTGCAGATGGACAATGACCTGAAACATATTGCGAAAGCAACCAAAGAGTTTTTTAAGGGAAAGAAGTGGAATGTTATGCAATGGCCAAGTCAATCGCCTGACCTGAATCCAATTGAGCATGCATTTCACTTGCTGAAGACAAGACTGAAGGGAAAATGCCCCAAGAACAAGCAGGAACCGAAGACAGTTCCAATAGAGGCGTGGCAGAGCATTACCAGGGATGAAACCCAGCGTCTGGTGATGTCTATGCGTTCCAGACTTTAGGCTGTAATTGACTGTAAATAGTCCCTTAAAAAGTGGGAGGCACAACGTTCAACTGATTTGGATGTAAATACCCTTAAATTAAAGCTAAAAGTCTGCAGTTAAAGCACATCTTGTTTGTTTGATTTCAAATCCATTGTGGTGGTGTATAGAGCCAAAAAGATTAGAATTGTGTCAATGTCCCAATATTTTTGGACCTGACTGTAGGTAATAGAAACTAGGATATATACTAGTTTTATTTTATTTTATGAGCAGTCAATGACACATGTACCTGCTCAACTTCTCTTTTGGGTAAAACCCAAAATCGACTTTTTTCACAGTTAAACATAATTTCTTTTGATGACCATTACTATAACATTCCCAATCACTGTGATTTGAATGCAGATGTTTGAATCTTTTCAAAGCACACCCAGCACAAGGAAACAGTTAGGGCTTTGACCTCAGAATATGATTGCTGTAAAGCTTTCCATTGGCTGAAGCATGATTGAAAAAGGCAGCCTTTCTGTAATTTTTGGGATTTATGGCTGTGTTGAGACAATAAATAAAGGCAAAAGTAAATGCAGTGATGTAACTCATCCTCTTGCTTGTTTGATGTGATGGGCACCTGTTGAAAGGTCCAAATAAACATTTGCGTGAGGGATGTTTGCAAGCTAATGTGTTTGTGTAATTTAAACTGACTATTTTCTTGGAACTCAATCTGACATACTGTATAGTGCATGTTTCCTCAAGTCATTTTTCTACCTGCAGTGGTTTATAATTAATTTCAAAGTCAAATAAAGCCAAAACATTGCACTTTATAAAACATTCTGTTTATTTGTGCAAGTAATTTAAGCCTTATGAACTAAATGGTCAAATAACTGTTGTTTTAAGGGACCACTAAATTACTTGCCAAGAATCTGTTGCGGCTCTACCGTACAACACTTTGCCAACAGAAACACAGCTGTGTATTTGTAGTTCAATTAGTCAAATAATAAGATGTTTAGCTCCTAAATCCCACCTGACTTGTATTTTGTTTGTGCAAGCATCTGTCAAGCTCATGATCATGGTCAACGGTTGTTTCAGACTTGTATATGCAGAAAAGAATTAGTCCAATGAAATCTTTAACATGCCCACAATATATACATTTAGGTGAGCAAACATAATTTGCTCCCATATAAAGCAAACTGTCTCTGTTCATGTGTATTTTGTGTTGTTCCAGTCCCCTTCTGGTTCCTATGGCAGCTTGATGGAAGGAGAGGAACTCACGTTTTAGCTCATGTCTGGAAAAGTGCCTGCTGGAGCTGAAGGAGCCTCTCTGCTCCTGGAGTGGAAACTACTCCCCTGTCTTCCTGGAAGTGATAAAGGGATTGTGGTAGCCACCAACACTTTACACAACACTACTCAAAGCACATTGCTATGGCACACTTGTTAACAGTTTAATGCTCACAGGGATTGAAGACTTTGTTACTGTTTATTTCATACTGTATCTATATGTCATCCACATGGCCCGGACTGTGCAGGTTTTTGACCGACCCGTTTGAGAGAACCAACTCTTTCCTCAGGTCAAGTAAGCATGAAGAAAGATGGACCAAACTCCAAATGCCAGCTTTAAAGACGACACACTTATTGTGCTCACAGGGGGCAGACTTAACGCTAACAAGCTAAAACACTTCTCTTGTTGCCAATAATTTTCTTTTAGGTGTTCACATGTGGACTGTAAGGGTCTACGCTGTCCTTAGTGAAAAAACCTACAGAACATAGGCTCATATACAGTCTTCTCATTGTTTGAAGGACAATACAGTGGCTATTGTTAAGCTGCTGACCATCATACAGTGAGGGGTGGTACTGACCTGCACAGAAAATATTGCTCTGTCATTGCATTTGTTCCCTTAAAGGAACCCACAGATAATGACTAGGCAAAGGCAGATCCCAATTTTTATATATAGATTATATTAAACAATTTCACTTTTTTGATACAACCCAAATAATTTTCCCTCACATGTAGGAGTGACTCAAAAGAGTTGCATAAATTGATGACAAAAAAGGAGAAAATGTGAGCAATTCCTATTTATTTTGAATTGTCAATGTGGTTTAAAGTGTCTTCATTGAAACTTTAAAGGGTTGAGGCTTTTGGACACTTTGGGTCCACTCAGCAGAAGAAGCTTGAGACTTTATGAGGGCAATGGCCTTTGAAGTGCTTAACATGACTGCCAGAATCTGTGCCGCTTGATCAAAGGAAGCCGAGGGAATAAAAAGCATTCTGTTGTGCTGTACAGAGACGTTTTAGATGTATTACACAGTAGCATGTAGTCTAATCTGAGAAAAATGTAATTAGAAATATTTCCATATGTGTAATAAATACTGTTTGTCTGTTAATACCTTGAAACTATAAAAAAATGTTCATGCTTTCCTTGTGATGGTAAAAATTATTACAGTGGGCTCAAATTAGTCATGAGGAGAAGTGATAAAAGAAACACTCACTCAGATAACTGCATTCAGAATAACCACATATTAAATAATAATAACAATGTCAACCTGATGTTTTACATTGTTGACAGCTCTAGATGTCATCTTCCATGAGTGTACAAGAAAACTGCCAATATTTTTTTCAGTTTTCAGGGTAACAGCTGCTATTATTGCCTTGGTTTAGGTCTTCCCACTTCTTCAACATCACCCAAGACATTAGAGCAGTATCTATGCTCTCCAAGATAGAGACAGATGTCTGAGAGCGTCCTGCTCCTCTGTGTCTCCTGTATCTGCGTCACTGGCCTGATAATCATGTCTTTACCGGCAGACTTCACTTGATGCTTTATCTCAACCAAAACGGATGCGCGCTAATATGGGAGCCTTGTTCCCGAACAAGGGACTGTGAGGGGGCGTTGGGATCTGGACGTTCATCCAGTGATGGGAGAAGCAAATGTGGCAACGTCAACAAGTCCCTTGCTTTATTTAGATCTCCCACAGCTCACAGGACACCGGAAACCTGTGTGGGACAGTGTTTGATAATGTTGGTGTGTAGAGATGGATACCCGTTTAAAAATTAGGGCTCACAGAGTAAAAGCTTAATGAATAATAAAATGTTAATCAATCATATTAACATTTTTAATAAAAAACCTTCTTACCTATTCTAATATTTAGACATCTTCATGGGTGGTATTAAATAAACCACCACATGCATTATTGTGGAACAATTAGCTAACAGTCACTTAATTGTAAAGCCTGCATGATGAGTGTTGACTGTAAGGTTACAGCTGGGGTTATCACAAACTCTTCACTGTCCATCTTGCTCCAAGAATGAATCTCTGTGCCATTCCATTTCTAAAAAAATTTGGACACAGTATAAAATTTTTATAAAACACAATCCAATAATTTGCAGATCTCACAAAACCATATTTTAGAACACAACTGAGACATTATATTCATGACAAATAAATTGACTTTGAATTTGATGGCATTAACACAGGGTCAACAAAAAGCTGGAAAAAGTGGTAATAAAAACAGCCTGAGGAGGATTTTGCAACTAATCAGGTTTATTGGCAACAAGTCAGTCACATGACTGGGTATAAAAGGAGCATTTTAAAAAGACAGAGTCCCCTAGACAGAGAGCTAAAGATGGGCAGAGGTCCTGCACTATAGTCAGATGAATCAAAATGTGAAACTCTGGCCCAGAGTAGACAGTGGTAGACTGCTTTCCTTGATTAACCTTTAACTTGCATTTGTGGATGGCATGGCAAACTGTGTTGAGGAACAACAATTGTTATTTGTATTGTATTTTTTATGGATTTGTGAAGCCCTGTCCATCTTTACTTCTGAGACTGTGCTTTTCTAGAATGCTTCATACAGTCTTAAACCTGCTGCTCATGTAGGCTTCTTGTACCACTTATCTTTCCAGCGTTGTGTCCCTACCGTCCCAACTGTTTTGAGAGGTGATAGTACTATTAAACTCAAAATTGGCTGTTATTTTCCATAGAATGATAAAATGTTACCACTCGATGTAATTTATGTTCCATTGTGTATAAAACAGCATCCTGTTTCTATTTACACTATACAGTGTCTTTGTAAATAAAATTAAGCTATCAAGCTAATAAATGCTTGATAGCTTAATTTATCTAGAGCTCTAGCAACAAAACAGCCTTTTCCATACCAGGTTTTTGAAAAATGTTTTTTAATAAATAGTGACAAACGGACTTTAAAACAAAAGCTCTTCTGTGGCAAATATAAAACTATTGGACACCTTGTAAGGGGCAATATTGTTTTCAGTGAAAAATTATCACAATTTCTACATACAACATGCAGGGCAAAACATGTGTATTGTGATAATTTGAAGCCTGTTCATATTATTTATCAGTTCTCAATTGTTAGTCTTTGTGTTGAACGATTAACATTAATAGACAAGCCTATATATGTCATTTGTGGGAAGTTTCAAAATTATAGAAATTAGGATTTTACAAATGCCATGTGAAATATTTGACAAACAATACATATCTTGATCCCAAAAGTTCTGTCATTATGAAAGTTACAAAGTATTTACGTTAAGAGAAGAGGCAGATAGCAGAAAGCATTGGCCCCCATTGCTCACAAACAGTTGATGTTCCAAACAAGTAAACAAGATGTCTATGGAGGAACACACTCACACTGGAGCTATCTCTTCTTCCCCTTCTGCCTATAGACACATACACAGGTTGTTGAGTGATGACAGATCTCCATCTTAAAGTCAATGACAACCAGTGTTCTGGTGTATTGTCTGTGACTTGTAATCATTTTCACATTTTTTGTTGCTCTTTGAACTGCTATTGCATAAACAGTATACTAAAGGCCATGATAACACAGCAGCAGGCCACCCAGGGACTCTTCCGCTCCCCTAGAGACAAGAAAGGAATATTAAGTAAACAAAAGTTCTGGCTGTATCAGGTTTAAATCATTTTACATAAAATACCAAATATTAAAGATTAAAGTATCCTTACCTATCCTGGCACATTTCCAGAAAATTCCTAGGAGCCTACAAAGTAAGTACAAAAGCAAACATGGATTAGGTATACATTTTTGTATTGCATTATCCCACCACACATACAGCCGATTAAGAAAGATTATTTGAACAAGTAGTAAAAATAATCTTGTCAGACTTTAATGGCTACCATATTTAAGTTTATATTATAATCTGATCATACCCTGTCTTGTTCTTGTCTAGAAGGCTAGGGGCTAGAGCTCTGATGTAAGCACAGGTACAGATCAGGAGAAGAATCACTGTAAGTAGTGACTGGAAGTTGAATATGGCTGACTGTAAGACAGGAAAAACAATATATTTAAAAGAAACATGATAAACAAGGCCAAAAGCAAAAAAATATATATTTTTAAGTAACATGACATCACTCCAGTGTTTCTGATTAAACTACTACTTGAAAAGTATTTGGAGAGTGTTGTTTTACTGTATACTGTACTTAACAGGGCACACCAACAGATTAGACAATATAAGGGAGAACAATAAAAAAGCCTTAGCATGCCGTCCTCTGCACTTCTGGTTACCTACGTGGCATAGATAGCGCTCTAAAAACCTTAGCTACTGAAAGTCCCATGAGCACCACAAGCGCTACTATATCCTATTAAACTATTGCCGTTTTAGCGAGAAATAATGTCCAAGCAATCAACGATGCTGCTATTTTTAAAGCATAGTCTGGTATCAGTGTTTGTCAAACTTACATCAAACAGTGAGGCTAGCTAATGCTAACAGATTTAGTGTTTACTTTCAGCTACACTACGAGTAATGTCGTACTGACGCAACCTTATCTAACTATACACTAAAATCAATGCTCTGGTTATTGTTGATAAGCTGAACTGCAGCAGAGCATTTGAGTAAACCTGCTTACCATTTTTGTTGCGAGTCAGAGCCACATCACACTTCCTCCTTGGCTAGAGCTTACGTTACGTAACCACTGCAACGCATGTAGCGTTAACGTAAGTACGTTCTGCTACGCTACGACCCAAGGTTTGTGATTGGGTGGCTGCTCCAGAGTTGAAAGTTGAAGCTTAGCGGCATCAGCGCCATGTCTCTTCAACTTCACTAATGTTATGTTGACATTGATATTAAACGGCTTTTGATAACTTCATAGTTGTTAGTCCTGTGCTGTAAGTATTTAAAAAAACTGTAAATTAGTTTTATGCAATTGAAATGGTTTCTTCCGAATAACTGTCAATGCCTTCAACTAAATGCATATTACATCGGTATAAAATCTCTAAACAGACTGGTAGCCTTATAGCTTTTATTAATACAGTTAGAAGGTAATGCGTTAGTTTAATATAGTAATGTGTCAGTCTGTTCCAAATCCTACATAAATCTAACATTCATTTATCAGCTGCATATCAGGCAGGTGCACCAAAAAGAGCTTAACATGTAGCCTAGTCCAATTACATATTTTACACCGTTAAACATTTTTGTGCATTAAGACATCAACCCTGATATTGTACTGTTGTGCTGTTATTCTTGGCTCTTGGAAGTTAAAACGTGATGTTACTTAAATGAAACATTCACTATATTCTTTTTCCTGAGTGGTAGAAAGTTGGCAGCATTAGACAACCATTTTGTAAGTTAAGTGAAAGGAAAAGTGGAGAACTGGGCTAATTATCAAGCACAATTATAAAAAGAGTTACCTTTTTTTTTATTAACTTCTCATTAAATGACACAATATATAATTTCAGAGGGTTTCTCTCTGAGGTGTGACTCTAGACATTTAAGACACGTATTTAGACAAGAAGCTGAAGGTTTGTTCAGTTCTTCATTCCTGACACACAGCACTGTTTATTTTATTGGGCTGTCCTTCTGTCATTGCCACAGGGTCATCATCCCTGCAACAGATGTCACAGTAACTAATGAGTAGCCGGGCTCATTTTATGAGGTTAAAGTTGAACCTTTCAGCTCCCTTAACCTGTTCAACCCCCTCATCCAGCAACAACCCTTCGATTGTAAAGGTTTTTTTTGCACATGGGTACACATCAGTGTGTATCTGTGTGTAGAAACTCAAATTTTTAATAACCTTGACCATCTGCTCTCTCAGTGTGGTTACAATACAAAAAAATCAATGTAAGTGCTGTCACATAACTTATGAAGCAGTGTCCAAAGGGGTTTATTTTCATTTTTTTTCAAACATGTCCAACTTGGCCAACTGCTAATTAAGCTGTTAACTGTTTCCCTCCATCCCCGCTCTATGTGCCCTGTATTTAAGCTGGAGAGATGTCCAACTCACTTCTCACTTCACGAGAAAGCAATAATCACATGTTCTGAGATGGACATCCGTAATCAAGTAAAAGTTTCCCAAACTCTTTAACAGAAAATCAGTGTGTCATTATACTTAATGAAGCAATAGGACTTGTGGAGGTGCAATAAAACTAAACGTTAAATGGCATGCATTTATACAGTGCTTTTTCTCGGGCACCCAAGGCATCATGCTTCCATTCACCCCATTCACACCTGGGGCAGACACCACCAAACTCACCTCTACAGTCACACACATTCATACACCAGTGCTGTGGAGGCAAGGTGGGTTAAGTGTCTTGCCCAAGTACACAACAGTATGAACTGGGGGGAGCGGGGATTGAACCCCAACCTTTGATCGCTCTGCAACCTGAGCTACTGCAGACCATTTAAGCCTACTTCAGCATTAAGATTAAGTTTATTGCCATGTGAAGTGTTGGAATACAATAACATTTTAGAATTATTTCCTGCCATTTATTACATGCCCACAACAATAATCAACACATCTGTAAAATAAGCTACTAGAAAAGAAATACTAAGAATTTACAAAAATATATATAAAGGATGTGTAGATGACAACTCTGGATTTTGTCTTTAAAAAATATGTTTCTATGTAATTAGTACATTATTACACTGTTTTCAGTTATGAAAGGCATTTGATTGCTGTTTTTTTCATTGAAACAAATATAGGCTCAAATTTCATATTCTATCTTAAAGTTTCTGTTCCTGTATTATTGTTTTCCTGCAGGTCTGACAGAGAGATATGAGGTGTACAGTTCGTCAGATCTCCATAACCAGTGACCCAAACATCCCGTACTTCCTGCAACTGGACTGGTGTGTTGACCTAGGTGCTGGCTTTACTTTAGTTTTGACCAATGGCTGTTCTGCCTGGATTGGAGAAGGTAAAGGCTACTTTTATTTTTTCAAAGTACAGTGATTTAAAACAACAACTACTCTTCAACTAGTTCACTTTTCATAATGTGCAGACTCTAAACTCTGTACAATTGGTCCTAGAAAGAGAAATGAACGTATTCTCATGTCTTTTTTTATCAAGACTGGCAGCCTACAGGTGTATTCCAAATATTAAACTCTACAAGGCTTGTCTTTGTGTGTGCACATCAGAGTGCTTTTGTGGCTACCTATACACATGAGTGCATTTTCTATGGAAGGACACCTGGAATATAACAGGTCCCTAGTTTTCAATAGTGGGCCATCTGTGCAGTTGACAGGCAGACGTAGGGTTGTGGGAGCAGTCCTTTGGATAGACAGTCCTTGTGTGTTTGATGTGTTAATTGGGACCCTCTCTGCGTGTGAGCAGCTGTGCAACAGCTGATGACATTCTCTGCGTGTCTCTTGAAATGCACTTGAAATGCACTCATGCATCCACAAATAATACCACAAAATATATGTTTAGAATTTACATTTATGATATGCTGCCACATTTCTCATGTTTTTTGTGCTACACATCTTTGAACTTTCGTGTAACAAAAAATTCTTTTAACTTTTAAACACGCAATGTTATTTAAGCAACACTATGCAACTTTTCAGGATGTGCACGCTCTTAAGGAATTCACTGACCTACAAACTACTGCTAACTCACATAAGACACATTTTTCTCCTATATAGATGTTGATGTGATGGGTTCTAGAGATATACATATGATGCAACATAGTAATGTGTCCTGCCATTTTGCTTTAATTATTATGTCTGCTTTTTAGTCTCAGAAGAAGAGGTGACAAAAGGAGCCAGTGACATTGGAGTCTTGAGGGAGAGATATGTTGAAGAGATTCATCAGGCATTAATTGGAGGAGAAGAAGAAAAAGGACCTCTTGAAAAGACGATGTACTCGTTCCAACTCACTAGAGATCATCTCTCGTATCAAAAGATCTCTAACGATATCTTGGTGAGCAATAGCCTTTGCTTTACTACAATATACCTGCATATGCAACAAGGTTTATGTTAGAATGTTTAATATAAAGTTTTTTATTTAGGCAAAAAAGCAATTACCGCAAAACAAAGCACATCTAATGTGCAAGAGCTTTACAATTTGTCTTTAGTCATAAATTCATAAATATAAAAGTGGCATTTGTATTCATTCATTTGTAAATGAACATACCTGTGCATCTGTAGCTACTGTACCCTGAGGAAGACTGTATCTAATGGCATGCTAGAAAGAACAGAAAGGAAGTCTGATTTTTACAGAGGGCTGTTAGGAAGATAAGGTTTATAGACCTTCTCCATTACAACAGATTTGAAAAGGATTGCCTTCAGCCTCTTATGAAAAAGTCACAGATAAGAATCATTATTTTGTTGCTAGTAATTCAATAGAAGCAGTTCTGTAGTGGTGTAACTGCCACAGGTGGTAAATGTTTAACAGCAATCTTTAAATAATAATAAAAAAAGCTGTGGAAAAGAGCTCCAGTATAATCGAAATAGTTGCATAAAGGGACATTTTATATAAAAACTCTGAATCAAATGTTTGAACAGTAACATATGGTCATACATGCTGAGCTAAGGAGACTGTTGGAGAGTTTGGAGATGTCACTTTCAGTGGATATTGGTTACACTTTCAAACTGGAGAGGAAGAGCCCTGGAGGAAGCAGACCACCTGGGGTCTTTGGACTGCTGCTGAGGGCAGAGGATTCCCGAGGGGAGGGGTGTGGCAGTGGTTTACGAACACTGTAGAGGACATAAACCTGTGATTTATGGACAGGACCATTCTCATTTATAAAGCTAGGCAATAGTTGATGTCAGGTTTGGTGGTACTCTGGTATTGTGTAATTGGTTCCTTGCAAAAATTATCCACTTCATTAGAAGTGGTCAGCACCACAACGGTTCTGGCTGTATTTTCATGAAGTAACCACATTCTTCCTGAATTTTAAATAGTCGAAGGTGAAGACAGCAAAGCAGTGACGGTTTGTGTATTTCATAACAAATGGGAAGAGAGATCAATTCCATGTTTATGTAAACAGACCGACTACAGCTCCACACAGCTGGATTAATCATAAAAGTACATGAAATGCAAGACCTTAAAGGGTCTTTGTTTCATTGATTGTTGGCTGTATAAATGTTGCTCTGTGTGAGTCCCAGAATAAACAAAATAGTCTCCACTTCATGTAAATTATTTGCAGAATTGAATTAAGATCATTGTACCTGACCTGTCCCTTTTTAAATCAATGTATGCTTTCAGTTTGGCTTACTGCTTTGATCACTGTTAGCTCCCTGTGTGTGGTAGATTCAGGAATCTATAAAATACAAATTACTACTCAACACACCTGCTTCTTTTCTTCAAATTTTTGACTCTGTTGTCTTGAACCTGTCAGCGGTTAAAAGTGGAACATATTTTCCCAGCTATGTAATTTAAGTGTACAGAAATCTCTACAATGAGACATGTTTCTCCTGACAATAGATGAAAGGAACGACACTAAACAGGTGGTAAAATCAATGTGACAATAATAATTTATGAATGTGACCCTAGAAGTTGTAATGATAAATGTAATTTGGCTGTTGCAAGTAGTACAACTGCTGCTATGCAGGTGGTTTAGATGGCTATTAGTGAGACACAGTCCACTCCTTTGTGTGTATTTAAGTCCCAATTTCACAAATAGGTTTTTATCAGCAACAACTCAGCATAAAATGTGTAAGTTTTGAATATAATATATAAAATTTGGTTCATGTATCTTTGACTGAAAATCTAATGTTTCACACAATTGTCAGTAGTAAAGCTACAGACCTGAGGTTGTGTGCAGTGGAGTTCTCACTGAGTATGTTGTCAGGTACTTCACCTGGGGTTCCAGCTGTGCAGTGTGTCGTCAGTCACAAATTTCACTGGAATCTTTGTTCTCCTTTTTCCTTCTTCAGCCTTTAGAAAATGTAATAGTGTCCCTAACCAGGTGCTCTGATTTATGGTCATTGTGAAGCATTGCACTTTCCCATCAGTCATTACTGAAAGGAAGCAGCACTAATTGCTTAAGTAACTGCAGTTGCTGTTTAACATGACAGAACAATGTCAGTATTTATCTGTAGAACATTTCTTCATTTTTGTAATGTTCAAGACAAGCTTTCTGGGTTAAATTTAAATGATTCAAGTTGTAATAATGAGGATGTGCAGGAGCTACAAATGTTCTACCTACAAATTCACATAATTTACAAACTTCATTTATTGTGTCTCCGAGGCCTCATTATTATCACCCTTGGTCTGCTTTAACACAAATGCACTACAGTAGGTTAAAATTATCACACAAACTGATTTTTGATAAGATGAGAACCGTGGTTGTTGAGGGTAAGTCATCATCGCGGCTACCTTAACTTAACAGAGCTTCAGGAAACACTGTGCTTTATCAGGATGTAGGTGCAGTTGCCCTGGCCTTCTAGCTCTTATCGGCCCTCACGCCTCTGCATGGTGAACTCACCACACAGGCTTGCAGTACTTGGCATAAAAACACACTGTTCAACTTGATGGCTTTTCATCAAATTTCATGAAAATAATTTCTAGATAGGTTTAAGCAGATTTTTGAGCAAATAATCTGAACTTTGCAGTACTTTTATAGTAGATGAAAGGAATAGCAAGCCTTCAGCAGAGTTGGGGATGGAGTGATAATGAAAGCCTTGTGTCTTCTGCCCTGTGTGGCATGCTTTTGTTTTTACTCGGACTGTGTTCTTTTAGATTGGTGCTCCACACCTACGTTTCCCTTTCTCCGCAGGCTTGACCTAAAGGTCTGGCTATCAGTCTGAGTCACACACAAACAAACAGACCACACACTCACACTCCAACAGCATATGTGGCAGACATTAAGACCGTCTTCTTCATGTGGTTTATGTTGTTGTGTATAAGGTGGTTGTTTTACTATGTTCAGTATACACTCGTTTGTTTCATTATAATAATTATATCAGAAGTTGTAGTTGCAGCTATTAGTTAAATGATTTGTTAAATGTTTTCCAAAATAATGCAGAAACATGGGTTTGGATTACAGATGCTTTGACCTCCCACACATTGGCAGAGGCTCTAGCACTAAACAGACTGACCTTTAACTTAGCTCAGAGTCTCAGGGGCTAAACAGGAGCTTATGAAAATACAACTAAATAAATGAAAAGAAAACAGTCATGTTTATTCTTTAAGCAAGGAATTTTAATCTTATTAAAACAATACCACCAATCATAAAAGTATGTTCAATTATTGTATTTTGGAAGTGTTATCTGAAAAGCCTTTACTTTAGTTTTGGTTAAAAGACTGAAAGAGACCTAATGACAAAGAAAGAATAAATATTGAGGTCAGGAAGATGAATGGTGTTTAACCGTGCTGTCACATTAAACTTTGACAGTCCCAGTCATTACAGTGCAGGACTTTGACTTTAACAGTAAATGTGGAAATATTAGAGAACTCAGAGCTTTACATTGTCTGTTCAAATGTGGCTGATTTACTGCTGAATGACTAGCCTACTAGAAGCATGTGTAGATTTTAGGAGCAAAATGTACAGAAGGGGTTTTAGAGACAAGATAAATAGGAGCTTTACAATCCTTATTCCCCCAAGCACTGAGCAGAAATATGTGTTCCATTCCTGATCTGTGTGTGTTGTACAGTAACATAAAGGTTCAATGGTGCAAATACATCTAATGAAACCATTTTCAGTATTTGCTTTAAATATATAATTTTTTTCATTTAAGAGACTGCACTGGATTATTGTTAGTTTGCCCAAGGTTTTATGAGATCCTTGGAGCCTGTTCCTTTGATCCGTGATCTTGGGTGGTCTCAGCAGGATGACTGCATTAAGTTGTTCATTTAGGTTAGTAACTAGACACACTGAAGCACTGTGCAAATACAAAACAAAAACTACTGACAACTGATATTTATCTACAGCTTCTGTTATCTGAATATGTCTTTCTGAAGACTGACTAAAAAACATGGTAAAATGGATTTAACATGTACAAAATAAAAAAGGTTAAGTTTTATTTAACAAAATTGAACTCAATGTAATGTAATCTTATTTAGAAGCTGACAAAGTGTGGTACTGATGGAAACTTAAGGCCTGCCATATAATATACAAATAATGTTGACAGAGAGGCTCAGAAAACAGCTGTGTGGCCTGTCAGGACGAAAATGACAGGTATTTTATGGGGGCTTTTGAAGATGGCGACTTCATTACTAATGGTTTATGACCTCCACACAGCTGAAGAAGATCTAGCACCTCACTCCTTTCTTTTTCTCAGCCCAGGCAGGTTCTTTAAATGTCAATGTGCGGGCACGCCATTTCTTTCTTGAATTGTACAAAGTTATAATTCAGTTTAAGCTCTTGAATTTCAAAAATGTTACAAGTCAACAATATACTGGAGAGATGGGCATTTTTTGACTGCACTGTGGCAGACTTCCACAATATGAACCAAATGAGGAATTTTTATTACGCCCAAAGCTTCAAAAAGGAACTGAAGAGAGGAACACACCTCATCTTTCCCCAACTTCAGAGAAATTGTGATGTAATCTTTGTGACACCTTCTTTTTGCAGAAACTCTTGAGATGACACCAAAGTGCAAATGCTTACTCATGTATCAAACATTTTGCAGTTTAACAGTGTAATGATTTTTTACTCACAGCATAAAAAGTTGCAGCCTCTAGCACTTTTAGGTCTGTCCTAACGTCCCCCAGCATTGTCCACAGGACATTTTAATTTGTCACATCTACAGATCTTATTCACTGTGTAAAAACTAATTTCTAGTGTTTTGTTTTTAGTATCTTGTTGTTGTCATGTTTGTTTGTTTTTTTGTTCTATTTAAGCTTTGTTCCTCCCTTCCCTTAGGTGCATTTGGGCTCTGTGGAGCTTCAGCCAGCTCCAGACCCCCTAGAGCTGAACCGGGAGATGATTGGCCAATCCCTTAAACGCATCTTAGATCAGGAGACAGCAAATTCCCAGCTTTTGGAAGAGAATTGCAAGCTTCAACGGGAACATTGGCAAATACTCAAAGAGTAAACTACAGTTTTTGCTTTGTTTTGGTGAATTAAAATGTCCTGTTCATGTGTTATTTTTTGAGACAATCCTGGCACAGAGTTTGGATTTTGTTATTTGAGTGTTGTTTAGATGCAAACTTTTTTTCTTGTTCCACCTTGTGTTACAAACCGACCATGTGATTACTGGGAGCTGACATTTATTTGGTGATTAATACTTAATGATTGAAAAAAAAGGTGACTTCTAATCATGGTGTAGACAACGTTTCTCAAACAAAATTAGATGCAAATGTGTGATATGTGTGTCCAGGCTGGGAGAGTATGTCAAAAATAAGGAGATTCTGGAGAAGCAATTGTATTCTCGTTTTGTCATGGTCCTAAATGAGAAAAAGGCCAAGATCAGAGGTCTTCATGAAGCTGTCCGCGCCCTACAACAGACCAGTGACTGTGACCAACCCAGAGCAGACACAATGAGGATAAGGTTTGCTTCAACATTTCTGCAGTTCTTTGCACCTCCACTAAAGAGTAGATTTGAGCAGTTTTTTTTTTTTATACCCCTATGTTGAGCAATGGACATGTGGTTATTACTGTTTCTTTCAGGGGTGCAGCTTGTGATGGCGATGGCAGTCCAGGCACAAATGAAGAGCCGGTTCAGAGCCACTACTCTCAAGATCCAACTATTATCATCACAGGTATGTAGGAGCCTCTTTAAACTGCTAGTTTTTTACAAGCAAATTTTACTATTGGGTTAGAAACTTTGGCGTTTACTGTGCTCCTACTAGCCTTGCAGAAGCACTTTAAGGGTGCCATTTGTTTGAACAAGGGTGTGTAGGCATTTATCCTAAACAATTTTCACAATTTTTGGCAACTCCCTGTGATGTCATTGCTCAAGATTTGACTCGGTAATGAAGCAGAAACTAAGTGAAACTTTCAATCCTTACCTCAACTCATGTAGCTTTTATTGTCTAATAAACCTGACAGTAATTGATTATGTAAGCTGGAAGTTTAAACAAAACTTAAAAGCACACACAAGCATTTGGCCATTACCCGCGGGTGCAGGATACTGGGAAAACTCTTCTCAGTGAGTCAAAAACCCACCGACCAGAGTTTGCTGTGATTGTTTCAACACGGCCCGACTGTGAGGTGGTCTTGTTCTTCCTGCATCACAAAGGAGTGGTGTGATGTCATACAAGCTGAATCATACCCCCTCTAATATCTGCTGCGTACTGCTCTGATTGTTCTCTCAATGGCTGCATTTGTCTTGAGCGCCAGGCTATAGCCCCCCAAGAGCAGTTCTGTTGGGAAACATTGATAGGTTATGTTTCCAACTTCCCTGTCCTTAGTGACCCACACATGGTTACACTGTCAGCTGCTGGCTTCTTTCAGCCGTAAATTGCTCAGAGTTGGTCTTGGTTCATACACTTCTTGTTTGCAGTTCAGAAGATTGATGCAATACCAACAGCATGTCATCAAAATCAGAAGCCTTATGTGTTGGCACTTTAACAATTTGAGTGTATGTTACATGCATCTAGATGTGTATTATAGCTGTCCAACTAACACGCCTTTGGGAGTTACTCTCTTGGTCACAGTACATTTGCCAAATGGATCCCCTTAATACAATACATTTGTGAAACCAAATGCTTTTATTCCTAGCAACAATGTCATTTCCAATTACGTTCATATGGTTCTGTTTACATTAATGTTTCATGTGAGAAGATTAATGTTCTAATGTTATACAACTGTGTAAACTTTGAAAACTATACACCTCACCAGCAATTCATCTTACATAGTAGGTCACCCAATTGTCTTCAACATACTTGACCCCAGTTTACCTGTTTCCCTGAGGCCATGGTTTTGTACTGCAGAATCTAGATAAGACAAGGAATGAGTCTTTGACTTGTTCCCTCCAGGTTTGGTATCTGATAACGACACAGGAGCTCACAACAGAATGAGTCAAGATCAAAAGAGAAAATGTAAGACTGAAGGAATGAGTGTTGAAAAGAGCTTCTTGCTTTGGTACAGTCAGATTGACCATATATAAAGATGGGTATATAGCACTTATGGAATTCTCAGCTGATTATCTTTGGTCTTCATTTCAGGAATTCTCAGATAAATCTTTCACATAATCAGATAGTATAAAGAGGCTTGCAGCAGTGTTAAAGGGCAAACAGGTGTGATTGTATTTCTGTTTGAATATAAATGATTGGATCAGATCAGATTTTTCTGGAATGTAAGATCTTTTCTGATAAAGCTTTAAGTGTTCAGGGTTAACACAGGTTAACCTTAAAGAATAAATACATAATATGCCACACACAAAAAATATTGGTAACACTTTAGAGTAGGGGGCACATTTATCATGAATTCATGCATTAATTCATACAGGACTAATGCATTTGCATATGCATTAAACTCTAATCAATCACCAGGAATGATCATGTTTTCAATTAATTTTCATCAACCCTAACCTTAACCCTATGCATGCATGAACTCATAAATTTTTGCATGAATTCATGATAAAATGTGCCCTCTACTCTAAAGTGATACCAAAATAGTAGTGTGGACGTCTTTCAACCGGAAGGTAGGCGGTTCGATTCCCACTCTCCCCCCAGTTCATACTGTCGTTGTGTCCTTGGGCAAGACACTTTACCCACCTTGCACCCAGTGACTGTAACACTGGTAATTACATTAGAACAATGTAAGTCGCTTTGGATAAAAGCCTCAGCTAAATGAATAAATGTAAATGTAAATGAAAGAAGCTTGATTTCATTATTTTTCTCATAATTCAAAATACCAAGAGATGTAAAGCAATATTTATTAACTTAATCCCTTTACACAGTGATTTTTATTCACATTTCTGTGTGTCTAGGACAAAATCTTGCATACCACGGGATCTCTATAGACAACAGTTTTTCTGGTGAAGAAATTCTACAACCAAACCCCAAGTGTTAAATTGTTTATCCTCCAATCCCTGAAGCATTAAAATCACAGGTAACTACCATCAGGAGGTTTAGTCTCATAGTTAATTAATATGTAAATCATTCCACACACAACACAGAGACGTCCAAATCCTAGGTGTAATGCCAGACTTGTCCCTGAGTGTGGAGACTTATCAGCTTGTTTTCTTTTTCTTTTCTTTTTTTTTTAACCTGGGAAAGTCCTCCTGTTTGTCCTCTTATTGAATAAATCAAGTGTAGAGAATGTTTTTTTTTTTTTTTTTGTTTCTTTTGAAGAAACTTACCTCCAGTGCTTCCTCAAAGACACATGGTATCACTGCCAGTGCCTAAGAGAATATGGCAGTATCTGGTCCAATGGTATGGAAGCAATTTCTCTGACTTGAATTTGTCCTTTAAGCCCCTTAGTGTTGGATCAGCAGAGAACAGAAGCCTACACACACAAAACAGGCAGCACAAAGGAACTACAGTTTATTTCCTCCCTTTCTTTTCTTTTGAAATGAAACTGCACAGCATCCCTTTTTCATTCCCATCTTCTGTAGCACTCTCTTTTTTTCTATTATAATGCTTTTAACATACATAAGGGTTGATACTAAGGGTTAATGAGGCTATGTTGAGTTTCACCTCTGCCTTTCCCCCCGCTGTCAACTTTAGGTCCTGAGGTCATCCCAGTGTGTCTTCGCACCATCAGTTATGAACTTGTGCAGTAAAGTCAAGACCTTGATTCAAACATTGCTTTTCACTTTTGGACCTTGTTGTGTCATTCTTGATATCCAGATGTCTGTGGATGGCCACGGGTGGCCGCCAGGATAATCCTAGAACACACGCATTACTGCTTTAATAATCCCCACAGGAATGTTACACTCCTCTTTCAATTTGATCTGTCATATATGCTCTACAGGAGACCCACAAAGAGGCCTAGAGATTATGTACATAGCACTGGACATTAAAGAATAAAAAGAACAATCATTAGTTATCAAAGTTATCAAATCAAAGTTACAAATACTTTTTGTAGATGTTAATTGCTGAATAAACGTAGAAAATAATTGAACAGGCATCCCAATAAATTCAAGAAAAAGAAGTCTACCTCACCTCTCTATTCCGCAGTGCATGTGTCTCAAGAGTTAAAACAATTTTCAATCATTGTTACTCACTGTGTTCCTAGGATCCTTGTCATCCATAAAATCAACAGGCTCCTTCTGTTTTTCACCTTTGTGCAGCAGTGAGACATGCAGAATTTGTATATTTGCTGTGTTCTGCACATCTTGCGTATACGGCCTCATTCAGAAACAACTTGACTGAAATAACTACAATGCTAAATTAAATAAGCAGATGCTGGCTTAAAGGGAATACTTGTTGATATTGAATCATTTAATGTATGTTTCTAAACTCTGAATTGAGATTTTTTTTTATGATAATACACAAAAAAACAAATAAAGTACCTTAGGTATTCATAATATCATTTGTCTCTTTCCCTTATTCCTGACTCACAAATTCTCCAGGTTTATTAGCTCAGTCTTGTCATATTGCATTACCTGTTGGTCCTTTAGATCCCAGTGGGTATACTGTTTTTTCTTTGTAAACAACATAAAACAGACTTTTACAAGCTGATCAGATATACTGTGTAATAAATATGAATACTGAGCTTGTTTCTGCCACCCTTATGTAAAGGTACATACACTACTCAATGTCTACATTCCTCTGATTGTCCACAACAGCTTTAGAAAAGTATCAACACTATTGATAAAGACATAAAACCGTATCAGAAGTCAGATTACTTTAATGTTTGAAATGAACCATGTTACAGCAATGGTGGCCTTAGTGGTTTATGAACTGGTCAGCAGGTTTTGCCTGAGGCGAACACTCTTCTTTTTAGCCAGGCTTTAAAAGAGCCTTTTGATCATTGCAAACAAATAAGGAGTTTCCTTTTGAGATGCTTGTGTGAACTGATTCCACTCATTAGAATTATCCCAAATGGTCTGCAGGTTTTAAGAGGATGGGAGTCGAGGATAAAGTGTGTAATAATGACAACCTTCTGTTTAGTGTGTAAAAGGCAGACTTTATCTTCTTCTTACTAGTGTCTTTGTTATACTCCGTGGCACTGTGAGGTTTACAATGCAGTCGAGCATGTTTAAAATACAATATTAGAGTTAAGGTTCTGGCTGGAGCAGTAGCATCTCAAAGGAACACTTTTGAAAATAAAAACAGTACTAAAGAGCAACCACCCAGTAATTCTATCTGCCTCATCTACCACCCAAGCATTTTAAAAAATGAACACATTTAAACTATAAAAAATGTGTTAAAAATTATAATTATAACCGAAGAAACCAAAATGACCACAGAGTTTCTCACATTGCTCTGAATGCATTACGCCATTATGTTGCTAGAGCATTGGCCAGAGATCAAATCCTAGACAGAGCTGTACATATACTCCTTTAAAAAGTGGGAGGCACATACTGTATACAAACTGTTGTAATTCCTACACGGTTCACCTGATTTGGATGAAAATACCCTCAGATTAAAGCTAAAAGTCTGCAGTTAAAACACATCTTGTTCGTTTAATTTCAAATCCATTGTGGTGGTGTATAGAGCCAAAAAGATTTGAATTGTGTCGATGTCCCAATATTCATGGACCTGACTGTAGGCACTATGTTCTTTTCTGTAGACCTAACTTTGTCTAACTATGTGACACACCCGTCTCTTGTGGTTGATGTACAGTCACAGAACTGTTCTGATAAATCTACTAAACTTGTCGCTATTGCGTGTACGACATTATGTAGATCACAAGTGATCCTAGTAATTGACCCATATTTGTAATAAAAAACAGGTTCTGTAGGCCTATAGGCTGTTGAGAGTAACAAGAATGAGGTTAGAATTAAATGTTTCCCATAGTATGTATCATGTTAACTGTTATTGGCAAAGACTAATAATCTGTTTGTGGTTATCAGACCATTTACAAAAAAACAGCATAAACATTTTTTATTTTGTTGTCTCCTCAGTTGGAAGTACTTGCTGGGAGGCAGTAGTGACTCATTTCCAAGATGGTTATGTATGCTTGCAGCTCACTGATCTCAGACGTCCAGTGGCTGCTCTCTGCTGTTCAAATGCAGGGGGTAGGCCATGTTGTTCAGTATATCATCCACCCTGTTGTGTGTCTGTTGCTCCATTATTCAACCACAGTCTTCAAACTTTAGTTGAACCATATATATATATATATATATATATATATATATATATATATATATATATAAATCAAGAAAGCCTGCCAATAGCTAGAGCGGGCCAGACTGAAGGACAGCACAGAGGCACTCATCATGGCGGCACAGGAGAAGGCCCTGAGCACCAGAGCAATAGAGATCCAGATCGACCACACTAGACAAGACCCAAGGTGTAGGCTGTGCAAAGAGGCCCCTGAAACAATCCAACACTTAACTGCAGGATTCAAGATGCCGGCAGGGAAAGCATACATGGAGCGCTATAACCAAGTGGCTGGCATAGTGTACAGGAACATCTGTACGTAGTACGGACTGGAAACACCGAGGTCAAAGTGGAAAACACATTCAAAGGTGGTAGAGAATGACCGAGCCAAGATCCTGTGGGACTTCCAGATTCAGACTGACAGAATGGTCATGGCGAACCAACCAGACATTGTGGTGGTGGACAAACAGCAGAGGAAGGCCGTTCTGGTTGACGTGGCAATACCTAGTGATGGCAACATCAGGAAAATGGAACATGAGAAACTAGAGAAATACCAAGGGCTCAGAGAAGAGCTGGAAAAGGCCTGGAAGGTGAAGGCGACAGTGGTGCCCGTGGTCATCGGAGCACTCGGGGCAGTGACCCCCAAACTGGAGGAGTGGCTACAGCAGATCCCTGGAGAGTGTGTGTTACCTGTTCATTGACACCTTTTGCACAGAACTTCAGACAGCTCTGCCACTTGCTTACAATGGCAATGCACTGCTCTTTTAATCAATTTTATGTTGTTTGGAAGTCAGAGTAGGCGTGACCAACTGGGGAGAACACATTCTGTCTTGGATTCTTGAAATGCAGTTCATTTCAATGCCACAATTAACCATAAGCTTTCTTGTTCTTTTCTTTAGATAGTCTTACTGATTAGTGCACAAAATAACAATAACACACTTTGCATTGGCCATATTTTTATTCAAGGGAACTTGATTGCACTGTGTTGTATCGTCACTTACCTCCCATGGCCTCCTGCTAAAGCTGAGAGGATCATCATCAGTGGTCTGGGCCTCCACTCTCGGCTCTAAAGGATCATGGTTCATGTCTGTCCAGGGGCAACTTCATTTTCCCACATTTTATGCTCTAAACGGGGATTCACGTGTTCACCGTTCACTGAACCCTGGGAAATTACTGCAGACTATAGTTGCTCTGCCCCTGTTAAATTTAAGCTAGTGGACAGAATTATTTAGCATTGATTATTTAGCAATTATTTAGCATTTAATTGTTTTTAAATCACTTTGTAATTTAGAGTTTATGTTTTTTATAAATGATTTTCAATTGTATAAAAATGTTGGGCCATCCCTTGCTACAAACGTTCGACTCAAAGGGTCTCTGAGTTGAAGAATGTAGCACTGTTTTATACTGTCTGGTGGCATGGGTCTGGACTTTGAACACTTTTATTGGTTCATGTGATACATGGTCCATTGTGGGGTCCACACAGCACCTCAACAAGATCAAACACTCCTTCACTGACTGTGACTCACTGATTTACAGGCACCAAAATGCAAACAGAGGTCATAGGTATACATACAGTAGAGACTGACATTTTACACCGCAGTTAGTAGCCTGTAACTTTTAACTTAACGATGATTCACCTAAGACGGGGAAGCTGTAAAGTGAATAAGTTTCCTGTAACTCTAAACCGTTAGTTACATTGGGGTCAAGTAAATTCCAATCGGGACAGTTTTAGATAAGTTAAGAAGTTAGGAAATAAAATGTTTTTATGGAGCAGAACACAATCTGTTTTGGTCATTTTTGGTCTTTTGACAGTCTCTTTAAAGGAATAATTGATGTGATGTTAGATCTGATAGTACTTATCATTCAGATAAGACAACCACACTGTGGTGTTTCTTTTTTCCCTCAGATTGTCTTCTTTGGTGTCCACAGTGTATTCCGTCCTGTTGTCCAGACGTGTCCAGCCACACAGAGGAGATGCACACTGCTGCACGTTGAGATGATTACAATGCAGTCAGGCATGAAAAAGATGAGGTTTACAAGAGCCCCAGGGCTTTAGAAGTAACCTTTTGTGTCAGGAGCTCATCACCCCTGTGTCCGCTTGAATAAGTGGCCTGAGAAGACAGCTCCATGATTTAGAACAATTAGTCTGCTCCATTGCAGGTCTGTGGTCACTACAAGCCAGTAAGTCTTAAAAGTGACCCTCAAGTCAGGCGTCATTCACAGATAGAGTGTGTCTCAAGAGCAGTTTTTAGAGACTGGCATTTGTATAAACAATAATAACACACTTCAAAAACACTGTGCCACTATGTCGTTTTCAAAGGCAATTATTATTTTTGTCTTTTGTTCCTGTCAGGTAACATTGGACTCATGTGTGTTCATGGCTCATTTTATATTACTGACAGGTGCATACTTTTTTTTAGTAAAACAGTAACTGTAGTCACAAATCTAGGTAATCTTTTCTCCAGTATCTGATTTTTTTGTTAGACAAACTTTAACAGTGATGGGAAGTCATTATCAGACAACAGATTACCTACCACACAGGCACACTTCATCCCCAATCAGCCTCTCCAGTGGTAGCTAAAGATTATTAGGCTACATGTTGTGTCGCTTCCCAGGGTAACACAGACCCTCTCCAGCCACCAGTTAAGAAAATACTCTTGTCCAGTTAATCATAATTATAGCTCCCCTGGCAGTATTGACAGACCCTGGGTTTTGGAACAAAAAGTTGGTCCTGACTCACATTCAGTCAGAGACATGGCTGCACATTTTCCACTGGACACTTTACATTACTCTTCTGCTCTAGAGGGCATTAATGTGACGTATTATCAAAGTGACATCATATCTATTCCTCATATGCACAATAACGAGGACCAAAGCCATATATTCACAAATTGATCAGTGAAATGAAGTAATTTGATACAGTAACCATACAGAGTTTTAGTTGCTGGCATTAGCAAACTCACGTTGTTCTAAAACTATTAGCTTTGTCTCTCCTAAATGAAGATGTGTCCACTTCAGTATACCTGCCCAGTGAATGCTGACACTCTGATGTCAATGAACCCCAGCTGTGGCTGTCAATGAACCCCAGCTGCTGATTAGTATTTTCTCCTCCCCAAGGTGACTCCTTCACTTTTTTGGTGGGCGCTCTGCCCCTCCCCTTTAACCCCGGCTAAATAACAGGGTGCCTTTAGACAAAATCAAACTTGTTTGCGGCCAGCACTTTATGCTTTCAGTGGCTCCGTTCAGCACGCAGGCTACCCCGTGTAGAAACTTGTCATCTGGACTCAAGCACAATATAAGGCGCGTAAAGAAGAAACGTGCAGTGCGCAACTTGGAGTGGACATATGGACACATTTTACGCACACATGCTGCGTACTGGGACTTACTGGATTTAAGAACAAACGTCGTTCTTATTTTATGGAATAAAACATCTTTCAACGTGAGTACCTATTTATATCCAAACAGCTAGAAAGTGACGAAATTGTTCAAATGCGATCTAATGTTTTAATGTATACAATAAAGTTGTATGAGAGTATTTGGATGAGTGAGTGAAAAACACAAAGGTATTTTTTTTACAATAGTTTTAAAAGTTGTTGCTATGTTAGAAAATTGTTGTTAGGCAGTCAGTGATGCCGCGCTGTCCTCAGATAACCCACAGTGGAGCTTGGCGCCTCTCTTTACGCTGCAACAGGATAAGTTCACTATTCATTGCTGCACATTAGGCTATTGTTTTTATGAAAATATCTACAACTAACCAATGCATTCAATGCATTAATAATATTCCAAAAAACAGGTGTTTTTCGGGACAAAATATAGTTCTACTAAAGCATTGCCATATTATGGCCCCATGCAGTTCAACTCTCCTATGCAGATATACGTTTCATGGAGCATCCCTGCAAAAGGAAACATTGTCTGCAAAATCTGTATCCAATCACCCGCCTGTGGGATGCTTAAGTTCTGATCCCTATTCATTCACTTTCGGCTTCCTAGAAGACGCTTGCCTGTGCGTAATTTACGCGTGTCGCCTTAGAGCGTTGTTAAATTGGTGTAATCAACTAACCAAGTGTTTTGTCATAAAGTTGACATTTACCTTCTATATATACATTAGGGTGTGTCTCTTCACGTTTTGGTTTTTGGTGGGTGTTTAGTTATGATCAAACCCACCCTTAAACACTTTTTTTGTTAATTTGCAATTGTTTAAATGACGCGTAGACCCACGGTTTGAGGCGCCTTGTTTAGATAATACTATTCCAGTGCGACCTTCCGCCACTTGTGTTTACACAGTAGGGTCCACTTAAATGCGGGACGGTCTGTTGCCCCTCCTCGAAAGAATTTTCCGACCCCACAAGAGGCTTCCCTTGCCTACGTGACACCCACACACCAATAAAAACGCACCATGTTATTTTATGGCATTTGAGGCGACCTGCGCTCTGTCTTTGTTTCAAATGTATTGAGTAATGTAATTGATCATTCATTTGAATTGTTGTGAAATCTTGCTGGCATTATCCCTAGCAGATCAACAATAACCCACAATATGTTCTCTCCAGATATTCTGAATGTGCCATGTAGATATGTGTCGCCCAAGTTTTCAAATTTCCCAGATTTACTTTGTAAAGTTACCCTCATTTTTTTCCCACAGATGTTACTAAATATAAAACATATCCTGTGGTTATATTGCCTCTGTGATGCTGCATCAGCCACAGGTAAGTTTCCTCCAGACTACCTTTTTGTCTCCCCTTTTTTGCCTTTTTCCTCTCTCTCTCTCTTTTAAAGTATATAGTATATATTTTACACTATTGCTGCCATTACTTTTTGTGTTTTTCCCATGAGCCCCTAAATTTGTCAAGAGTGCCTGGGCCAGTTGACACCTTTCAATTAGACAGTGCTCAGAGCCTTGAAAAAACAGCTGGTGTCACCTCTGCTCCTGATAATGCCCTCCATTAAAGCACACACAATCAATGCCTCAGGGGCTGTCCCACCACTGCATCCACAGCATTCTCCACATTGTTCTTTTTCAGTAATCCCCAACCCCATCCCAAAGAAATAAATGGAGAAATCTTCCTATTTGCAAGGATCAATTTGATTTATTTATCTGTGGCTTCATGTCAGCCATATTTTGTGAAAGTTTACAGTGATGTTGACTTGTTGACATAGAGCAGCAGTATTTGAGCCTTTAGTGTTCCACATCTAACAGCAGACTAGTATGAAGTTGTATAAAGTTTATGTACAAGTCTGCATGTCATCTACAATTACCTCGTACGTTGATGCACAGAGGGTTGTTTGACATGTCAAAGTAACAGAAGTTCACAGATTTTCAAACATGGGGTGAAGCAACCGAGACTTGATAATTATCTTTAGACAAACATGCTGTACACATAGGGTGTTAAATTTGTTCCCACACCCTTCACTTTCAGGATGAGGTTTGACTTTCCAACAGTTACTTTCAGGACATGATGCATGTTTTTTTTATGAGTCTGGGTGTAGTGAACACACCCTGTCAATGTAAATGGACTCGGGCAGTCTGGTTACTATTTTACTCTTGTTCATTACACATAAAATAGCTGTATGAATGCACAGGTGAAGCCATTTAACCATTTATTCCTTTGTATCTTACAGCCTCCAATGCATTATCCATTCTCAGACCCATCACAGGGTCACTTTCAGGAAAGGTGACACTTCCATGCTTCTTTTCAACAATTCCAACCTCAGCACCACTCATCAGTACCAATGGGGCAATCATATATAACAGAGATTATCTGCGTATCAAATGGACCAAAATAGATGAAAATACAGAATCCACAGTGCTAGTGGCACAAAATGGGGTCATCAAGATTGGCTCCATTTACCGCCACCGTGTGTCAGTGCCCAGTCACCCTGAGGATGTTGGTGATGCTTCTTTAACAATGGTCAAGCTACGGGCCAGTGATGCAGGCACATACCGCTGCGAGGTCATGTATGGCATTGAAGACACCCAGGATACAGTCAACCTTGATGTCAGCGGTAAGACTCCTGTATTTTTCTAAAAAAGACTTGTAAATGGTGCTTTATTATACTCTCTACATGTGGGAGGTTGCTGCTTGTTGAATAATAGTGTAATACTATACAGGTGATGATAGAAAAGTAAACGTCATGAAAAGAGGGCGCCTCTCAGTTTGCTTTGAAAGTTGTAACCCAGTAGTTACACACAATAACCACACCTTGTACTTATTTTATATTTTAGAGCAGATGCACTCTTAAAGAGCAATACGTCATTATCAACCAGATTATCTGTAAGATGTTACTATAAAAGGATGGTTGGTGACCTTCTTGCCATGAAATACTAATTAAATTTCCTTCCAACCTTGCATATCATAATCACTCTCCATAGTCAGAAGTTATATTCTCTTTGGAGGCATCACTTTTTCTTACCTAGGGTGATTACAGCACCGCTTTCACTGAGAAAGTGTTCTGAGAGACATAATTCATGTTTTGGGGATTTAGAAAACATGGGCAGGGTGGAGGGATACTGGGATACTTTTGGTTTCCACTGGTTAACACACTGCACAACGTCTTTCCAACTTTCAGCAATGTTAATTAGGCCCATCAATCATGTGTTTATGTCTATTTACTGTCCACAAATATGGGGATTTCAGTGCAATGGCAACAGCTGCACTTATCTTATTCATTTGTGGTGAAGAGTTGAGCATTTCACTTATCCCTTTTGTTTATTGCAAAGTTTCCCTTTCCAAAGAGGCTGAAAGTCACAATTATTTCATGCACGGCGTGTGCTCTATAAGGTGTTTGCTGTTTGCTAAATTACAAGACCATGCTAACAAATTCCATGTATATATAACTACAGTATATTTATGAAACTACAAATCCTTATTATGTTTTATGTCGTTCCACTTTGCCAGGTGTTGTCTTTCACTATCGGGCAAGCACCAGCAGGTATACCCTGGACTACCAGAAAGCCGTTCAGGCCTGTCAGAATGTTGGGGCAACAATAGCTACATATGAGCAACTGAAAGCAGCCTATGAAGATGGCTTTGACCAATGTGATGCTGGATGGATTGCTGACCAGACAGTGAGGTTTGTTGGTTTCATTCTTTGCTTTGAAAATTTAGAAATTATTGTCAAATAAGTCAATTGTTTTTACATTTATTACATTTATTTTCTTAATTTAGATATCCAATTACAAGACCAAGAAAGGGCTGCTATGGCAACCTTAAGACTAAACCTGGTGTTAGGTCATATGGATACCGTAGGCCATCAGACACATATGACGTCTACTGCTTTGTTGATAAACTTGATGGTAAGTCAAATGTAAATACAAAATAGATTATAACAGTAGCAGCAAGAAAGCATATTAAGTTTTTAAAAACAGAAATAAAAATGACAATTTTATTTATGTATATCTTATTTCGTTGACTAAATATTACCTCTTTCAATAGTTAATATGAACAGACATTCAGTATATCAAACCACAGACAAGCTCCTAATTGTGTCATTCTGAAAGAGAAATCCAAAATCCTTTTTAACCATGGTGGTGAAAAGCATTTCCAACAGAAGTGTGAAAATGAATCCTCCAATTGTCTTTGGCAATGCTTATGGGAAGGTTTCACACTTCGTAGTGTGTTTTGTGCTTGTCCACTATCCTACTAATGACTCCTAATACACTTTGCTTAGTACTTTATATTTTGACATCCTGCCTAATGATTGAATAAAACATCTGTGTTAAACACATCTACATGACACATAACCTTTATTTGTTATTAGTGTAGACATAGACGATAGGTACTAAATGCGATTAATAAGGCCATTATTCAGTACATAGTGACATTTGTATTGTTTTGAACAGATGTCCTTTCTGGTGTCAGCCAAAGACCATCACCCCTCCCTGTAACCACTAGAGATATACACATATATCTCCATTTTGTATTCCATCAAATTACACACCTTTGGCTTCAACAAGCCAAATATTTATTGTAATATTATTGTTTCACTATATGTAAAAGTAATGTTTGTACAACATACATTTTCTGATTCTCGTTTTTAGGAGACTCAGGAGATGACATATCAGTGAATAATTGAACACTGGACACTGTGGTGTTAATAATGTGCATCTTTACTAATACTAATATCACTTTAGCTTAGATCTTAAAATATTCTGGGAAGACATGTTATGGAGACATGACATGACAAAATAATGGTAACACTTTATTTGACACTACACTTATCTACCACATGTAACACACTGTGTAACAAACTGTAATAACATGTAACTACATAGTACATACCCTAACCCTAACCCTACCTACAATTTGTACTTAGTAGTCCAATTCTCATAGTGACAGTGTAGTTCTGATCTCTGAGTTCTGGAAGACATTTCTGACTGGAAACCATTTCCTAATCTCAGTGCCATAGTAAATCAATGAAATAAAATCAACATGGGATAGTGAAAAGTTACACCCTGACTAACTGAAAACATATAGTCAGTCATCATTTCTTGAGGCAAAGTTTAGTTTGAATTGAATATTGTCTTTCTTTCACAGACTTTAGAAACTTAATTTAAGAAGAAAGCTGTTGTTGTAGTTTACGTACAGTACCTGCAGATGTCCTGAATCACAAACACACAGACAACAGGCACATTGTCTGCATAACTATCCCACCATGAATAATATCATGAATGAACTGTTATTGTCCTCAGTATGATAAGTGGGAGATGTTTAGTTCTGTTCCATTTAGTGTCAGCAGTATCAAAGCCAGGCATTTTTTTAAAGGTCAAAGTAGTCATAAATGACTTTTGAAGGGAATTCTTGGGAGTTTATTTTAGAGCTGAAAAGCAGTTTTAATGATGTTTGTTTGTTATTTGGTCTCTTCTTCTTAGGTGAAGTGTTCTATGCTTCCGTTGATCATAAGATGACTTTAGAGGAAGCCAATGAAGAGTGTAAGAAGAGGGATTCTGTGCTGGCGACTCCTGGGCAGCTTCATGCAGCATGGCGGCAAGGCCTGGATCAGTGTGACTATGGCTGGCTCTCTGATGGCAGCGCACGGCACCCTGTTTCTGTACCCAGACAGCAATGCGGAGGAGGCCTGCTTGGTGTCAGGACTTTGTATCGCTATAGAAACCAGACAGGCTTCCCGGAGTCTAACATGAGGCTGGGAGCATACTGTTTTAAAGGTAAACTTGTAGGAATTAGACATGGATAAAATTTTTACCTGCACATGAAAGTTCTGACCACACATTTGTGTACCACAGAGTTTGTATGATACATGCTGCGAGTTATAGAATACACTTTCTCAGACCAGGCTTGGACCACAGAGAGCTATGATCTCATCTTCTGTTTTCTTCCCCACCCTTTGATTGTCTGCTTCTTGACTCCATTTGTACATAGTCCCACATCAAAACAATTGGAAGATTTAAATGTTTACAGCCTGATTTCATCTTTTTTGTAAACAAGAGGGAAGCACATTGACAGTATTCAAAATCTTCATTCAGAAAGTTTATCTGATTGTACCCATAATGCTTTGTCAAGCTATAATATACAAATAAATAAAAGATAAAACAAAAGACATATTTTCAAACTTCGAGTATAAAACTACCAGAATGAATTATACTAGTAAGATTTGCAAGGGTTTAGATTGCACTAAACTTTCAGTAAAAATAGTCAAAGTTTTTCAGCTTTTTCAATGCCACACCTGTTGTGCTACTATCTTTTCACTTCCCCTGCTCCTCTAATTTCCGCTGTCAGAGTTTGCCCTCTGTCATTCTCACTTGTACTTATCAGAACAGACGTTTGGATAATGGCAAAAACTACTGCTGGACTTCTAAATTCAGTCATCCTTAGTGACCCCTTGACCTGCTCTTTCCATCTTTACAAATGGATAGATAAGCCTTTCCCTGCCCCGGCATTTACTGCCCCCAAGCCATGCTCAATCTCAGTGTGATAAGTCCCCATGGAGTTCAGAGGGCACACAAACAGGCCGCCCCTCACCTCCTGCTTTGTGTATTCCACGTCAGCTCTCCACCTCATGTTGTATTTAAACACTCGCGTAAGTGCTTTTCAAGTGCCATGCTTTAGTTGGACAAGTTTCATCATTTCTTGCTTTCCCACACCCCAAATCTCTCAAAACAGAAATGTGATGTAAACTATAGTAGTTAGCCTACACAGAAAGACTAAAAGGTATTTTAAGAGTAGGAAATGTGGTGTAATTGCTCTGAGAAGGGTGTCTGGGTTGAGCAAAAGAAAACAAAGACCACACTAAGAGCAATGGCTCCAATACAACACTGAGACAATGTGTTCAGTCTTTCCTCTGAAGGGAAAAATCACGTCTCACACATTACCTCAAAGATAGTTTTATTAAGAAAGAGTGGTATACCTAATAGTTAGTGTTGTCTGTATTTAATGTCTATGCTGCCCAGGAAAGCTTTTACTCTAAGTTTCTATGAACATGATTAAAGAAAGCACAGGGAGAAAGAGAGACACAAGGAAACAAACTACAGTATATAAGATAAGTGCTTAGTATTATTTATAATCTGAATATTGGTCATTTCAAGCAAGAATATATAAAGCCACACATACACACTGCCATAAATATTTTTTGAGATGTACTTATCCATTGTTTGAACGTTATAAACATATTTTGTTATGATTTATTTTATAGGAAGAAGCAAGCTAATAAATCAGACTTCATTTGTGGATGTGTTCATTGTGGTCCCTACCACCACCATCAGTTCCACCACCTCCGTCCCTCTACTGGAGGCAAGCACTAGCACCTTGACCACAAAACCAGAAACACAATCTCCAGAGACACTTCCAACAAATCTACCATTCATGTTCTCAACCAGTATGATTGTACCCCGTCCTACTCCGACAGATCAAGAAGAAGAGTTATTCACCACAGTTGCACCCACCATAAGAGAGGAGGACATTGAGCTTGAGACACCTACCCCAGACTTCAACATTGATGACCTTGAAGAAGTAACTTATGTACATACTATGTTCCCAGAAAGTGAAAACACAACAAAGACTACGGAGACAGAGTCTGATCAGGATGACCACTCAGTGATCGAAATCAGCACAATCCGACCTGATGTTCCCATGCCGGATGTTTCACACAGTACTGAGCCAATGTTCGCTGAGGGGAAGACGGAGGAAACTATTGTGGATTCTGCAATTACCACAGATATGACCTCTGAACCTACTAACTTAACAGCAACATCAGTTGAAGTGACAAGTGAAATAGTGTTCCCAGAAGCTACTTCTTCATCTGTTGAAATTCCTTCAACAACAGCTGTTCCCCTTTATGAGCTTGATGAAATTGACACATCTTTTCAAGTTGAAGGAAAACCACCTACACTGCTCCCCGTCCAGATTATCACATCTGTCCCATCACAAAGCACTGCTGACAGAACAGTTACACTCATATCTACACCTTCTGACATAACCCGACCAGACAGTAAGGTGACTGAGAGTACAACGCCACCAAAGACTGTTACTCCTCCAATTCAAGACTCTAAAACCTCGGATGTTGTACACAAGGTAGAGGGCACCACGTCCTCCATCATCACTGATAGTAAAGCTTCAGTTGAAGACCTGTCAACAACCAGCATTCATGTTTTTGATGAGTCCACCACACAGGTCCAAGACCCCGGTGGTGACAGCATGAAAAAGGAAGTTATAACAACAGAAATTGGCCCAGAGTTTCTTACATCCTCTCAAATGGCTTCAACTGCTGCACCCCAGACGACCTCTACAGCCACAGTGGTAACTCAAGAACAGTCAACCCAACTCACAATTGGTATTCCGCAGCAGAATTACTCAGGTAAGGCAACCTGCTATATTTAATGTTACATTTCTGCTTTAGGGTATGTTGGAATGCTACCATATGTTTAATTCTTGATCAAAAAGAATTAGCCCTCCATGAAATGCCTATGCCTTAAAAAGTTGAGTGACATGAGTGTTATGGCTTTCTTTAACTATCATCAGCATAACATCAGTGTTGCGTTATGTTTTTTCCCCCTGTAGGTTCCCCTTTAAATGAACAAAATATGTGTTATGTGTTTCCGACACCTCTGGCTCTTGTTTGTGTGTGTTTCCATCTGTAGAAACCTGCTGAAAGATTCTTACAACCCTTTAACTGGGTCAACTGTGGGATCCAATGACAACATTTATTTTCTTGTAGTATTACATTTCCCCAAGGATCAGTGATTATAAAGCAAATTAGAAATTTGGTTGCAATGTGACTGTTGAATCCCATACTGTTGGTCTTTGTCTAATGAACAGCAGCTGCATCATTTTGCACTTATGATGTGTAATTAGCCTGGGCTATGTGCTTTGCAATGGTGACTCATTCCTGGTTATTGAAAAGCAGTCTTTGTTGGAGAAAAGGGATCTTGTCATTTGGATAGGATACAAGAAATGATTTGGTAGTTTGGAGGTTTATCTTGGTCTGGCTCAGTTGTATGTAAGAATTTCAATCTGTGGCCCATGTACCCATCAAATGCTTGTGTTTATTTCATAATTGTTTTTACACATCCACCTGCTTTTAATTTGCATGGTGGCAAATGCTTGTCTTCTGTGATTAACCATACCGACTGAGAGACAACAAGTGCAACTAGCAACAACATTACGGTCTCTCTGGGCACACCCATATCTCTCTGCTCTGCCTAAACTTTACACAACTCCAGGGTGGTGATGTCACCAACAAGGCAAAGTCAGACCTCTCTGTGGACAGCTGCAGGCTTATTACCAACTTTTTCTGCTACATGATGCCGAGGGCTCCTACAGTCCATGTGGGAATATTTTTGTCTCTTTGTCTGGTTGGTAACAATGTAGTAGAACAATAATGGCATGTCCATTTAAATTAATACTTAGTTAAAACTAAATTTGTAAAGTAAAAGGTGTACTAGGTGTTTATGACTTGTTTATGTATTTATGGACAAAGGGAATGTACATAAATAATAATGTTATTGATGTTACAAACACTGAGCCACAGACTATACCACTGCATCAAACAGCAAGTCAAAATTAAGTTAAAAAGCAAGTTTAACATTTGGTTTATATAAACAAAGAAGGCCTCCAACTGGCTACTGTTCCAAATGTACCCCGCCTTAGGCCCAAAGTTTCTGGGATAGGCTCCAATCACCCGCGACCCCTAACGGGAATAAGTGGAAAAAAATGAATAAATCCATTAAATTATTATTTAATTATTTATTAAAATTTGTACTTTGTTCAGTACAAATTAATTATGACGTTTTGTTTTTTTTGTCAGTTGTTTTATTTCTTTGATATCTGAAAGTATTTGTGAGTAACCTGTCTGGTCCATTACTTGAGTTCCCAGGACTGGTCTAGGTTTTAAACAGGTGTCTACTGCAGAGGCAAGCTGTTGCATGTGTGCTTCTTCACAACTAATAATCTATGTGGGGGCATTTTGTGGGAAAAGAGAGAGGCTGCAGAGAGCTGCCCAGAGAGTAGAGCAGTAATCCAATTTGAATACTTTTAAAGATTCCTTTGTTGACTGCAAGTAGTTGTTATTCAATGTGCTAAAATTATGCAACCATTGTGCAAAAACAACAGAACAAAACAGTACAATTTAGGATTGATATTAAATGTTATATTTATTTAAAATAATTAGCATTTTGTTTGTCACTAAATATTCTTATGACATTTTTCTGATAGAATCAATAGTAGAACCAAAGGATACAATGTATATGTATATATATGTATATATGTATATGTCTAAATTATACAGTAAAGTTAAATTAAGTATTCCAAATTAGTTGATTTGTGCTAGTCCAGCCTTAATTTGTTCTATCTTCTTTTCAGATGTGTTTGACCAGCCCCACTCTCCTACCATACCAATAGTGCCTACCCCTTCTATAGCTGATGGTGAGCCCATCCTGGACAGTCAGGAACCAGAGCTCCTCTCCCAACCTTCAGTATCTGTTATTCCAACTATTACCTTCATAAATGGTAAGCAAGTCATTACACTGGAGCCCAGTCCAGAAAAAGAGGAAGTCAAAGGTACACAAATTGTGACCAATGTGACTGCTCTAGGAGCAGGGGATGAAGTGTCTACTGTGATGGATTTTACTGTTGACACATCCACTGATTCAACAGAGGAGCCACTCTCATCCAAATCAATAACAAAAGACTATGGCTCTGATTCAACTTTATCCATTGAATCAAAAACCTCATCCACACTCAATGGGCTCATCAAAGAGGGCCCCACACAGACATACACAACTCCATCTAAATCTACACATGAAGCTGTCACTGGTGAGACAGAGGCAGTGAGTGATGCTACAGCTACCTCTTCGGAGTCTGTTTCCACAACAGCAGCTGAAGCACAAGTTTCCACAACCCAAGCAGCAATGATGGACAAGGAAACTACCACTATCATTCCCACATCTGTACAAGAAGAGGTAGGTGTGTCAGGGAGTTTGCCCACATTCATGAAAACTGACTCAGGGGTGACTCAGTCCCCTGCTCCTTCTTTGAGGAAACTTTCCACAGCCCGGACTACAGCTAAAAGCACAGATGCACCCAAAGTCACATCTGCTTCTCTAAGTGTAGAGGACACCACACAATCAACTCCACAAACTCCTCACACTTTTGATGACTCTGATGGTAAAACATCAGCAACAGCAACTACTGACTCGCTAAAGTCCACTCAAAAAGTAGAGGAAGAGACAGAAACAGTCAGACAACTGATGCCCATGACAACAACAGGCTCAATATCTGCTAGTTCAATGTCAGAACAGACAGCCAAGCCTGAGGTCACATCAACTGTTGGGCAAACAACCAAAGAATTACTGCTGCCCATTACACATACCGTATCTGAAATATTAGAGGGTACATCGTCAGCTAGAGAAGTTACATCACAACAACAGCAAACAATTGATTTAGAAACAGTCACAACTCCACAAACACAAATAAAAGAGGAATCTATTAGCTCTACTCAGGAGTCTAATATTTCAACCACTGATTCTTCTTTTTACACTACAAAGTTGCCAGTGTCTGTTACATCATCTACTATTACAGGGGACATTACCAGTAAGACTACCATGGTAGAGTCTGTGCCGTCTGTCACTGGATCAACATCTGCAACTGACAGTACTTCTTTTATCAGCAGTACAGACGGTTCTGGAGACATGACCAGTGATTTTACCAAAGAGTCATTAATTACAGCAACTACTGTTCTAGCTATGTCCTCTACAAAGAATCTAGGAGCTACAATACCATCAACAGTTGAAGATGCATCTACTGAAATATTGGCTTCTACAGTGCCCGCTGTAACCTCAGCTTCATCTCTTTTCAGTACTGAGAAACCCGCTTTATCTTTAGAAACAGAGGAGACTGGAACCCCAAGTGAAACCACAATCACACCTATGTCCTCTTCTGTCTCTCTATCAGAACAATATGGGACAGATGACCAAACTCCTGATATGTTCTCTACAAGCTCTTCCATTTTAATTGCCACTTCTTCGACATCATCATCCCTTTCCACTACTGAACCAACATCATTTTCTCCTGAAACTCAAGAGACTACAAGCACTAATCAAACAGTGAAAGAATTAGTAACACCTGACAAACATGTAACTTCTTCAACAACAGAAGAGAGCTTTAGCCAAAAGACAACTGAGTCAACCAGCAAAGCCTCTGCAGTTCCCGCAGCTTTATCTTTGTTCAGTACAGAGCAATCAACAGTTTTATCACCTGTCAGTGTCAGTGACATCTCAGATCAGACGGATGGAATCTCTGGACCCACTACAACTGTTCAAACAACTCACATATTCACTGAAGAGTCTGACAGGACAGTGTCTCCAAGACTTACTGCTGTTACAGGGGACATTACCAGTGAGACTACCATGGTAGAGTCTGTACCGTCTGTCACTGTATCAACATCTGCAACTGACAGTACTTCTTTTATCAGCAGTACAGAAGGCTCTGGAGACATGACTAGTGATTTTACCAAAGAGTCATTAATTACAGCAACTACTGTTCCAGATCTGTCCTCTACAAAGACTTTAGGAGCTACAATACCATCTACAGTCGAAGGAGCATCTACTGAAATATTGGCTTCAACAGTGCCCGCTGTAACCTCAGCTTCATCTCTTTTCAGTACTGAGAAACCCACTTTATCTTTAGAAACAGAGGAGACTGGAACCCCAAGTTATACCATAAAAACAAATGTGACCTCTTCTGTTTCTCCATCAGAACAATATGGGACAGATGACCAAACGCCTGATATGTTCTCTACAAGCTCTATAATTTCAATTGCCACTTCTACCACAGCATCATCCCTTTCCACTACTGAAACAACATCATTTTCTCCTGAAACACAAGAGACTACAAGCACTAACCAAACAGTGAAAGAATTAGTAACACCTGACAAACATGTAACTTCTTCAACAACAGAAGAGAGCTTTAGCCAAAAGACAGCTGAGACATTGAGCAAGGAGTCTGCAGTTCATACAGCTTCATCATTGTTCAGTACAGTGCAACCAACAGTGTTATCACCTGTCAATGTCAGTGACATCACAGATCAGACAGATAAAACGTCTGGACCCACTACAACTGATCAAACACCCACCATTTTCATTGAAGATTCTGAAAGGACAGTGTCTCCAAGACTTACTGCTGTTATATCATCTACTATTACAGGGGACATTACCAGTGAGACTACCATGGTAGAGTCTGTACCGCCTGTCACTGGATCGACATCTGCAACTGACAGTACTTCTTTTATCAGCAGTACAGAAGGCTCTGGAGACATGACTAGTGATTTTACCAAAGAGTCATTAATTACAGCAACTACTGTTCCAGATCTGTCCTCTACAAAGACTTTAGGAGCTACAATACCGTCAATAGTTGAAGAAGCATCTACAGAAATATTGGCTTCTACAGTGCCCGCTGTAACCTCAGCTTCATCTCTTTTCAGTACTGAGAAACCCACTTTATCTTTAGAAACAGAGGAGACTGGAACCCCAAGTGAAACCACAATCACACCTATGTCCTCTTCTGTCTCTCTATCAGAACAATATGGGACAGATGACCAAACTCCTGATATGTTCTCTACAAGTTCTCACATTTCAATTGCCACTTCTTCGACAGCATCATCCCTTTCCTCTACTGAACCAACATCATTTTCTCCTGAAACTCAAGAGACTACAAGCACTAATCAAACAGCGAAAGAATTAGTAACACCTGACAAACATGTAACTTCTTCAACAACAGAAGAGAGCTTTAGCCAAAAGACAGCTGAGACATTGAGCAAGGAGTCTACAGTTCATACAGCTTCATCATTGTTCAGTACAGTGCAACCAACATTGTTATCACCTGTCAGTGTTAGTGACATCACAGATCAGACAGATAAAACATCTGGACCCACTACAACTGTTCAGACACCCACCATTTTCATTGAAGAGTCTGACAGGACAGCGTCTCCAAGACTTATTGCTGTTACATCATCTACTATTACAGGGGACATTACCAGTGAGGCTACCATGGTAGAGTCTGTTCCGTCTGTCACTGGATCAACATCTGCAACTGACAGTACTTCTTTTATCATCAGTACAGAAGGCTCTGGAGACATGACTAGTGATTTTACCAAAGAGTCATTAATTACAGCAACTACTGTTCTAGCTATGTCCTCTACAAAGAGTCTAGGAGCTACAATACCATCAACAGTTGAAGGAGCATCTACTGAAATATTGGCTTCAACAGTGCCCGCTGTAACCTCAGCTTCATCTCTTTTCAGTACTGAGAAACCCACTTTATCTTTAGAAACAGAGGAGACTGGAACCCCAAGTTATACCATAAAAACAAATGTGACCTCTTTTGTCTCTCTATCAGAACAATATGGGACAGATGACCAAACGCCTGATATGTTCTCTACAAGCTCTTACATTTCAATTGCCACTTCTACCACAGCATCATCCCTTTCCACTACTGAACCAACACCATTTTCTCCTGAAACACAAGAGACTACAAGCACTAATCAAACAGTGAAAGAATTAGTAACACCTGACAAACATGTAACTTCTTCAACAACAGAAGAGAGCTTTAGCAAAAGGACAGCTGAGACATTGAGCAAGGAGTCTGCAGTTCCTACAGCTTCATCAATGTTCAGTACAGTGCAACCAACAGTTTTATCACCTGTCAGTGTCAGTGACATCTCAGATCAGACGGATGGAATCTCTGGACCCACTACAACTGTTCAAACAACTCACATATTCACTGAAGAGTCTGACAGGACAGTGTCTCCAAGACTTACTGCTGTTACATCATCTAGTATTACAGGGGACATTACCAGTGAGACTACCATGTTAGAGTCTGTACCGTCTGTCACTGGATCAACATCTGCAACTGACAGTACTTCTTTTATCAGCAGTACAGAAGGCTCTGGAGACATGACTAGTGATTTTACCAAAGAGTCATTAATTACAGCAACTACTGTTCCAGATCTGTCCTCTACAAAGACTTTAGGAGCTACAATACCATCTACAGTCGAAGGAGCATCTACTGAAATATTGGATTCAACAGTGCCCGCTGTAACCTCAGCTTCATCTCTTTTCAGTACTGAGAAACCCACTTTATCTTTAGAAACAGAGGAGACTGGAACCCCAAGTTATACCATAAAAACAAATGTGACCTCTTCTGTTTCTCCATCAGAACAATATGGGACAGATGACCAAACGCCTGATATGTTTTCTACAAGCTCTCAAATTTCAATTGCCACTTCTACCACAGCATCATCCCTTTCCACTACTGAACCAACATCATTTTCTCCTGAAACACAAGAGACTACAAGCACTAATCAAACAGTGAAAGAATTAGTAACACCAGACACACATGTAACTTCTTCAACAACAGAAGAGAGCTTTAGCCAAAAGACAACTGAGTCAACCAGCAAAGTCTCTGCAGTTTCCGCAGCTTTATCTTTGTTCAGTACAGAGCAACCAACAGTTTTATCACCTGTCAGTGTCAGTGACATCTCAGATCAGACGGATAGAATCTCTGGACCCACTACAACTGTTCAAACAACTCACATATTCACTGAAGAGTCTGACAGGACAGTGTCTCAAAGACTTACTGCTGTTACATCATCTACTATTACAGGGGACATTACCAGTGAGACTACCATGGTAGAGTCTGTACCGTCTGTCACTGGATCAACATCTGCAACTGACAGTACTTCTTTTATCAGCAGTACAGAAGGCTCTGGAGACATGACTAGTGATTTTACCAAAGAGTCATTAATTACAGCAACTACTGTTCCAGATCTGTCCACTACAAAGACTTTAGGAGCTACAATACCGTCAATAGTTGAAGAAGCATCCACAGAAATATTGGCTTCTACAGTGCCCGCTGTAACCTCAGCTTCATCTCTTTTCAGTACTGAGAAACCCACTTTATCTTTAGAAACAGAGGCGACTGGAACCCCAAGTGAAACCACAATCACACCTATGTCCTCTTCTGTCTCTCTATCAGAACAATATGGGACAGATGACCAAACTCCTGATATGTTCTCTACAAGCTCTTACATTTCAATTGCCACTTCTTCGACAGCATCATCCCTTTACTCTACTGAACCAACATCATTTTCACCTGAAACTCAAGAGACTACAAGCACTAATCAAACAGTGAAAGAATTAGTAACACCTGACAAACATGTAACTTCTTCAACAACAGAAGAGAGCTTTAGCCAAAAGACAGCTGAGACATTGAGCAAGGAGTCTACAGTTCATACAGCTTCATCATTGTTCAGTACAGTGCAACCAACATTGTTATCACCTGTCAGTGTTAGTGACATCACAGATCAGACAGATAAAACGTCTGGACCCACTACAACTGATCAAACACCCACCATTTTCATTGAAGATTCTGAAAGGACAGTGTCTCCAAGACTTACTGCTGTTATGTCATCTACTATTACAGGGGACATTACCAGTGAGACTACCATGGTAGAGTCTGTACCGCCTGTCACTGGATCAACATCTGCAACTGACAGTACTTCTTTTATCAGCAGTACAGAAGGCTCTGGAGACATGACTAGTGATTTTACCAAAGAGTCATTAATTACAGCAACTACTGTTCCAGATCTTTCCTTTACAAAGACTTTAGGAGCTACAATACCATCTACAGTCGAAGGAGCTTCTACTGAAATATTGGCTTCAACAGTGCCCGCTGTAACCTCAGCTTCATCTCTTTTCACTACTGAGAAACCAACTTTATCTTTAGAAACAGAGGAGACTGGAACCCCAGGTTATACCATAAAAACAAATGTGACCTCTTCTGTTTCTCCATCAGAACAATATGGGACAGATGACCAAACGCCTGATATGTTCTCTACAAGCTCTCAAATTTCAATTGCCACTTCTACCACAGCATCATCCCTTTCCACTACTGAACCAACATCATTTTCTCCTGAAACACAAGAGACTACAAGCACTAATCAAACAGTGAAAGAATTAGTAACACCAGACACACATGTAACTTCTTCAACAACAGAAGAGAGCTTTAGCCAAAGGACAACTGAGTCAACCAGCAAAGTCTCTGCAGTTTCCGCAGCTTTATCTTTGTTCAGTACAGAGCAACCAACAGTTTTATCACCTGTCAGTGTCAGTGACATCTCAGATCAGACGGATGAAACCTCTGGACCCACTACAACTGTTCAAACACCCACCATTTTCATTGAAGAGTCTGACAGGACAGTGTCTCCAAGACTTACTGCTGTTACATCATCTACTATTACAGGGGACATTACCAGTGAGTCTACCACAGTAGAGTCTGTACCGTCTGTCACTGGATCAACATCTGCAACTGACAGTACTTCTTTTATCAGCAGTACAGAAGGCTCTGGAGACATGACTAGTGATTTTACCAAAGAGTCATTAATTACAGCAACTACTGTTCCAGATCTTTCCTTTACAAAGACTTTAGGAGCTACAATACCATCTACAGTCGAAGGAGCATCTACTGAAATATTGGCTTCAACAGTGCCCGCTGTAACCTCAGCTTCATCTCTTTTCACTACTGAGAAACCAACTTTATCTTTAGAAACAGAGGAGACTGGAACCCCAGGTTATACCATAAAAACAAATGTGACCTCTTCTGTTTCTCCATCAGAACAATATGGGACAGATGACCAAACGCCTGATATGTTCTCTACAAGCTCTCAAATTTCAATTGCCACTTCTACCACAGCATCATCCCTTTCCACTACTGAACCAACATCATTTTCTCCTGAAACACAAGAGACTACAAGCACTAATCAAACAGTGAAAGAATTAGTAACACCAGACACACATGTAACTTCTTCAACAACAGAAGAGAGCTTTAGCCAAAGGACAACTGAGTCAACCAGCAAAGTCTCTGCAGTTTCCAGCTTTATCTTTGTTCAGTACAGAGCAACCAAGAGTTTTATCACCTGTCAGTGTCAGTGACATCTCAGATCAGACGGATGAAACCTCTGGACCCACTACAACTGTTCAAACACCCACCATTTTCATTGAAGAGTCTGACAGGACAGTGTCTCCAAGACTTACTGCTGTTACATCATCTACTATTACAGGGGACATTACCAGTGAGTCTACCACGGTAGAGTCTGTACCGTCTGTCACTGGATCAACATCTGCAACTGACAGTACTTCTTTTATCAGCAGTACAGAAGGCTCTGGAGACATGACTAGTGATTTTACCAAAGAGTCATTAATTACAGCAACTACTGTTCCAGATCTTTCCTTTACAAAGACTTTAGGAGCTACAATACCATCTACAGTCGAAGGAGCTTCTACTGAAATATTGGCTTCAACAGTGCCCGCTGTAACCTCAGCTTCATCTCTTTTCACTACTGAGAAACCAACTTTATCTTTAGAAACAGAGGAGACTGGAACCCCAGGTTATACCATAAAAACAAATGTGACCTCTTCTGTTTCTCCATCAGAACAATATGGGACAGATGACCAAACGCCTGATATGTTCTCTACAAGCTCTTACATTTCAATTGCCACTTCTTCGACAGCATCATCCCTTTCCTCTACTGAACCAACATCATTTTCTCCTGAAACTCAAGAGACTACAAGCACTAATCAAACAGTGAAAGAATTAGTAACACCTGACAAACATGTAACTTCTTCAACAACAGAAGAGAGCTTTAGCCAAAAAACAGCTGAGACATTGAGCAAGGAGTCTGCAGTTCATACAGCTTCATCATTGTTCAGTACAGTGCAACCAACAGTGTTATCACCTGTCAGTGTCAGTGACATCACAGATCAGACGGATAAAACGTCTGGACCCACTACAACTGATCAAATACCCACTATTTTCATTGAAGATTCTGAAAGGACAGTGTCTCCAAGACTTACTGCTGTTATATCATCTACTATTACAGGGGACATTACCAGTGAGACTACCATGGTAGAGTCTGTACCGCCTGTCACTGGATCAACATCTGCAACTGACAGTACTTCTTTTATCAGCAGTACAGAAGGCTCTGGAGACATGACTAGTGATTTTACCAAAGAGTCATTAATTACAGCAACTACTGTTCCAGATCTTTCCTTTACAAAGACTTTAGGAGCTACAATACCATCTACAGTCGAAGGAGCTTCTACTGAAATATTGGCTTCAACAGTGCCCGCTGTAACCTCAGCTTCATCTCTTTTCACTACTGAGAAACCAACTTTATCTTTAGAAACAGAGGAGACTGGAACCCCAGGTTATACCATAAAAACAAATGTGACCTCTTCTGTTTCTCCATCAGAACAATATGGGACAGATGACCAAACGCCTGATATGTTCTCTACAAGCTCTCAAATTTCAATTGCCACTTCTACCACAGCATCATCCCTTTCCACTACTGAACCAACATCATTTTCTCCTGAAACACAAGAGACTACAAGCACTAATCAAACAGTGAAAGAATTAGTAACACCAGACACACATGTAACTTCTTCAACAACAGAAGAGAGCTTTAGCCAAAGGACAACTGAGTCAACCAGCAAAGTCTCTGCAGTTTCGCAGCTTTATCTTTGTTCAGTACAGAGCAACCAAGAGTTTTATCACCTGTCAGTGTCAGTGACATCTCAGATCAGACGGATGAAACCTCTGGACCCACTACAACTGTTCAAACACCCACCATTTTCATTGAAGAGTCTGACAGGACAGTGTCTCCAAGACTTACTGCTGTTACATCATCTACTATTACAGGGGACATTACCAGTGAGTCTACCACGGTAGAGTCTGTACCGCCTGTCACTGGATCAACATCTGCAACTGACAGTACTTCTTTTATCAGCAGTACAGAAGGCTCTGGAGACATGACTAGTGATTTTACCAAAGAGTCATTAATTACAGCAACTACTGTTCCAGATCTTTCCTTTACAAAGACTTTAGGAGCTACAATACCATCTACAGTCGAAGGAGCTTCTACTGAAATATTGGCTTCAACAGTGCCCGCTGTAACCTCAGCTTCATCTCTTTTCACTACTGAGAAACCAACTTTATCTTTAGAAACAGAGGAGACTGGAACCCCAGGTTATACCATAAAAACAAATGTGACCTCTTCTGTTTCTCCATCAGAACAATATGGGACAGATGACCAAACGCCTGATATGTTCTCTACAAGCTCTTACATTTCAATTGCCACTTCTTCGACAGCATCATCCCTTTCCTCTACTGAACCAACATCATTTTCTCCTGAAACTCAAGAGACTACAAGCACTAATCAAACAGTGAAAGAATTAGTAACACCTGACAAACATGTAACTTCTTCAACAACAGAAGAGAGCTTTAGCCAAAAACAGCTGAGACATTGAGCAAGGAGTCTGCAGTTCATACAGCTTCATCATTGTTCAGTACAGTGCAACCAACAGTGTTATCACCTGTCAGTGTCAGTGACATCACAGATCAGACGGATAAAACGTCTGGACCCACTACAACTGATCAAATACCCACTATTTTCATTGAAGATTCTGAAAGGACAGTGTCTCCAAGACTTACTGCTGTTATATCATCTACTATTACAGGGGACATTACCAGTGAGACTACCATGGTAGAGTCTGTACCGCCTGTCACTGGATCAACATCTGCAACTGACAGTACTTCTTTTATCAGCAGTACAGAAGGCTCTGGAGACATGACTAGTGATTTTACCAAAGAGTCATTAATTACAGCAACTACTGTTCCAGATCTTTCCTTTACAAAGACTTTAGGAGCTACAATACCATCTACAGTCGAAGGAGCTTCTACTGAAATATTGGCTTCAACAGTGCCCGCTGTAACCTCAGCTTCATCTCTTTTCACTACTGAGAAACCAACTTTATCTTTAGAAACAGAGGAGACTGGAACCCCAGGTTATACCATAAAAACAAATGTGACCTCTTCTGTTTCTCCATCAGAACAATATGGGACAGATGACCAAACGCCTGATATGTTCTCTACAAGCTCTCAAATTTCAATTGCCACTTCTACCACAGCATCATCCCTTTCCACTACTGAACCAACATCATTTTCTCCTGAAACACAAGAGACTACAAGCACTAATCAAACAGTGAAAGAATTAGTAACACCAGACACACATGTAACTTCTTCAACAACAGAAGAGAGCTTTAGCCAAAGGACAACTGAGTCAACCAGCAAAGTCTCTGCAGTTTCCGCAGCTTTATCTTTGTTCAGTACAGAGCAACCAAGAGTTTTATCACCTGTCAGTGTCAGTGACATCTCAGATCAGACGGATGAAACCTCTGGACCCACTACAACTGTTCAAACACCCACCATTTTCATTGAAGAGTCTGACAGGACAGTGTCTCCAAGACTTACTGCTGTTACATCATCTACTATTACAGGGGACATTACCAGTGAGTCTACCACGGTAGAGTCTGTACCGTCTGTCACTGGATCAACATCTGCAACTGACAGTACTTCTTTTATCAGCAGTACAGAAGGCTCTGGAGACATGACTAGTGATTTTACCAAAGAGTCATTAATTACAGCAACTACTGTTCCAGATCTGTCCTCTACAAAGACTTTAGGAGCTACAATACCATCTACAGTCGAAGGAGCATCTACTGAAATATTGGCTTCAACAGTGCCCGCTGTAACCTCAGCTTCATCTCTTTTCAGTACTGAGAAACCAACTTTATCTTTAGAAACAGAGGAGACTGGAACCCCAGGTTATACCATAAAAACAAATGTGACCTCTTCTGTTTCTCCATCAGAACAATATGGGACAGATGACCAAACGCCTGATATGTTCTCTACAAGCTCTCAAATTTTAATTGCCACTTCTATCACAGCATCATCCCTTTCCACTACTGAACCAACATCATTTTCTCCTGAAACACAAGAGACTACAAGCACTAATCAAACAGTGAAAGAATTAGTAACACCAGACACACATGTAACTTCTTCAACAACAGAAGAGAGCTTTAGCCAAAAGACAACTGAGTCAACCAGCAAAGTCTCTGCAGTTTCCGCAGCTTTATCTTTGTTCAGTACAGAGCAACCAACAGTTTTATCACCTGTCAGTGTCAGTGACATCTCAGATCAGACGGATAGAATCTCTGGACCCACTACAACTGTTCAAACAACTCACATATTCACTGAAGAGTCTGACAGGACAGTGTCTCAAAGACTTACTGCTGTTACATCATCTACTATTACAGGGGACATTACCAGTGAGACTACCATGGTAGAGTCTGTACCGTCTGTCACTGGATCAACATCTGCAACTGACAGTACTTCTTTTATCAGCAGTACAGAAGGCTCTGGAGACATGACTAGTGATTTTACCAAAGAGTCATTAATTACAGCAACTACTGTTCCAGATCTGTCCTCTACAAAGACTTTAGGAGCTACAATACCGTCAATAGTTGAAGAAGCATCCACAGAAATATTGGCTTCTACAGTGCCCGCTGTAACCTCAGCTTCATCTCTTTTCAGTACTGAGAAACCCACTTTATCTTTAGAAACAGAGGCGACTGGAACCCCAAGTGAAACCACAATCACACCTATGTCCTCTTCTGTCTCTCTATCAGAACAATATGGGACAGATGACCAAACTCCTGATATGTTCTCTACAAGCTCTTACATTTCAATTGCCACTTCTTCGACAGCATCATCCCTTTACTCTACTGAACCAACATCATTTTCACCTGAAACTCAAGAGACTACAAGCACTAATCAAACAGTGAAAGAATTAGTAACACCTGACAAACATGTAACTTCTTCAACAACAGAAGAGAGCTTTAGCCAAAAGACAGCTGAGACATTGAGCAAGGAGTCTACAGTTCATACAGCTTCATCATTGTTCAGTACAGTGCAACCAACATTGTTATCACCTGTCAGTGTTAGTGACATCACAGATCAGACAGATAAAACGTCTGGACCCACTACAACTGATCAAACACCCACCATTTTCATTGAAGATTCTGAAAGGATAGTGTCTCCAAGACTTACTGCTGTTATGTCATCTACTATTACAGGGGACATTACCAGTGAGACTACCATGGTAGAGTCTGTACCGCCTGTCACTGGATCAACATCTGCAACTGACAGTACTTCTTTTATCAGCAGTACAGAAGGCTCTGGAGACATGACTAGTGATTTTACCAAAGAGTCATTAATTACAGCAACTACTGTTCCAGATCTTTCCTTTACAAAGACTTTAGGAGCTACAATACCATCTACAGTCGAAGGAGCTTCTACTGAAATATTGGCTTCAACAGTGCCCGCTGTAACCTCAGCTTCATCTCTTTTCACTACTGAGAAACCAACTTTATCTTTAGAAACAGAGGAGACTGGAACCCCAGGTTATACCATAAAAACAAATGTGACCTCTTCTGTTTCTCCATCAGAACAATATGGGACAGATGACCAAACGCCTGATATGTTCTCTACAAGCTCTCAAATTTCAATTGCCACTTCTACCACAGCATCATCCCTTTCCACTACTGAACCAACATCATTTTCTCCTGAAACACAAGAGACTACAAGCACTAATCAAACAGTGAAAGAATTAGTAACACCAGACACACATGTAACTTCTTCAACAACAGAAGAGAGCTTTAGCCAAAGGACAACTGAGTCAACCAGCAAAGTCTCTGCAGTTTCCGCAGCTTTTTCTTTGTTCAGTACAGAGCAACCAACAGTTTTATCACCTGTCAGTGTCAGTGACATCTCAGATCAGACGGATGAAACCTCTGGACCCACTACAACTGTTCAAACACCCACCATTTTCATTGAAGAGTCTGACAGGACAGTGTCTCCAAGACTTACTGCTGTTACATCATCTACTATTACAGGGGACATTACCAGTGAGTCTACCACAGTAGAGTCTGTACCGTCTGTCACTGGATCAACATCTGCAACTGACAGTACTTCTTTTATCAGCAGTACAGAAGGCTCTGGAGACATGACTAGTGATTTTACCAAAGAGTCATTAATTACAGCAACTACTGTTCCAGATCTTTCCTTTACAAAGACTTTAGGAGCTACAATACCATCTACAGTCGAAGGAGCATCTACTGAAATATTGGCTTCAACAGTGCCCGCTGTAACCTCAGCTTCATCTCTTTTCACTACTGAGAAACCAACTTTATCTTTAGAAACAGAGGAGACTGGAACCCCAGGTTATACCATAAAAACAAATGTGACCTCTTCTGTTTCTCCATCAGAACAATATGGGACAGATGACCAAACGCCTGATATGTTCTCTACAAGCTCTCAAATTTCAATTGCCACTTCTACCACAGCATCATCCCTTTCCACTACTGAACCAACATCATTTTCTCCTGAAACACAAGAGACTACAAGCACTAATCAAACAGTGAAAGAATTAGTAACACCAGACACACATGTAACTTCTTCAACAACAGAAGAGAGCTTTAGCCAAAGGACAACTGAGTCAACCAGCAAAGTCTCTGCAGTTTCCGCAGCTTTATCTTTGTTCAGTACAGAGCAACCAAGAGTTTTATCACCTGTCAGTGTCAGTGACATCTCAGATCAGACGGATGAAACCTCTGGACCCACTACAACTGTTCAAACACCCACCATTTTCATTGAAGAGTCTGACAGGACAGTGTCTCCAAGACTTACTGCTGTTACATCATCTACTATTACATGGGACATTACCAGTGAGTCTACCACGGTAGAGTCTGTACCGTCTGTCACTGGATCAACATCTGCAACTGACAGTACTTCTTTTATCAGCAGTACAGAAGGCTCTGGAGACATGACTAGTGATTTTACCAAAGAGTCATTAATTACAGCAACTACTGTTCCAGATCTTTCCTTTACAAAGACTTTAGGAGCTACAATACCATCTACAGTCGAAGGAGCTTCTACTGAAATATTGGCTTCAACAGTGCCCGCTGTAACCTCAGCTTCATCTCTTTTCACTACTGAGAAACCAACTTTATCTTTAGAAACAGAGGAGACTGGAACCCCAGGTTATACCATAAAAACAAATGTGACCTCTTCTGTTTCTCCATCAGAACAATATGGGACAGATGACCAAACGCCTGATATGTTCTCTACAAGCTCTTACATTTCAATTGCCACTTCTTCGACAGCATCATCCCTTTCCTCTACTGAACCAACATCATTTTCTCCTGAAACTCAAGAGACTACAAGCACTAATCAAACAGTGAAAGAATTAGTAACACCTGACAAACATGTAACTTCTTCAACAACAGAAGAGAGCTTTAGCCAAAAACAGCTGAGACATTGAGCAAGGAGTCTGCAGTTCATACAGCTTCATCATTGTTCAGTACAGTGCAACCAACAGTGTTATCACCTGTCAGTGTCAGTGACATCACAGATCAGACGGATAAAACGTCTGGACCCACTACAACTGATCAAATACCCACTATTTTCATTGAAGATTCTGAAAGGACAGTGTCTCCAAGACTTACTGCTGTTATATCATCTACTATTACAGGGGACATTACCAGTGAGACTACCATGGTAGAGTCTGTACCGCCTGTCACTGGATCAACATCTGCAACTGACAGTACTTCTTTTATCAGCAGTACAGAAGGCTCTGGAGACATGACTAGTGATTTTACCAAAGAGTCATTAATTACAGCAACTACTGTTCCAGATCTTTCCTTTACAAAGACTTTAGGAGCTACAATACCATCTACAGTCGAAGGAGCTTCTACTGAAATATTGGCTTCAACAGTGCCCGCTGTAACCTCAGCTTCATCTCTTTTCACTACTGAGAAACCAACTTTATCTTTAGAAACAGAGGAGACTGGAACCCCAGGTTATACCATAAAAACAAATGTGACCTCTTCTGTTTCTCCATCAGAACAATATGGGACAGATGACCAAACGCCTGATATGTTCTCTACAAGCTCTCAAATTTCAATTGCCACTTCTACCACAGCATCATCCCTTTCCACTACTGAACCAACATCATTTTCTCCTGAAACACAAGAGACTACAAGCACTAATCAAACAGTGAAAGAATTAGTAACTCCAGACACACATGTAACTTCTTCAACAACAGAAGAGAGCTTTAGCCAAAGGACAACTGAGTCAACCAGCAAAGTCTCTGCAGTTTCCGCAGCTTTATCTTTGTTCAGTACAGAGCAACCAAGAGTTTTATCACCTGTCAGTGTCAGTGACATCTCAGATCAGACGGATGAAACCTCTGGACCCACTACAACTGTTCAAACACCCACCATTTTCATTGAAGAGTCTGACAGGACAGTGTCTCCAAGACTTACTGCTGTTACATCATCTACTATTACAGGGGACATTACCAGTGAGTCTACCACGGTAGAGTCTGTACCGTCTGTCACTGGATCAACATCTGCAACTGACAGTACTTCTTTTATCAGCAGTACAGAAGGCTCTGGAGACATGACTAGTGATTTTACCAAAGAGTCATTAATTACAGCAACTACTGTTCCAGATCTGTCCTCTACAAAGACTTTAGGAGCTACAATACCATCTACAGTCGAAGGAGCATCTACTGAAATATTGGCTTCAACAGTGCCCGCTGTAACCTCAGCTTCATCTCTTTTCAGTACTGAGAAACCAACTTTATCTTTAGAAACAGAGGAGACTGGAACCCCAGGTTATACCATAAAAACAAATGTGACCTCTTCTGTTTCTCCATCAGAACAATATGGGACAGATGACCAAACGCCTGATATGTTCTCTACAAGCTCTCAAATTTTAATTGCCACTTCTATCACAGCATCATCCCTTTCCACTACTGAACCAACATCATTGTCTCCTGAAACACAAGAGACTACAAGCACTAATCAAACAGTGAAAGAATTAGTAACACCAGACACACATGTAACTTCTTCAACAACAGAAGAGAGCTTTAGCCAAAGGACAACTGAGTCAACCAGCAAAGTCTCTGCAGTTTCCAGCTTTATCTTTGTTCAGTACAGAGCAACCAACAGTTTTATCACCTGTCAGTGTCAGTGACATCTCAGATCAGACGGATGAAACCTCTGGACCCACTACAACTGTTCAAACACCCACCATTTTCATTGAAGAGTCTGACAGGACAGTGTCTCCAAGACTTACTGCTGTTACATCATTTACTATTACAGGGGACATTACCAGTGAGACTACCATGGTAGAGTCTGTACCGTCTGTCACTGTATCAACATCTGCAACTGACAGTACTTCTTTTATCAGCAGTACAGAAGGCTCTGGAGACATGACTAGTGATTTTACCAAAGAGTCATTAATTACAGCAACTACTGTTCCAGATCTGTCCTCTACAAAGACTTTAGGAGCTACAATACCGTCAATAGTTGAAGAAGCATCTACAGAAATATTGGCTTCTACAGTGCCCGCTGTAACCTCAGCTTCATCTCTTTTCAGTACTGAGAAACCCACTTTATCTTTAGAAACAGAGGAGACTGGAACCCCAAGTGAAACCACAATCACACCTATGTCCTCTTCTGTCTCTCTATCAGAACAATATGGGACAGATGACCAAACTCCTGATATGTTCTCTACAAGCTCTTACATTTCAATTGCCACTTCTTCGACAGCATCATCCCTTTCCTCTACTGAACCAACATCATTTTCTCCTGAAACTCAAGAGACTACAAGCACTAATCAAACAGTGAAAGAATTAGTAACACCTGACAAACATGTAACTTCTTCAACAACAGAAGAGAGCTTTAGCCAAAAGACAGCTGAGACATTGAGCAAGGAGTCTGCAGTTCATACAGCTTCATCATTGTTCAGTACAGTGCAACCAACAGTGTTATCACCTGTCAGTGTCAGTGAAATCACAGATCAGACAGATAAAACGCCTGGACCCAGTACAACTGATCAAACACCCACCATTTTCATTGAAGATTCTGAAAGGACAGTGTCTCCAAGACTTACTGCTGTTATATCATCTACTATTACAGGGGACATTACCAGTGAGACTACCATGGCAGAGTCTGTACCGCCTGTCACTGGATCAACATCTGCAACTGACAGTACTTCTTTTATCATCAGTACAGAAGGCTCTGGAGACATGACTAGTGATTTTACCAAAGAGTCATTAATTACAGCAACTACTGTTCCAGCTCTGTCCTCTACAAAGACTTTAGGAGCTACAATACCATCAACAGTTGAAGGAGCATCTACTGAAATATTGGCTTCTACAGTGCCTGCTGTAACCTCAGCTTCATCTCTTTTCAGTACTGAGAAACCCACTTTATCTTTAGAAACAGAGGAGACTGGAACCCCAAGTTATACCATAAAAACAAATGTGACCTCTTCTGTTTCTCCATCAGAACAATATGGGACAGATGACCAAACACCTGATATGTTCTCTACAAGCTCTCAAATTTCAATTGCCACTTCTACCACAGCATCATCCCTTTCCACTACTGAACCAACATCATTTTCTCCTGAAACACAAGAGACTACAAGCACTAATCAAACAGTGAAAGAATTAGTAACACCAGACACACATGTAACTTCTTCAACAACAGAAGAGAGCTTTAGCCAAAAGACAACTGAGTCAACCAGCAAAGTCTCTGCAGTTTCCGCAGCTTTATCTTTGTTCAGTACAGAGCAACCAACAGTTTTATCACCTGTCAGTGTCAGTGACATCTCAGATCAGACGGATGGAATCTCTGGACCCACTACAACTGTTCAAACAACTCACATATTCACTGAAGAGTCTGACAGGACAGTGTCTCAAAGACTTACTGCTGTTACATCATCTACTATTACAGGGGACATTACCAGTGAGACTACCATGGTAGAGTCTGTACCGTCTGTCACTGGATCAACATCTGCAACTGACAGTACTTCTTTTATCAGCAGTACAGAAGGCTCTGGAGACATGACTAGTGATTTTACCAAAGAGTCATTAATTACAGCAACTACTGTTCCAGATCTGTCCTCTACAAAGACTTTAGGAGCTACAATACCATCTACAGTCGAAGAAGCATCTACAGAAATATTGGCTTCTACAGTGCCTGCTGTAACCTCAGCTTCATCTCTTTTCAGTACTGAGAAACCCACTTTATCTTTAGAAACAGAGGCGACTGGAACCCCAAGTGAAACCACAATCACACCTATGTCCTCTCCTGTCTCTCTATCAGAACAATATGGGACAGATGACCAAACTCCTGATATGTTCTCTACAAGCTCTTACATTTCAATTGCCACTTCTTCGACAGCATCATCCCTTTACTCTACTGAACCAACATCATTTTCACCTGAAACTCAAGAGACTACAAGCACTAATCAAACAGTGAAAGAATTAGTAACACCTGACAAACATGTAACTTCTTCAACAACAGAAGAGAGCTTTAGCCAAAAGACAGCTGAGACATTGAGCAAGGAGTCTACAGTTCATACAGCTTCATCATTGTTCAGTACAGTGCAACCAACATTGTTATCACCTGTCAGTGTTAGTGACATCACAGATCAGACAGATAAAACGTCTGGACCCACTACAACTGATCAAACACCCACCATTTTCATTGAAGATTCTGAAAGGATAGTGTCTCCAAGACTTACTGCTGTTATATCATCTACTATTACAGGGGACATTACCAGTGAGACTACCATGGTAGAGTCTGTACCGCCTGTCACTGGATCAACATCTGCAACTGACAGTACTTCTTTTATCAGCAGTACAGAAGGCTCTGGAGACATGACTAGTGATTTTACCAAAGAGTCATTAATTACAGCAATTACTGTTCCAGATCTTTCCTTTACAAAGACTTTAGGAGCTACAATACCATCTACAGTCAAAGGAGCTTCTACTGAAATATTGGCTTCAACAGTGCCCGCTGTAACCTCAGCTTCATCTCTTTTCACTACTGAGAAACCAACTTTATCTTTAGAAACAGAGGAGACTGGAACCCCAGGTTATACCATAAAAACAAATGTGACCTCTTCTGTTTCTCCATCAGAACAATATGGGACAGATGACCAAACGCCTGATATGTTCTCTACAAGCTCTCAAATTTCAATTGCCACTTCTACCACAGCATCATCCCTTTCCACTACTGAACCAACATCATTTTCTCCTGAAACACAAGAGACTACAAGCACTAATCAAACAGTGAAAGAATTAGTAACACCAGACACACATGTAACTTCTTCAACAACAGAAGAGAGCTTTAGCCAAAGGACAACTGAGTCAACCAGCAAAGTCTCTGCAGTTTCCAGCTTTATCTTTGTTCAGTACAGAGCAACCAACAGTTTTATCACCTGTCAGTGTCAGTGACATCTCAGATCAGACGGATGAAACCTCTGGACCCACTACAACTGTTCAAACACCCACCATTTTCATTGAAGAGTCTGACAGGACAGTGTCTCCAAGACTTACTGCTGTTACATCATCTACTATTACAGGGGACATTACCAGTGAGTCTACCATGGTAGAGTCTGTACCGTCTGTCACTGGATCAACATCTGCAACTGACAGTACTTCTTTTATCAGCAGTACAGAAGGCTCTGGAGACATGACTAGTGATTTTACCAAAGAGTCATTAATTACAGCAACTACTGTTCCAGATCTTTCCTTTACAAAGACTTTAGGAGCTACAATACCATCTACAGTCGAAGGAGCATCTACTGAAATATTGGCTTCAACAGTGCCCGCTGTAACCTCAGCTTCATCTCTTTTCAGTACTGAGAAACCAACTTTATCTTTAGAAACAGAGGAGACTGGAACCCCAAGTGAAACCACAATCACACCTATGTCCTCTTCTGTCTCTCTATCAGAACAATATGGGACAGATGACCAAACCCCTGATATGTTCTCTACAAGCTCTTACATTTCAATTGCCACTTCTTCGACAGCATCATCCCTTTCCTCTACTGAACCAACATCATTTTCTCCTGAAACTCAAGAGACTACAAGCACTAATCAAACAGTGAAAGAATTAGTAACACCTGACAAACATGTAACTTCTTCAACAACAGAAGAGAGCTTTAGCAAAAGGACAGCTGAGACATTGAGCAAGGAGTCTGCAGTTCCTACAGCTTCATCAATGTTCAGTACAGTGCAACCAACAGTTTTATCACCTGTCAGTGTCAGTGACATCTCAGATCAGACGGATGGAATCTCTGGACCCACTACAACTGTTCAAACAACTCACATATTCACTGAAGAGTCTGACAGGACAGTGTCTCCAAGACTTACTGCTGTTACATCATCTAGTATTACAGGGGACATTACCAGTGAGACTACCATGTTAGAGTCTGTACCGTCTGTCACTGGATCAACATCTGCAACTGACAGTACTTCTTTTATCAGCAGTACAGAAGGCTCTGGAGACATGACTAGTGATTTTACCAAAGAGTCATTAATTACAGCAACTACTGTTCCAGATCTGTCCTCTACAAAGACTTTAGGAGCTACAATACCATCTACAGTCGAAGGAGCATCTACTGAAATATTGGCTTCAACAGTGCCCGCTGTAACCTCAGCTTCATCTCTTTTCAGTACTGAGAAACCCACTTTATCTTTAGAAACAGAGGAGACTGGAACCCCAAGTTATACCATAAAAACAAATGTGACCTCTTCTGTTTCTCCATCAGAACAATATGGGACAGATGACCAAACGCCTGATATGTTCTCTACAAGCTCTCAAATTTCAATTGCCACTTCTACCACAGCATCATCCCTTTACTCTACTGAACCAACATCATTTTCTCCTGAAACACAAGAGACTATAAGCACTAATCAAACAGTGAAAGAATTAGTAACACCAGACACACATGTAACTTCTTCAACAACAGAAGAGAGCTTTAGCCAAAAGACAACTGAGTCAACCAGCAAAGTCTCTGCAGTTTCCGCAGCTTTATCTTTGTTCAGTACAGAGCAACCAACAGTTTTATCACCTGTCAGTGTCAGTGACATCTCAGATCAGACGGATGGAATCTCTGGACCCACTACAACTGTTCAAACAACTCACATATTCACTGAAGAGTCTGACAGGACAGTGTCTCCAAGACTTACTGCTGTTACATCATCTACTATTACAGGGGACATTACCAGTGAGACTACCATGGTAGAGTCTGTACCGTCTGTCACTGGATCAACATCTGCAACTGACAGTACTTCTTTTATCAGCAGTACAGAAGGCTCTGGAGACATGACTAGTGATTTTACCAAAGAGTCATTAATTACAGCAACTACTGTTCCAGATCTGTCCTCTACAAAGACTTTAGGAGCTACAATACCGTCAATAGTTGAAGAAGCATCTACAGAAATATTGGCTTCTACAGTGCCTGCTGTAACCTCAGCTTCATCTCTTTTCAGTACTGAGAAACCCACTTTATCTTTAGAAACAGAGGCGACTGGAACCCCAAGTGAAACCACAATCACACCTATGTCCTCTTCTGTCTCTCTATCAGAACAATATGGGATAGATGACCAAACTCCTGATATGTTCTCTACAAGCTCTTACATTTCAATTGCCACTTCTTCGACAGCATCATCCCTTTACTCTACTGAACCAACATCATTTTCACCTGAAACTCAAGAGACTACAAGCACTAATCAAACAGTGAAAGAATTAGTAACACCTGACAAACATGTAACTTCTTCAACAACAGAAGAGAGCTTTAGCCAAAAGACAGCTGAGACATTGAGCAAGGAGTCTACAGTTCATACAGCTTCATCATTGTTCAGTACAGTGCAACCAACATTGTTATCACCTGTCAGTGTTAGTGACATCACATATCAGACAGATAAAACGTCTGGACCCACTACAACTGATCAAACACCCACCATTTTCATTGAAGATTCTGAAAGGACAGTGTCTCCAAGACTTACTGCCGTTATATCATCTACTATTACAGGGGACATTACCAGTGAGACTACCATGGTAGAGTCTGTACCGCCTGTCACTGGATCAACATCTGCAACTGACAGTACTTCTTTTATCAGCAGTACAGAAGGCTCTGGAGACATGACTAGTGATTTTACCAAAGAGTCATTAATTACAGCAACTACTGTTCCAGATCTTTCCTTTACAAAGACTTTAGGAGCTACAATACCATCTACAGTCGAAGGAGCTTCTACTGAAATATTGGCTTCAACAGTGCCCGCTGTAACCTCAGCTTCATCTCTTTTCACTACTGAGAAACCAACTTTATCTTTAGAAACAGAGGAGACTGGAACCCCAGGTTATACCATAAAAACAAATGTGACCTCTTCTGTTTCTCCATCAGAACAATATGGGACAGATGACCAAACGCCTGATATGTTCTCTACAAGCTCTCAAATTTCAATTGCCACTTCTACCACAGCATCATCCCTTTCCACTACTGAACCAACATCATTTTCTCCTGAAACACAAGAGACTACAAGCACTAATCAAACAGTGAAAGAATTAGTAACACCAGACACACATGTAACTTCTTCAACAACAGAAGAGAGCTTTAGCCAAAGGACAACTGAGTCAACCAGCAAAGTCTCTGCAGTTTCCGCAGCTTTATCTTTGTTCAGTACAGAGCAACCAACAGTTTTATCACCTGTCAGTGTCAGTGACATCTCAGATCAGACGGATGAAACCTCTGGACCCACTACAACTGTTCAAACACCCACCATTTTCATTGAAGAGTCTGACAGGACAGTGTCTCCAAGACTTACTGCTGTTACATCATCTACTATTACAGGGGACATTACCAGTGAGTCTACCACGGTAGAGTCTGTACCGTCTGTCACTGGATCAACATCTGCAACTGACAGTACTTCTTTTATTAGCAGTACAGAAGGCTCTGGAGACATGACTAGTGATTTTACCAAAGAGTCATTAATTACAGCAACTACTGTTCCAGATCTTTCCTTTACAAAGACTTTAGGAGCTACAATACCATCTACAGTCGAAGGAGCATCTACTGAAATATTGGCTTCAACAGTGCCCGCTGTAACCTCAGCTTCATCTCTTTTCAGTACTGAGAAACCAACTTTATCTTTAGAAACAGAGGAGACTGGAACCCCAGGTTATACCATAAAAACAAATGTGACCTCTTCTGTTTCTCCATCAGAACAATATGGGACAGATGACCAAACGCCTGATATGTTCTCTACAAGCTCTCAAATTTCAATTGCCACTTCTACCACAGCATCATCCCTTTCCACTACTGAACCAACATCATTTTCTCCTGAAACACAAGAGACTACAAGCACTAATCAAACAGTGAAAGAATTAGTAACACCAGACACACATGTAACTTCTTCAACAACAGAAGAGAGCTTTAGCCAAAGGACAACTGAGTCAACCAGCAAAGTCTCTGCAGTTTCCGCAGCTTTATCTTTGTTCAGTACAGAGCAACCAAGAGTTTTATCACCTGTCAGTGTCAGTGACATCTCAGATCAGACGGATGAAACCTCTGGACCCACTACAACTGTTCAAACACCCACCATTTTCATTGAAGAGTCTGACAGGACAGTGTCTCCAAGACTTACTGCTGTTACATCATCTACTATTACAGGGGACATTACCAGTGAGTCTACCACGGTAGAGTCTGTACCGTCTGTCACTGGATCAACATCTGCAACTGACAGTACTTCTTTTATCAGCAGTACAGAAGGCTCTGGAGACATGACTAGTGATTTTACCAAAGAGTCATTAATTACAGCAACTACTGTTCCAGATCTGTCCTCTACAAAGACTTTAGGAGCTACAATACCATCTACAGTCGAAGGAGCATCTACTGAAATATTGGCTTCAACAGTGCCCGCTGTAACCTCAGCTTCATCTCTTTTCAGTACTGAGAAACCCACTTTATCTTTAGAAACAGAGGAGACTGGAACCCCAAGTGAAACCACAATCACACCTATGTCCTCTTCTGCCTCTCTATCAGAACAATATGGGACAGATGACCAAACTCCTGATATGTTCTCTACAAGCTCTTACATTTCAATTGCCACTTCTTCGAGAGCATCATCCCTTTCCTCTACTGAACCAACATCATTTTCTCCTGAAACTCAAGAGACTACAAGCACTAATCAAACAGTGAAAGAATTAGTAACACCTGACAAACATGTAACTTCTTCAACAACAGAAGAGAGCTTTAGCCAAAAGACAGCTGAGACATTGAGCAAGGAGTCTGCAGTTCATACAGCTTCATCATTGTTCAGTACAATGCAACCAACATTGTTATCACCTGTCAGTGTCAGTGACATCACAGATCAGACAGATAAAACGTCTGGACCCACTACAACTGATCAAACACCCACCATTTTCATTGAAGATTCTGAAAGGACAGTGTCTCCAAGACTTACTGCTGTTATATCATCTACTATTACAGGGGACATTACCAGTGAGACTACCATGGTAGAGTCAGTACCGCCTGTCACTGGATCAACATCTGCAACTGACAGTACTTCTTCTATCAGCAGTACAGAAGGCTCTGGAGACATGACTAGTGATTTTACCAAAGAGTCATTAATTACAGCAACTACTGTTCCAGATCTGTCCTCTACAAAGCCTTTAGGAGCTACAATACCATCTACAGTCGAAGGAGCATCTACTGAAATATTGGCTTCAACAGTGCCCGCTGTAACCTCAGCTTCATCTCTTTTCAGTACTGAGAAACCAACTTTATCTTTAGAAACAGAGGAGACTGGAACCCCAGGTTATACCATAAAAACAAATGTGACCTCTTCTGTTTCTCCATCAGAACAATATGGGACAGATGACCAAACGCCTGATATGTTCTCTACAAGCTCTCAAATTTTAATTGCCACTTCTATCACATTATCATCCCTTTCCACTACTGAACCAACATCATTGTCTCCTGAAACACAAGAGACTACAAGCACTAATCAAACAGTGAAAGAATTAGTAACACCAGACACACATGTAACTTCTTCAACAACAGAAGAGAGCTTTAGCCAAAGGACAACTGAGTCACCCAGCAAAGTCTCTGCAGTTTCCGCAGCTTTATCTTTGTTCAGTACAGAGCAACCAACAGTTTTATCACCTGTCAGTGTCAGTGACATCTCAGATCACACGGATGAAACCTCTGGACCCACTACAACTGTTCAAACACCCACCATTTTCATTGAAGAGTCTGACAGGACAGTGTCTCCAAGACTTACTGCTGTTACATCATTTACTATTACAGGGGACATTACCAGTGAGACTACCATGGTAGAGTCTGTACCGTCTGTCACTGTATCAACATCTGCAACTGACAGTACTTCTTTTATCAGCAGTACAGAAGGCTCTGGAGACATGACTAGTGATTTTACCAAAGAGTCATTAATTACAGCAACTACTGTTCCAGATCTGTCCTCTACAAAGACTTTAGGAGCTACAATACCGTCAATAGTTGAAGAAGCATCTACAGAAATATTGGCTTCTACAGTGCCCGCTGTAACCTCAGCTTCATCTCTTTTCAGTACTGAGAAACCCACTTTATCTTTAGAAACAGAGGAGACTGGAACCCCAAGTGAAACCACAATCACACCTATGTCCTCTTCTGTCTCTCTATCAGAACAATATGGGACAGATGACCAAACTCCTGATATGTTCTCTACAAGCTCTTACATTTCAATTGCCACTTCTTCGACAGCATCATCCCTTTCCTCTACTGAACCAACATCATTTTCTCCTGAAACTCAAGAGACTACAAGCACTAATCAAACAGTGAAAGAATTAGTAACACCTGACAAACATGTAACTTCTTCAACAACAGAAGAGAGCTTTAGCCAAAAGACAGCTGAGACATTGAGCAAGGAGTCTGCAGTTCATAAAGCTTCATCATTGTTCAGTACAGTGCAACCAACAGTGTTATCACCTGTCAGTGTCAGTGAAATCACAGATCAGACAGATAAAACGTCTGGACCCAGTACAACTGATCAAACACCCACCATTTTCATTGAAGATTCTGAAAGGACAGTGTCTCCAAGACATACTGCTGTTATATCATCTACTATTACAGGGGACATTACCAGTGAGACTACCATGGCAGAGTCTGTACCGCCTGTCACTGGATCAACATCTGCAACTGACAGTACTTCTTTTATCATCAGTACAGAAGGCTCTGGAGACATGACTAGTGATTTTACCAAAGAGTCATTAATTACAGCAACTACTGTTCCAGCTCTGTCCTCTACAAAGACTTTAGGAGCTACAATACCATCAACAGTTGAAGGAGCATCTACTGAAATATTGGCTTCTACAGTGCCTGCTGTAACCTCAGCTTCATCTCTTTTCAGTACTGAGAAACCCACTTTATCTTTAGAAACAGAGGAGCCTGGAACCCCAAGTTATACCATAAAAACAAATGTGACCTCTTCTGTTTCTCAATCAGTACAATATGGGACAGATGACCAAACGCCTGATATGTTCTCTACAAGCTCTTACATTTCAATTGCCACTTCTACCACAGCATCATCCCTTTCCACTACTGAACCAACATCATTTTCTCCTGAAACACAAGAGACTACAAGCACTAATCAAACAGTGAAAGAATTAGTAACAACTGACAAACATGTAACTTCTTCAACAACAGAAGAGAGCTTTAGCCAAAAGACAACTGAGTCAACCAGCAAAGTCTCTGCAGTTCCCGCAGCTTTATCTTTGTTCAGTACAGAGCAACCAAGAGTTTTATCACCTGTCAGTGTCAGTGACATCTCAGATCAGACGGATGAAACCTCTGGACCCACTACAACTGTTCAAACACCCACCATTTTCATTGAAAAGTCTGACAGGACAGTGTCTCCAAGACTTACTGCTGTTACATCATCTACTATTACAGGGGACATTACCAGTGAGACTACCATGGTAGAGTCTGTACCGTCTGTCACTGGATCAACATCTGCAACCGACAGTACTTCTTTTATCAGCAGTACAGAAGGCTCTGGAGACATGACTAGTGATTTTACCAAAGAGTCATTAATTACAGCAACTACTGTTGCAGATCTGTCCTCTACAAAGACTTTAGGAGCTACAATACCGTCAATATTTGAAGAAGCATCTACAGAAATATTGGCTTCTACAGTGCCCGCTGTAACCTCAGCTTCATCTCTTTTCAGTACTGAGAAACCCACTTTATCTTTAGAAACAGAGGCGACTGGAACCCCAAGTGAAACCACAATCACACCTATGTCCTCTTCTGTCTCTCTATCAGAACAATATGGGACAGATGACCAAACTCCTGATATGTTCTCTACAAGCTCTTACATTTCAATTGCCACTTCTTCGACAGCATCATCCCTTTCCTCTACTGAACCAACATCATTTTCTCCTGAAACTCAAGAAACTACAAGCACTAATCAAACAGTGAAAGAATTAGTAACGCCTGACAAACATGTAACTTCTTCAACAACAGAAGAGAGCTTTAGCCAAAAGACAGCTGAGACATTGAGTAAGAAGTCTGCAGTTCCTACAGCTTCATCATTGTTCAGTACAGTGCAACCAACAGTGTTATCACCTTTTAGTGTCAGTGACATCACAGATCAGACAGATAAAACGTCTGGACCCACTACAACTGTTCAAACACCCACCATTTTCATTGAAGATTCTGAAAGGACAGTGTCTCCAAGACTTACTGCCGTTATATCATCTACTATTACAGGGGACATTACCAGTGAGACTACCATGGTAGAGTCTGTACCGCCTGTCACTGGATCAACATCTGCAACTGACAGTACTTCTTTTATCAGCAGTACAGAAGGCTCTGGAGACATGACTAGTGATTTTACCAAAGAGTCATTAATTACAGCAACTACTGTTCCAGCTCTGTCCTCTACAAAGACTTTAGGAGCTACAATACCATCAACAGTTGAAGGAGCATCTACTGAAATATTGGCTTTTACAGTGCCTGCTGTAACCTCAGCTTCATCTCTTTTCAGTACTGAGAAACCCACTTTATCTTTAGAAACAGAGGAGACTGGAACCCCAAGTTATACCATAAAAACAAATGTGACCTCTTCTGTTTCTCCATCAGAACAATATGGGACAGATGACCAAACGCCTGATATGTTCTCTACAAGCTCTTACATTTCAATTGCCACTTCTACCACAGCATCATCCCTTTCCACTACTGAACCAACATCATTTTCTCCTGAAACACAAGAGACTACAAGCACTAATCAAACAGTGAAAGAATTAGTAACACCAGACACACATGTAACTTCTTCAACAACAGAAGAGAGCTTTAGCCAAAGGACAAGTGAGTCAACCAGCAAAGTCTCTACAGTTTCCGCAGCTTTATCTTTGTTCAGTACAGAGCAACCAACAGTTTTATCACCTGTCAGTGTCAGTGACATCTCAGATCAGACGGATGAAACCTCTGGACCCACTACAACTGTTCAAACACCCACCATTTTCATTGAAGAGTCTGACAGGACAGTGTCTCCAAGACTTACTGCTGTTACATCATCTACTATTACAGGGGACATTACCAGTGAGTCTACCACGGTAGAGTCTGTACTCTGTCACTGGATCAACATCTGCAACTGACAGTACTTCTTTTATCAGCAGTACAGAAGGCTCTGGAGACATGACTAGTGATTTTACCAAAGAGTCATTAATTACAGCAACTACTGTTCCAGATCTGTCCTCTACAAAGACTTTAGGAGCTACAATACCGTCAATAGTTGAAGAAGCATCTACAGAAATATTGGCTTCTACAGTGCCCGCTGTAACCTCAGCTTCATCTCTTTTCAGTACTGAGAAACCCACTTTATCTTTAGAAACAGAGGAGACTGGAACCCCAAGTGAAACCACAATCACACCTATGTCCTCTTCTGTCTCTCTATCAGAACAATATGGGACAGATGACCAAACGCCTGATATGTTCTCTACAAGCTCTTACATTTCAATTGCCACTTCTTCGACAGCATCATCCCTTTCCTCTACTGAACCAACATCATTTTCTCCTGAAACTCAAGAGACTACAAGCACTAATCAAACAGTGAAAGAATTAGTAACACCTGACAAACATGTAACTTCTTCAACAACAGAAGAGAGCTTTAGCCAAAAGACAGCTGAGACATTGAGCAAGGAGTCTGCAGTTCATACAGCTTCATCATTGTTCAGTACAGTGCAACCAACAGTGTTATCACCTGTCAGTGTCAGTGACATCACAGATCAGACGGATAAAACGTCTGGACCCACTACAACTGATCAAATACCCACTATTTTCATTGAAGATTCTGAAAGGACAGTGTCTCCAAGACTTACTGCTGTTATATCATCTACTATTACAGGGGACATTACCAGTGAGACTACCATGGTAGAGTCTGTACCGCCTGTCACTGGATCAACATCTGCAACTGACAGTACTTCTTTTATCAGCAGTACAGAAGGCTCTGGAGACATGACTAGTGATTTTACCAAAGAGTCATTAATTACAGTAACTACTGTTCCAGCTCTGTCCTTTACAAAGACTTTAGGAGCTACAATACCATCAACAGTTGAAGGAGCATCTACTGAAATATTAGCTTTTACAGTGCCTGCTGTAACCTCAGCTTCATCTCTTTTCAGTACTGAGAAACCCACTTTATCTTTAGAAACAGAGGAGACTGGAACCCCAAGTTATACCATAAAAACAAATGTGACCTCTTCTGTTTCTCCATCAGAACAATATGGGACAGATGACCAAACGCCTGATATGTTCTCTACAAGCTCTTACATTTCAATTGCCACTTCTACCACAGCATCATCCCTTTCCACTACTGAACCAACATCATTTCCTCCTGAAACACAAGAGACTACAAGCACTAATCAAACAGTGAAAGAATTAGTAACACCAGACACACATGTAACTTCTTCAACAACAGAAGAGAGCTTTAGCCAAAGGTCAACTGAGTCAACCAGCAAAGTCTCTGCAGTTTCCGCAGCTTTATCTTTGTTCAGTACAGAGCAACCAACAGTTTTATCACCTGTCAGTGTCAGTGACATCTCAGATCAGACGGATGAAACCTCTGGACCCACTACAACTGTTCAAACACCCACCATTTTCATTGAAGAGTCTGACAGGACAGTGTCTCCAAGACTTACTGCTGTTACATCATCTACTATTACAGGGGACATTACCAGTGAGTCTACCACGGTAGAGTCTGTACCGTCTTTCACTGCATCAACATCTGCAACTGACAGTACTTCTTTTATCAGCAGTACAGAAGGCTCTGGAGACATGACTAGTGATTTTACCAAAGAGTCATTAATTACAGCAACTACTGTTCCAGATCTGTCCTCTACAAAGACTTTAGGAGCTACAATACCGTCAATAGTTGAAGAAGCATCTACAGAAATATTGGCTTCTACAGTGCCCGCTGTAACCTCAGCTTCATCTCTTTTCAGTACTGAGAAACCCACTTTATCTTTAGAAACAGAGGCGACTGGAACCCCAAGTGAAACCACAATCACACCTATGTCCTCTTCTGTCTCTCTATCAGAACAATATGGGACAGATGACCAAACTCCTGATATGTTCTCTACAAGCTCTTACATTTCAATTGCCACTTCTTCGACAGCATCATCCCTTTCCTCTACTGAGCCAACATCATTTTCTCCTGAAACTCAAGAGACTACAAGCACTAATCAAACAGTGAAAGAATTAGTAACGCCTGACAAACATGTAACTTCTTCAACAACAGAAGAGAGCTTTAGCCAAAAGACAGCTGAGACATTGAGCAAGGAGTCTACAGTTCATACAGCTTCATCATTGTTCAGTACAGTGCAACCAACAGTGTTATCACCTGTCAGTGTCAGTGACATCACAGATCAGACAGATAAAACGTCTGGACCCACTACAACTGTTCAAACACCCACCATTTTCATTGAAGATTCTGAAAGGACAGTGTCTCCAAGACTTACTGCCGTTATATCATCTACTATTACAGGGGACATTACCAGTGAGACTACCATGGTAGAGTCTGTACCGCCTGTCACTGGATCAACATCTGCAACTGACAGTACTTCTTTTATCAGCAGTACAGAAGGCTCTGGAGACATGACTAGTGATTTTACCAAAGAGTCATTAATTACAGCAACTACTGTTCCAGCTCTGTCCTCTACAAAGACTTTAGGAGCTACAATACCATCAACAGTTGAAGGAGCATCTACTGAAATATTGGCTTTTACAGTGCCTGCTGTAACCTCAGCTTCATCTCTTTTCAGTACTGAGAAACCCACTTTATCTTTAGAAACAGAGGAGACTGGAACCCCAAGTTATACCATAAAAACAAATGTGACCTCTTCTGTTTCTCCATCAGAACAATATGGGACAGATGACCAAACGCCTGATATGTTCTCTACAAGCTCTTACATTTCAATTGCCACTTCTACCACAGCATCATCCCTTTCCACTACTGAACCAACATCATTTTCTCCTGAAACACAAGAGACTACAAGCACTAATCAAACAGTGAAAGAATTAGTAACACCAGACACACATGTAACTTCTTCAACAACAGAAGAGAGCTTTAGCCAAAGGACAACTGAGTCAACCAGCAAAGTCTCTGCAGTTTCCAGCTTTATCTTTGTTCAGTACAGAGCAACCAAGAGTTTTATCACCTGTCAGTGTCAGTGACATCTCAGATCAGACGGATGAAACCTCTGGACCCACTACAACTGTTCAAACACCCACCATTTTCATTGAAGAGTCTGACAGGACAGTGTCTCCAAGACTTACTGCTGTTACATCATCTACTATTACAGGGGACATTACCAGTGAGTCTACCACGGTAGAGTCTGTACCGCCTGTCACTGGATCAACATCTGCAACTGACAGTACTTCTTTTATCAGCAGTACAGAAGGCTCTGGAGACATGACTAGTGATTTTACCAAAGAGTCATTAATTACAGCAACTACTGTTCCAGATCTGTCCTCTACAAAGACTTTAGGAGCTACAATACCGTCAATAGTTGAAGAAGCATCTACAGAAATATTGGCTTCTACAGTGCCCGCTGTAACCTCAGCTTCATCTCTTTTCAGTACTGAGAAACCCACTTTATCTTTAGAAACAGAGGAGACTGGAACCCCAAGTGAAACCACAATCACACCTATGTCCTCTTCTGTCTCTCTATCAGAACAATATGGGACAGATGACCAAACGCCTGATATGTTCTCTACAAGCTCTTACATTTCAATTGCCACTTCTTCGACAGCATCATCCCTTTCCTCTACTGAACCAACATCATTTTCTCCTGAAACTCAAGAGACTACAAGCACTAATCAAACAGTGAAAGAATTAGTAACACCTGACAAACATGTAACTTCTTCAACAACAGAAGAGAGCTTTAGCCAAAAGACAGCTGAGACATTGAGCAAGGAGTCTGCAGTTCATACAGCTTCATCATTGTTCAGTACAGTGCAACCAACAGTGTTATCACCTGTCAGTGTCAGTGACATCACAGATCAGACGGATAAAACGTCTGGACCCACTACAACTGATCAAATACCCACCATTTTCATTGAAGATTCTGAAAGGACAGTGTCTCCAAGACTTACTGCTGTTATATCATCTACTATTACAGGGGACATTACCAGTGAGACTACCATGGTAGAGTCTGTACCGCCTGTCACTGGATCAACATCTGCAACTGACAGTACTTCTTTATCAGCAGTACAGAAGGCTCTGGAGACATGACTAGTGATTTTACCAAAGAGTCATTAATTACAGCAACTACTGTTCCAGCTCTGTCCTCTACAAAGACTTTAGGAGCTACAATACCATCAACAGTTGAAGGAGCATCTACTGAAATATTGGCTTTTACAGTGCCTGCTGTAACCTCAGCTTCATCTCTTTTCAGTACTGAGAAACCCACTTTATCTTTAGAAACAGAGGAGACTGGAACCCCAAGTTATACCATAAAAACAAATGTGACCTCTTCTGTTTCTCCATCAGAACAATATGGGACAGATGACCAAACGCCTGATATGTTCTCTACAAGCTCTTACATTTCAATTGCCACTTCTACCACAGCATCATCCCTTTCCACTACTGAACCAACATCATTTTCTCCTGAAACACAAGAGACTACAAGCACTAATCAAACAGTGAAAGAATTAGTAACACCAGACACACATGTAACTTCTTCAACAACAGAAGAGAGCTTTAGCCAAAGGACAACTGAGTCAACCAGCAAAGTCTCTGCAGTTTCCGCAGCTTTATCTTTGTTCAGTACAGAGCAACCAACAGTTTTATCACCTGTCAGTGTCAGTGACATCTCAGATCAGACGGATGAAACCTCTGGACCCACTACAACTGTTCAAACACCCACCATTTTCATTGAAGAGTCTGACAGGACAGTGTCTCCAAGACTTACTGCTGTTACATCATCTACTATTACAGGGGACATTACCAGTGAGTCTACCACGGTAGAGTCTGTACCGTCTGTCACTGGATCAACATCTGCAACTGACAGTACTTCTTTTATCAGCAGTACAGAAGGCTCTGGAGACATGACTAGTGATTTTACCAAAGAGTCATTAATTACAGCAACTACTGTTCCAGATCTGTCCTCTACAAAGACTTTAGGAGCTACAATACCGTCAATAGTTGAAGAAGCATCTACAGAAATATTGGCTTCTACAGTGCCCGCTGTAACCTCAGCTTCATCTCTTTTCAGTACTGAGAAACCCACTTTATCTTTAGAAACAGAGGAGACTGGAACCCCAAGTGAAACCACAATCACACCTATGTCCTCTTCTGTCTCTCTATCAGAACAATATGGGACAGATGACCAAACGCCTGATATGTTCTCTACAAGCTCTTACATTTCAATTGCCACTTCTTCGACAGCATCATCCCTTTCCTCTACTGAACCAACATCATTTTCTCCTGAAACTCAAGAGACTACAAGCACTAATCAAACAGTGAAAGAATTAGTAACACCTGACAAACATGTAACTTCTTCAACAACAGAAGAGAGCTTTAGCCAAAAGACAGCTGAGACATTGAGCAAGGAGTCTGCAGTTCATACAGCTTCATCATTGTTCAGTACAGTGCAACCAACAGTGTTATCACCTGTCAGTGTCAGTGACATCACAGATCAGACGGATAAAACGTCTGGACCCACTACAACTGATCAAATACCCACCATTTTCATTGAAGATTCTGAAAGGACAGTGTCTCCAAGACTTACTGCTGTTATATCATCTACTATTACAGGGGACATTACCAGTGAGACTACCATGGTAGAGTCTGTACCGCCTGTCACTGGATCAACATCTGCAACTGACAGTACTTCTTTTATCAGCAGTACAGAAGGCTCTGGAGACATGACTAGTGATTTTACCAAAGAGTCATTAATTACAGCAACTACTGTTCCAGATCTGTCCTCTACAAAGACTTTAGGAGCTACAATACCATCTACAGTCGAAGGAGCATCTACTGAAATATTGGCTTCAACAGTTCCCGCTGAAACCTCAGCTTCATCTCTTTTCAGTACTGAGAAACCCACTTTATCTTTAGAAACAGAGGAGACTGGAACCCCAAGTTATACCATAAAAACAAATGTGACCTCTTCTGTTTCTCCATCAGAACAATATGGGACAGATGACCAAACGCCTGATATGTTCTCTACAAGCCCTCACATTTCAATTGCCACTTCTACCACAGCATCATTGCTTTCCTCTACTGACACAACATCATTTTCTCCTGAAACAGAACAGACTACAAACACTAGTCAAACTGTAAAGGAAGCGGTAACACCAGACACACATGTAACTTTTTCAACAACAGAAGAGATATTTAGCCAAAAGACATCTGAGTCAACCAGCAAAGCCTCTGCAGATTCTACAGCTCCATTATTGTTCAGTACAGAGCAACCAACAGCGCATTCACCCAGTGCAATATTTATTACAACTGTTTCACCATTAACCCAGACAGACTTTCGAATACTTGCATCAAGTTCGGTGGAACCTTTCGTCACTAGTCAGTCCTTTGTTCTAGAAACATCCCCCATAACAGTGCCTCCAGTCCCCCAGAGAGAATCCACCTTTACACTATTTACTAAATCATCATCCACTGATCGAACCCCACATGAAATATCAGCACAGACAATGTTAGCTTCAACTACAATTGCTTCAAAGCTTTCAGTCACATCAACAATTGCTACAACTAGTTCTTACAGGCTTTCAACCTCCCACCCCATGGCAAGCTCCATAGTCCCTTTGTCAAAGGAAACCTCGACCTACATTGATATGGAGAGTTCTAGCAGTACACCAGAAGATGGTGACTTAGAGACAAGTCCAGATGAGTCTGGTGATGGCGTGTTTTTTGAAACTACTACAAATCCTCAAGATGATTTTACTGTGGCTACAGATGAGACTGAAATAGATGAGACCACAAGTACCGCACACAGAAGTGTGATTTCAACTACACAGTCCACCACACACTATACTAAGGAATTTGTGTCTACAACTCAGGCCCCTAGTAGTGAGCATAGCAGTGGGGTATTCACAGATGACACTACTTTTGAGGTTGAGCGCTCTGGAGAAGGGTCAACCACATTTCAACAAGTTACAGAAACATCTGTGACACATACTATGATTCCAATAACTGATGACCAAACACCAAAGACAACTCTAGCATCTTCTCTTTACAGTTCTGAAAACCCAACAACATTGGCCAGTAGCTTTGCACACTCTTCTACTATGTCTTCTGATGTTACAGAGGCCAGCATACCAAGTAAAGAACAAACCAGTACAAAGATACCAACAATGACACCAGAATCTGCTGAAACAATAATTATTGCCACTTCCATGTTAAGCACAGAGAAACCCAAAACCACAGCAACACCATTGACTGTAATATCCGACTCCAGTTCTCCTCATGCTTCTACACATGACCAGTCAGTCAGCACCACCTTAACTGCAACTGATAAATCAACTCAGTCACAGGAAGTGGTGACAGTGACATCACCATTAAGGACGTCAGCTTCTATTGATTCTGTAAAACCTGTAGATGTTTCTAGTGCAGAGACCGAGTCTGTAACATTGTCTTCTAAGGCCACCCCTACCACTGCTGTGTCAGCAAAGTCAAGCTCTGAGGAAACGCATCATACAGTTGTTCCTGTGAATACTACTCCAGGTCCTAGGGAGGGAGAGGATGTTTTTTCAGGTGATACAACTACAGATAACGCTAGCAATGCTATTGCTGAGATTGCCACCTCTACAATGTTGCCCTATGAGGCCTTTAATCAGACAACAGAGGCGTATTTAGGCAGCACAGTTCAGAAAGATAAATCTGCAACCTTATCACCCAGGACTACAACGCACGAAAGGTTAGCACTTTCATCTAGTGGTGTTATTGCAACAACAGCATATCCACAGATTACAAGTGTGGGGACTGCCTCTACATCAACAACAGATTCTGTGGTGATGGATACACGTTCTAAAGCCACAGTGTCCTCTCTACAAACCACTTCAAATGCGGAAGTAGCAATTAAGTTTCTAACTACTTTTGTTCCAGTATTAGACACAACACCAGCCGAGGTGTCCTTTCAACAGGCCAGGTCAGAGCTTGCATCTACTCATTATCCTATTTTTGAAAGTTCCTCAGAGAAAACAACTTTGTCGACAACAGGCTCTGTGCTGCCCAGACTGGAGTCTACAACACATTCTGGACCTGCTACTCTTGTAACACAGACTGGAGCCACAATTCTAGACAGTAAAGCACCAGGAACTGCTGCTGTTCAGTTGTTGTCCTCTCCACGTCCAATAGAAACAGTCACAGAGTGGACTTTATCCTCAACTGGGTCTTCACTCTTCAGCACAGAAACACCATCAGCCCCCTCTGATCAGTTGTCGAAAGAGACAGTAACACTCACACCCGAATTTTTGAAAACAGAGACAAAACATACCACTACTTCCCCTAATGTCACTCAAGAATCAACATCAGAGACACATAAAGAAACATCAGAGGACAGTTTAAGTTCTGAGACAACTTCAGCAGACAGGGAACAGGTTTTTGCAACAGAAGATAGTATTGAATCAGTCACAAGTGCTAAAATAGTGGAGCCTGCTTCTATAGTGTCTACATTAACTTCAATACTGGATAAATCCGTTAAGACTACTGTGGAAACAGTCCCATATGATTTGACGACTAAATCAAAGACAGGTCTTCAAACAATCCCACCTTTAGGTGTCAAGTTGGATAAAGACCTTGGCCAGTTTGAAGCACTTCCAGAATACATCCTTAATAGAACAACAACACTAACCAGTCCCTCAACACCTTCCATTGTTGAACAATTTACCACACAAGTTGTTTCTTCTGAGAGCAGTTCTACACAATCCCTTGAAATAGCAGCAGCAGTTTCAGTGATGACACTCGCCTCAACAGCCATGAGTGAAATAGACTCCTCAGAAAGCAGCAGTAGTTCAGAGGAAACCATAACCACAGTGACTTTTTCTATTGAGGACGGTGACAAGGATGTCGTCAGTACTTCAACTCAGACAGAAAAAGCTCGAGGCTCTGAAGCAGTTACAGTGACTCAAAAGGCAGTGGTAACAGAAGAAGCAATAGGATCTGGAACTGATATTACAAATATTTTTACTCCCACACCAATTATTTTAGTTATTTCTTCCACCACTGATGCACCACTGACCTCAGCCTCTATTGATTCTGTAAAACCACCACATGTTGATGTGTCTAGTGCAGAGACATCAACAGAAGAGTCTGTAACATTGACTGCTCAAGTCATTTCTTCAGAGACTAGTGCAAAATCCCCTGAAATAGCAACAGTTTCTTGGATGACACTCACCTCAACAGCCATCATTGACGCCTCTGAAAGTGGCACAGAAAGCAGCAGTAGTTCAGAGGAAAACATAACCTCAGTGACTATTACTGTGGTGGACGGTGACAAAGATGAAACAACTAAGACACCCCTTGTCGCCAGCACTGCAACTCAGCCAACTGAAAGTCCCTCTAGAGAGGTTACTATGACTAAAGGATCAGCATTAGAGGAGCACTCTCTATCCCCAGATGAGATTCAAACAGTGTTCAAGGATCATACTACGATTCCAAAACAAGAATCAGAAATCTCTGCAGTACCTACAAGAGAAGTTCAAACCCCACATGAAGTCAAGTCTATACCCACCACCCCTTCATTATTTTTAGAGGAGATTGATGACATTAATGGAACTGCAAAACCTTTACTACTTGAAGGACAACCACCAATAATAGAAAAGGATGCAACCGCAGTGCCAGAGCTGGATCTGGGCCACACAGTTATTGGTGAGACTGTTGAAATCCCAGGTATGTTTAGTTATGTAATGTCTAAATGTCTACATTACAACCTAGTAGTAGTTTATCATGGTATGACTCTTTTTTTTAGGAATTTACTCATGTACAGAGAATGTTTGTCTCAATGGAGGAACCTGCTACAAGAAAGGCAGCATTTATGCGTGTAGTTGTGCTCCCGGTTACAATGGGCATAACTGTGAAACAGGTATGGGGAAACAAAAAAAGCATTTCATTGTAGAATATTGCTCTTCTGTGTTTCAATGCCTTTTGTCATTCTTATAAATGTGTATTTCCTACTCGATGTAGAACTCGATGAGTGCCATTCAAACCCTTGTCGTAATGGAGGTACATGTATTGATGGAGTGGCTAGCTTCACATGTATGTGTCTCCCAAGCTACACTGGTCTGTATTGTGAAGAAGGTAAGTTTGGCAATGTTTTCTTTTCTTACATCATTAACACAATCGTTAATTGTGTGGTTAGATTAGATACTATAAAGTAATCACTAAACTGAAGCCCTGAGGCATGTAACAGAAGAGAAGACAAAGACTGACTCAGTTTTAACACTCCACAGACATTTAGGGCTTTTACAAAAGGCTTTTGTTGTAAACAACATCTTTTTCTCTTTATTTTTGTAGTGTTTTGGAATTTTACAATTGGTTGAACGATTTTTGATGTAATCTATTTAAGACTCAACTTTACAAGCTCAAAACAGCAATGAAGCTTAAGAATTTGAACCTGGCCTATTTTTCAGGTTTCTGTTGTTCTTACTTGTTTTGTACTATCATCACAAATGTCTTAAACCCTGGGGCTCTTGAGCGTGTGTTGAAATATTTTGACCAGGGTCTACACCCTAAATATTGTCGGCATCAGTCATCAGTGAATCACACCCATACTCGTACTCACACACAGCTGCCTGCTTAGATAATTTTGCCAGAAAAATGGGTGAAAGGTCTGTCTGTGCCAAAAAAAAACACCCATTCACCAAGCTTTATATGTTGGAAAAACATTGATACAAATACAGGATGAATATCATACTCCATATAATCATACTATATTGACAAGATATTAACAGGTCTGATCTAAACATTTTCAGTCAAATTAAGCCTAACAATTGCTTTCTGTTCCACCAGACACTGAAACCTGTCACTATGGTTGGCACAAGTTCCAAAGCCATTGTTACAAGTACTTCCCCCAGAGAAGAAACTGGGACACAGCAGAGAGAGAGTGTCGTATGCATGGGGCACACCTCACCAGCATCCTCTCTCACGAGGAACAACAGTTTGTAAACCGTAAGTTGGATATCTGTACAGAAATGTATCTTAAAAATTTGAGATGAAGTTCTGTTGTTGAAAGTATCCACAGTTTTATGAATTCATGCAATAATGCAAAAACAGTGTTCCCTACTTTAAAGTGTTACCCAAAATCCATATAAGGTCATACAGCAATAACAAAATAAATTGTGTTTTACTCTTTTGTGGTACAAGACCTTGGACAGGACTACCAGTGGATTGGCCTGAATGATAAGGTGTTTGACAATGACTTCCGATGGACTGATGGAAGGCATGTGGTAAGACAGCTTGCTTTCTCACAAAGTTAACAAACTTGGCACAGATGCAATGTAAATATTTGGAAGCCTTTCCCTTCACAGATACAGTCAGACAGGAAGAGCTATTTCATTCATTGGCTCCAATCTTATAACGTACTTATCTCAGGCGTATGCTACTCGAGACTAACTGCTACAGCAATGCAGATGTCACTGCAAGGAAGCAAATATATAATCCTAGCAATGTTTATAAAACAGCACACAAGTGGTATGTAGTTGTGAGCTACTGACAATTCCTTCACTAGGCAGGAAAGTGGTTGATTATTATGTACAAGTATGCAGAGGTTCATGTCTAATCTTTAAACAAAAGCAATAGATAGTTTTTGGTTATAAATATGAGCAGAGGGTGCCTATAGAGATGTCTGCTCAGCTGACAGATTGGAGTGAGGGTGTCAGTGACTCTGTTTAGAAAAATTCTGGCAGGCGTAGACATGGTCCTCCTCAAACCCCACAGTCTTCAGGAGACCCAGCCAGCAGGCAACCAGTGGGGGATGGGTCACCAGGGATGGTGACACGCAGATGGACTGCACCTGTGCTTGGCTGCCGAAAGAGAAAAATGGATAGGGAGGTCTGGGTGGGTGGTCACTCCAGTGAATTTAAATACACTATTAAATGTTGATAGGTATATGAAGAAGCAATGGGTCCAGCTCCTTGTGATCTTAAGGAGGGTAAGCAGGAGAATTGTATGTGATGAGGGTTTGCTTAAAGTTATGTCGGGCAGTATAGGGTTATCCATTTGTTAACTCAAAATAAGCAGAACAGGAAGCTTATGTGTTTTAGTTTAGTATAATGACAGAGTATAATGTCCCGAGCCTCGGGACATGACTGGAGGAGTGAGGGTCACAGCTTTGAAGAGAGTGTTTGAACCTAGTAGAGTGCTGAAAGAGTACAGATACCATCAGCTCCAGGTTGAAGGCCCCACAGCTGTGTGTATCCTTAATATGTGTGCAAACACACATTTGACATGTGAAATGGTGTGGCTGCAATAATAATGTTTTAATGCAAATTACAGGATCTACATATTCTACATCTCACTGTATTGTATTTGATCAACTGAATGAACTTATATTGTAGTTTAAAATGTAACAGTCTCCACAACACTGCCTACGTTCCCTGAACAAAGAGTGTACCCCAAACAACCAGTACCTCCTTGTGGCCATTAATAAACACACACACACACACACACACACACACACACACACACACACACACACACACACACACAGACACACAGACAATTATTAAAAGTATCCTTTGTGGTAAATTTGTGTTGATGTATTAGTTTTTAATATTTTCTTTATTTGTGGTATATAATTTATATTGTATCTTGCAAATATTATTTTACCCATGCAAGGGCAAAGATCTTATTCTGTTTGTAATTTAATCATTTCTCAGCAATATGAAAACTGGAGGCCCAACCAGCCAGACAGCTTCTTCTCCTCTGGCGAGGACTGTGTAGTGATGATTTGGCACGAGGACGGCCAGTGGAATGACGTTCCTTGCAACTACCACCTTACGTATACTTGCAAGAAAGGCACAGGTAAAAACCCTGCAGTGCTGATAAAATAATGACTTTGTGAGTCTCTATGAATAACACATTTAAATGTTGGGGTTAACAGTGGTCTGCAGCCAACCTCCTCTGGTGGAGAACGCACAGACCTTTGGCAAAAAGCAGGAGAGGTATGAGATCAATTCTCTAGTGAGGTACCATTGCCGAGCAGGCTTTATTCAGCGACATGTGCCTACTATCCGATGTCGTGGAGATGGGCGATGGGATGTGCCTAAAATCACCTGCATAAACCGTAAGTAACCTAAGGCCGTGATTTCATATAATGGCATTTTTCTTTCTCTGCTGCATATTAAATAAGCACTTGCCTTGTCTGAAATTGAATGTGTTTTTGTCTTTCCCAGCATCAATCTATCAAAAGGCATATTACAGAAGACACCAACACAACAGTCTCTACAACTTTAGACGGTGGCCAAGTGAGCCTGTCCGTTTCCAGTATCCACTTTATCGAGGTAGAAGAGACCGGAATGAACATCGGCAGGACAAAAAGTGATTGCTATTCGAGCAAAGTGATAAAAATGGCAATCAAAGGAAAAGCACAAATGAAAATATATCTAAGAAACTAAGTGAAAAATGGAAATTCCTTCATTTGGAATGACAAGGAACACTTTGAAGTTTTTATTTTTATTTTTTATCGAGGAGCACTGTTTTTGGTCAATGCTGGGATTGTTACTTTTATCTCACTTCTGGGAGGCACAAAGACAATGTTTTTTGCTGCCACGTGACTGCCACGTGTTAATAATTTCATATACAATGCTCAGTTTCAAAAGTTACTTATTATTGACACAAGCCGTCTTGAAATTATAGCGCTTATTATGTTAAAGGATCTCATCATGTTTTAAGCTGGACTTATGTGCAGGTCCTAAAGTGCTAAATGTAACAATGCACCACAGTATTGAAGGCAATATCTGTTTCTACAATATTTTTTTAAATAAGGTACAGACTTTATGCTACTTTCTGCCCAATGCTTAAACTAAAGTATTGCTTCTATATTATTAAGTCTTTTTTCTACTGTATGTTAGTAAGTAAACCAATAATGCCTTGTCAAGATCAACTTGGTTATGTTTGCAATCTAATGACTCTAAGAACAAAAACTTACCATTGATGCATATTGCTTTCAACGAGTGCAGTTAGTTAAAGCAGCTTGTTCATTTTAACTGTCTTTCACAGTCACACTCCGAGCATTTTTCTTCCTTTGTAACTGTTGTGCTGTAGCGAGTAATCACTGTATTAGTTAAACTCTGCTCTGTTTGTGGTCAGTTTCAGTCAGCCATTAAGCGAATGTATTTTGTGAAATACTCAGAGAGACTTGAATGAACTTATTTATTTTCAAGCTGCTTTACAACTCCTTGTTTTATTCTTACGGGTGATGACCCTAAAGTGCTCTTCAAATATTGGATTTTATGTTTAATAAGAGACCAGCTGCGATCCTAGACTGTTTAAAATGGACGCTCTGAAGATAATACATTGACTTTATACATTTTTAATGCTAGCAATGGACCAAAGAAAATGCAAGGCCCCATGGGCTGTAAGAACATGCATCTGGATGTGATGTATGTGGATGCTCATAGGAGTCGCCAGCATTTTTTTTTTATGTTAATGTCTGTGTGTTCGAGCCTTAAAGTGCACATAATATCTTATATATTTATAACTTTTTATTTTAATTTTATGATGGGATGTTTGTGAATTCTTTTTTATATAAAAATTAATTGTTTTTCTCCTTTACATCACCAAAAATAAATATATTAATTTTGAATAATGAGTAAAAACTTTTTTTAATAATAGGCTAAATAACTAATATTGTTCCTCCAGTGTCTTACCAAACAAGAAATGATTTCCTTAGTAGAAATGCAGTGCTGTGGTTTCACCAGCAGGTTGTGCTATCAGACCAGGGTAAGAATGCCATAGAAAAGGCAACATTACTTTTCAGCACCAATTTATTCCTACTCTTCAGTTTTTCAACATCAAACATTGTTACACATTACATAAAGAAGTACCAGACCAAATGTAAAAGAATGCAGATGTGGACCTTCAACAACACAAAATAGCATTTAAGCATTACAATTACTGGATGCCCAAAGGACTGGGTCAGCAGGATGTGAGGGTAGTTTACAAAGCGAGTGTGTTCAGGCTCTCTTTGGTTTCCTGGACTTGACAGTCACTCAATGTTGTGGTTAACGCTCTGTCATTGCCCAACTACTCTGCTTTCCTTTCTCTAATTACATGCTTCTGGCATGTGCTGCTGGTTTTGCTGCAAATGAGCCAATGAGGTAATCAAAAAAAAAAAAAAAAATTAATAAATAAAAATTATAATAATACATAACTGGATAAATGTCTTATTGCATGTACTGTTTGTATCTATACACTGTTTTTAAAACTGTTTTTGGTGCATTTTCAAAAGAAATTGTGCTTCCAAATCAAAAATGTCCTAATGCTGCAGTGCAAACACAGACAATACACAGCACCACCACGTCATTTACATGTGTCCAGCACTGCTGTATCTTCACAAATCTGACCCAATTCCCATGGATTCCCACGTTTAGCCTTCAAGACTGTGCTTTTGTTCCTTTGTTTAAAGCAGTGGTGGGCTGGCAGCCTGGCACTTAACATAAAATGCCAATGAATAAATAAAAGTGAGGAAACGAATCAAAAGACCACTGAATGACAGGGGCTCAAGCCAGATACAAGGCCTCTAAATTGGCAGTGTGGATAACACCAACAAACCTACAACTCCAACTGAAATACAAATGGATTTGGAAAGAAAAGGGTCAGTCTTTTACTTTGAGTCTTTATTTCAAGAGAATTGTGATGAAAATGGTATATGGTAATACAATACAATAATACTGTCACCCTTCATTTATGCTTCTACTGATGCACATATGATATTTTGACCTTGATATTTTGTTTTTTCCAAATAATAATGCAACCTCAAGTAGCTTACACCATCATAAACTGGTCAGGGTAAGAAAATGTTGCAAAACACCAAAGCAAAATGACTTACTGGTAATGTCTAAGTGTACATACATTTTTGGGGCACACCATTTCTATGTCTGTCATCTACTTGGAGACTATGAGAGCTAATTTTACCTACTATATTTAGACAGCCTACTACTACAAATACTCAAAGAAGTGGTCCAGTCACTGGTCATTGTAACAAATCAAAAAGAAACATCTAAAATTTGCATTAGACACACAATGTGAATTTAAATGCTATTTAAACTAAACATATACAAACAACAATTAGTGTAAAATTAGAGCATAACAACATTTTTGTTAAACATTTTTTTTAAAAACAAGTTGGTTGAGTGATTGGGAATTTATGTAGAATAGTCACAATACAAACATTTACATTCATTGTAAAAGAATCCTAAAAATGGAAAAATGGCCTTTGATACTCAAAAGGGGAACTATTACGACTGCATGCGACAACAGTTTTCCACATCTGTATAAAATCACTACCTCTCGTCTATATATTTTTATTGTCCTTCTCAGGAGAACAAATCAAACTCAGATGATGTTCCTTCACCATCAAGTCCTCGTCTTTCTGTTTATTGTCATTTAAACACTCTTTTCTGTTGCCCTCAACTAACAATCAGTGGAGAATCAAAGAATGTGCAGTGGTATGAAAACTGACAAAAACTGATTACATGAAAGTCAACACTAAAGGTGTACGACTATATGAATAGTATTGCTGAGACTAAAAAGACTGATCACAGTTTCAGACAAAGTTCATGCTTGTTGAGATCCAAAGCTTATGTGCTTTATTGTTGATTTTATTGGCTGTGGTTGTTGCTGCTCTTTGGTGGTTATGTCTTCTCCTAGTTCATATTTTCAGAGATTCTTTCACTGCTCTTCCTTGTAACAATAGACACCATAAAGCTTCTGCGCCTTATCTGGGAACCCCATAATGCGGACTGCAGCCTCTGTGGGGCTACAGTTCTTGCGTGGCCTGGTGATGGGGTAGCGGACACTGCCATCAGCCAGCCAGCCTGCATCACAGCGATCGTAGCCCTCCAGCTTCCAGGCAGCAAACATTTGGCCAACTTTGGCAATTTCTGCACCGTCATCCAAGCAGGCCTTCACTGCCTCATCGTAGCTCAGCCTGTCAGGCTGGACCAGCCAATAAAAATGCCCTGACAGGAGAGAAGAAAGAGAAGTGATTATAATGTGATTAGGCACAGCTATTTGATATTATTGGTAAAAGTGAAAAAAGGTATTTTCCAGTATGACTTCTAAACCACTGGCTGATTGTAGATTAGTTATATTCATATATTTGGTGTGTAAGACTGTAAAGTAATAAATATATTCTAGCACCACAGTTGTCTTCAGTTTCCTTCACTTTGTCTTTCTATGTAAAATTCAAGAATGTGCATCACTTACCTGTCAGTGTTGTGGCATAGCAGAACACATCGTAACGACTCAGTTTCTTGTCCCTACGGCCATAGCTTCTGAGGCCAGGTCCATTGTTGGTTCCACCACATGGCAGTCTGGGTTTGGTGATTGGATACTGTACAGTGCCATCACTCAACCAGCCTGCATTGCACCAGTCCAGGCCTCCCTTCCAGGCCTCAAGCAGCTGATCAAAAGAAGCAACAACAGCACCCTGCTCTTGACAGGCCTGCTCAGCATGGTGGAAGTTCAAGTTGTACCGGCCTCCAGGTGGAGAGTATGGGAACACAACACCTGATTGAGAGAAGACAGGCAATGTCACTGTCTGTGTTCAGGTCTGATTCATTGCCAAAGGCAAACACTGTGTGTGTGGTCACAGTCTCTCCAGGAAACCAATCTACAATGGCATGTGATATACTAACTTTTCTGAATGTAGGTCTAATATTCTTTCATGCTCAGCAGCATGAAAACCACTACTCTGTGTTAAAGAAAACCACATTTCATGCAAATTAAAGATCATTTTCAGTATTAAACTTATCCTAACATTCTGCACAGATCTAAAATGATACATTTGGTAAACCAACTATATCTGTTACCATGTTTATATTCCATTGAAAAATATTATATAAGCGATTTCTTGCTAAATTTGACAAATCACATTAAAGAATTATACGAAAACATTATTTACCATTGTTCTGATTTTCATTCACCTCAAGGAGTATCTCATGCTCAATTTCCTCCATACCGCTGAGTACTTCACAGCGGTATTTCCCTGTGTCCTCCTTGGAGATGTCAGTCAAAACTAGTGACGCATCGTTATCATCTGCTCTCTGCAGAAAGGCGCGCCCTTCAAAGCTTCCATACGTCTTAACATGGAACCCCATGCCTACCAGCACATCTTCATTGAAACGCTCATCTTCTGCCACTTTGGTCCATTTGGCACGGATCCCATTGATTCTAAAGGAGTCTTCTGGCGGAAGTACACAGGGCAGGGTGACATTGTCACCAAGGTCAGCATAAAATGTAACTGCAAGACAGAGGAACATTTATCACAAACAGGCATAATCCACAAGCAAAATGTTAAATAAATTATTTCCCCATCACTTGTCACTTGTCTTTTTTCTTTTTGCCAGGCCACTCTTTAACTCAAACACAGCAGATTTATTTCTCATCCCATGAGCACCCTATGTCCCTAACCTCCATGTACTGACCACACAGGGTTTGCTTAGTTAGGAAGACCTTAACCAGCATGAGGTAACCTTAGTCAAGCTGTAATCATATCCACATGAATAAGTGGTACAGGACGTCTGACCCTAACATGTGTGTATTGTAATGATTTTTTAATATAAGCCACATAATCTGTGGCAATAAATACAGCATTACTAACAAGTCTTATTGCAACTGCCAGCTTTAATAATTTAATTCAAATTCTCAACCAAATTCTCAACAACAGTTTCTTCTAATATGCAATCTTCAAGCAGATCTTTTATGAGCTCTGAAAACATCGTCTTGCTGCTGCTTATGTTTGACAGCAGCCTGGACTGCTCCTCTCACAGCTCATTTGGGCTTGAAAACTGGGAGCAGATAAAGTTTGATTTACACCTAAAGCATGACTAAAAGCTGATCAAAAGCTAAGTTTATGGTGACCTATACCAGCAAATCTTAAGATGTTTACATACGTTAATGTCTTGGATGTAGATGTATGGCGTATAGAGTTTTTCTTGATTGAAGGCTTTATGTGACTAGATCATGTATGGCAACATATTACGTAAACACAAAGTTTGGCCTTGAGCATAATGATGCCCTAGAGATATACAGTAGTTACAGACAACAAGACATGCATGTGGAAAGAAACCACATCCTGTTTACACAAGACAAAGATGTCAATTGTCTGTCTAAAATTACAATGGGTCAAATAAATCTCAGCCATTTCTATAGGATTTCTAAAAAAAAAAGGTTGCAGAGATTGAAAACTGAGCTAAAAAAATTAACAAAAACGTGCTTTGCAGCTGCAGCCAAGAAGTACTGCCGTTTTATGACCAAGCACAATTCTGTCTCACTTTGTAGCCTAAAAGGTTGTATAAGCGAGCAATTAGAACCATCTGCTCCTTTGTAAGACCCTGCAATAAGTTAGCAACATCATCACAATGCTCCATGTTCACTCAGTGACCTACATTTTCTCCAGCTCCTAGAGTTAAATCATGCTCGTAAAGCCCTGGGCTGGTTGTGTACTTTGTGTAATTTAATTTATTGAAAGGTCATGATCCTTTGACTAAAATATATTTTCTACTGCATCCAAATATGCTGCTGCTGCATATTTACATTATAGAGTAGTGTGTGTATGTGCAATGCCAATCCCTCATACTTTATAAGGCCATAAATACATACTGCTAACCTGTTTGGGTCAGTACTAAACACAAACATGAGAATGTGAACATGTATATGTTATTGTCTGTTTGCAGATCCTGTATAGCTTCACCCTAACCTTATAATCCTATGTGCAGATCAGTTACAGTCTATACTTTTGCATTCCTCAATACGTTTGTATTAAATTATCACTAAAGTCAGAACTGAAAATGAATAGACCATTGGCACCAAAAAGCTGCATAATTCTTCACTCTGTTACCAGCCTAAGCTCATTTCCAGCCAAGCCCCTTTTCCCACCCAGCCCTAGCAACCAGGCCAAGCCTCTGTAACCAACAACCACAGTAGGCACTAGCCCTAACAAACTATTACCTCACGGAAAGACAGGGTCATTTGGCTGCTGTTCAGCATGGAGCTCTATACGTTTGGCTGCGGGTCGTTAATCTTAACTTCACTCCTGTCAGGCTGCTTTTATTTATGGCAGATTTCCAAACAAGCTCAATTCCAGAGGGATTCAGTAGGTATACAGCCAGGCAACGCCCCCGACAGAGAATACACTGCTCATATTGCGTATAACGAGGTGCGTAGAAAAGTAATAATGACATATGCACAGTCAATGCCTTTGAAAATGCAGACAGCATACTCAAGTAACCCGCCCCCCACCCAGTTATGATATCACTAAATATTGGGAACAATTTCAATATTTGGATAAATAACATCTTCTCCTCTCCAAGTGAAAAAGTTCTCCCGACAGACCAGCCATTTCCTCCCGTCTGGGAAGCTGAGGCTTCCTAATTTGACATCTACTGAGTCAGCTCTGTGCTGCTGAAAGCGTATTAAATATCACTCAATACATTTAACATTTGACAGTGTCTTGAAGCTGTCAGCACATCTTTCACAACCTGGAGCAGAAGGAACTGTAATGCTCAGGGCTTGTGTGAATTTTATTTTTAAGCCGGAAATAGGCTGCTTATGATATGACACTACTCATTTTGTTCACGTTTTTATTACCTGTCAATGTTAAACAAAGACATTTCTAAAACCCAAAAAATATATTTTTTTACCCTGCAAATTTGGAACCCACAAAAGCGTGTCATGTAGCAGCAGTATGAGCAGTGTGGTCCGCTAACATCAGTGTGGATGACAGAGTGATTCATAGCCACTTTGTGCTGTGGTGGTTTGTATGGAACACTCAGTCAATGGTGAGTCCCACAGTGAGTTACCCCAGAGACGATTATTGCTTACTTCCTGCTACAATATCCCTAGTGTTACATAAGCCAGTCCTGTGGTACCTCTTTACCCTTCCCACACACAAAATATTAACACACACATGCATCTATCACGTATAGTACACAAACTGCATGCACATAACAACATTGGAAAAACATGTTTGATTACCTGGTAGTGACATGTTGCTCTCTGCCTTACTACCAGCCAATGTCACCATGAAGATTGTGAAAAATACCAGACTCATCATTGTATTTTTGCACACTAAGGGACCTCTTCAATTAAAAAAAGTAGAATCAAATATTAAAATTGAAGATAAAAAAATGTCTGTAAATTTTAAATCTTTATATCTTGTAATTAGTCTAGTCGCCCCTCTTTGTGTGCTGCCGCCTGTGGAAAGTTTAGGCTCCTCAGAAGTCCAGACAAGTGCCTTTTATTGAAGTCTAACATGGTTGAGACCACTCCCCCCTCCACTCAGTCCATCACCAAGCTCTCCCCTCTGCCACATTATTTAGGAAACGTTGTCTCCCCCTCTCTAGAGAGTATAAGAAACCACAAGAAAATAAACCTGCTGCTAATGTTCCACAGCCATAGGTAGTGTATAAAATCCCTGTGATCCCAGTTCTACTGTATTGCATCCTATAGCATTCCCATAACGCACTAAAAATCTCTTTTTTTTAATGCATTACTAACTATGGCATTATTTTTTACCCTCCTGTTTATTCAGATTTGAAATATTATTGTAGTCAAGCATTCAAATCGCTTGGACACTTTTTTTCTGCCAGTGCACATGGCGATGTTATTAGTCAAGTGCTGATGGTTTATGGAGAATGCAAGACTACTAAAACTAAAGAGCCATTAAAATGATTGACACTGTATATGTTTACTTACAAGTCATAATTGTTCTCCCATCCCCTGTACTTACAGTAAAGGCCCCTCATTGCCTCTTTAAACTTGTTGTAAATACATTCAAAAGATAAAGGGGTGTGTAAAATAGTGCACCAACATTAAAGATTTGTGACCTGTCTTAAGCAAAGTTGAGCTGTGTGGTCTCTCCTAAATATTTCCACAGCTGTCCACATTGTCTTTGTGCGATGGCGAGGCTGTAAGACCCTTGGCAGATGGTGTCCGGGCCACTCTATCACTGGAGTTATTGCAGCTGGGACAAGCCAAACTGTACTTTCCTCTCTGGCCTTTCTGTCACTCCTTCCTCCATTGAGATGACTGTAGGCCTCAACTGTGTATTCTAAAACCTAAACGCTGTGCCTCACAATGATTCTCCGGAACTCCAAGTATATTACAGAAGATGAACATAAGACAGTACACAGGGAAATGTAAAACATCACCCTTTGCAACACGGCAGCATCTGGGAAAACTCTGCGCATATCAAAGGTTGACACCAACTCTAGTCCCCCTCTTAATGGCAAGATTGCTGTTTAAATGTAGCCACTTCCTTTGGAATAAGCATGCAACACAATAGTCTGGCAAACATGTGTCTCACTCATTGTGCTATACAGTATTCCTATTCAGTCTTGTTTGACAAAGAGGAATATCTTACAGCTGACTTGCATAAGAAAGCTCAAACCAGGACAAACACCACAGAGAATGGGTGGGCCCAGCAGGTTGCCAATTGATAAAAAGATTTTAAAGCCACATTATGCAACTATAAACATTTGGAAAGTCAACATAATACAATTTGAAAGAGTTTTGGCACAATATTTAAGACGTAGTTGGCTTTTGAGAGAGACTGCGTGTCAATGTAAAAATCTTCAAGATTTCAGCTGATCTGAGCAAAAGTGATGAAATGTTATATAATTTATGTAACAAGGGTAGCAATTGAATTGGATATACTCTATGTGACTAGATGTGGCTATGGGTGGACTGACTATCCATTACATCTTGATGATCTACATAGGGCCAAATTAAAATCTAATTAAACATGATTATACCAAGGTGACAAGATGAAGAAAAATAGGACCCTAGTAATCCTACTGTAAAACAGACATTTGCACTACACTACTGTATATACATATCTACTGATAATACTATTTAACATGTATGCATTCACATACAATCTTCTATTGTTTAATGTTGATAATATACATTTGTCTGAATATGCTTTTGTCTTCTTGTGTTTTCCACATCTATGAGGCTTGAAAAATGATTTGTTATGGGATATTAGATATGCTTAAACCTTAGCTTTAGCAATAAAATGCTACAATGAAATGTAATAATGTCAATGCAACATACATGGACATTTATGTTAATGCAAATAATCCTACATGCATTTTTGGGAGTACAGAATATTTAGGCCAGTATAAATGTATATTTTCTGTCTAGAGACTGACAGAATTTTGAGTCCCACCCAGAGGTCCTTGCCTGAGTCTACTGCATCTGGGCCAAGTCTCCAGCCCATGAGCACATCCACAGCTGGCTCTTTGCAGCCTCAGCTCCCCATTCCCTTTAACATAGCCACCCTTTAGTGGGTCACAACAGTGTCTGATAGGACCAGTGTGGGTTTGTTATTTAAACCCCCCATAGGACTGGAAAGAATAGCTGAAAAAGCTATAGTCTAAGTCTATAGTCTGCAATTAACATGTGCTTTTCATTATTCTCTCTAGTGCAACACATGATGAGAGTTGGAAATCTCTGGAAGATGACGTGAGCTTATTTGCTCATTGCTTCTGGTAATGCACAGCAGCAATGACTCAATGAAGGGTTTAAATACTGGGTGGGATAAAAAGGCAAACGTGCTGGATGGCTATATGTACGTGAGCAGCGCAGCTCTGACGCAGCGCAGCCGGTGTGTCATGGTTCTTCCATATCAGATCAAGGGAGGATCACACAACAGCGTGTTTCATTTGGAATCTCATAAGGAGTGTACTCTGTCATTCTGATTTGAAACAGCTCAACACACTGAGGCTATGGTTTCTCTGGCCAGTGCATGTGCCATCTGTACAGCATTTAAATGGTGTCAAAGTTGGCTGTGGCACCATTGGAGCACATTTATGATGGGTGACGTCTCATCCATCTGCAGTCTTTGCTTTGACATTGAAACTTGCTAAACACATTGGCAGGAAATGTTTTCAGTGGGGATCAAAAGCTCTGACATCTGACTCTAGTTATTTAACTTTACATATTTTTTATATCAATAAATGGTAACTAGAGCAGTCTATAATGTACACTAAAGGCGCTTTTCCACTACACAGTACCAGCTCGACTCGCCTCGACTCGGCTCGCCTTTGTTTGGTTTTCCACTGCGTAAAAGTTGTACCTGTACCTGCTTCCTGGTACTTTTTTTCGTATCACCTCCGGCGAGGTTCTAAGCGGGCTGAGGCTATACTAAATTGTGACGTGAACACACGACAGACTGCTGATTGGCCAGAGAGAATCGTCACTGTTCACCGCGTCATCGTTGCAAGAGCCAGACGGAGTATCCTGAATAACCCCGCCATTTTTAAATAGTTTGGCCAGAGATTGCGTGATAATTTACCCAGTCCCAGACTTTAGTATTATGGCAACTCGGAAAAATGCTCCGTGGTCAAACGAGGAGGTGCAGACTTTTCTTTGTTTGGTTGCCGAAGAGAAGATCCAGCGAGTTCTATGTGTGTGAGTAGCGGGTGTGTGTCGCGTAGAAGATTACGTCACGACAGGTTCTTGCGGCGTCGCTATGACGACTAGGTACTATTGTGGAGGTACTATCTGCAATGGAAAACGGAGCGAAAAGCGAGCCGAGCCGAGCCGAGCCGAGTCGAGGCGAGTCGAGTCGAGCTGATACTGGGAGTGGAAAAGCGCCATAAGATGCCCATTTTGATGTTTGCTTTTGATTGATTGCCCAATGTTTGCCTTAGTCCTTCTTTTGTTTACCAATCCATGGGGGTCCAGTACACACTAAAACTGATTTTCCGTCATAAAAAAGAAATGGAAGCAAAGCCAACTGTCTTTACCAACATAAAGAGTATGGGAACTTATTTCCAGTTATTAGGTCAGCTTTTGAATGGCTCTGTTCTGGTGCACGTCTGCTGATCTGCTCGTGAAAAGATTTGCACAAGAATCTTTGTGACAAGTGTCTATTTGTTTCTATCATTTTCATTCCTCGGCTGTCTCTAAGTGTCGTTTGGCGATGTTACTGCACTCAACTGCCAAGCTCACACTGGGGTGCACGTGGGTGTGTGTTCTGTAATGGCCACAGCTGCACAGAAGTGTGGGAGAGTTGCCACACTGACTGCTGGAGAACACACTCAGTATTCAGTCCTCAACATTAAATCAATTTTCACCGTTGAGCGTCTTCATATTGGTGAGGAGGATTTACTATCTGCAGCCCAAATCACATTTGTATTGTTGTAAATGATAACAAATGACATGTGCAAAAGCAGTAATGTTTAGGAAAGAACATAGAGTAATTGGATTGCACTTTCTCTTGAAGTAATTATAAACAAACGCAGCAGAGTTGTTGTTCTCTTCGTTTTTGGCACACTTTAAATGCAGGGCTGAAAGTACCCTGACTCATAATGCAATGCTGTATGTCTGAGTCATGTCTCACACACGAGTTGGAGGCATATAGACGCTGTTTGACCAGCGTCTGAGGTGAGGTAACACACACCTCTGGAAGCTGCAGCACAGTGAGTAATCCATGTCATACTGTGTTACAGCCATCAACCGCCAGAATCTATCTGCGTTGTTTCCATGAAGCACCAACCAGGAAAATATGAGAATGTCCTCAGCAAAGTCTAAACATAAGGAAACACTTGACTTTAAAATACCTTTTTAGGTTACATTACTTATGTAATTGTAATGGTTTTCAATGGGACCCAATGACCACTGATTTGACCCTATAGAAAGAAAATAACAGTTTGTGAATATTTTAAATGGAAAACAATAAATTCTGTGGCACACAGTGTGCAGCTACAGTAAACATAGCAGTGCCATGGTAACCTCAGTGTAAGTACAGTAAGCTCACACATACTGCTGTACATGCCTGTATAGGTTTTACTCTGGGATGCATTAACAGAGACTGGGTAATGAGTGTTCAGTGGAGACGTATTTTATGGGAAACCAGTGTGTACTCTTCTGGTAACAGTTGTAAAAGCCCAGGGTGTAGTGTGTCGTACCTTGATTTAATTTTAATTCTCAGTTGTTTTCTTATATTCAAGGTCATTTCCATATACAACACTGAATTCTCAGATACTCTGTTAGGCCACGTGGTAGTTGAAGTCCAGAATGTGGATTAAACTGAGAGGATAGAGGCACATTATTTAAGGCTTGAAGGCTGGGGAATATTTTGGGTGGGTTTAGAGCAAATGATTACCATTTTAATGAATAAGCCAGGAGCCCAGACAGAGCGAGCACTGCAGGCCTCCTGGGTTTCCTTTCGTGATTGATTTAAGCAGCCGTAAAACCTCTTCTGGACTTTTGGGTGTCTGCTGGAGCTTTAGCCAAGGACAGATACACAACCACTCAAACACATGGCATTATGAACACAAGACAGACATAGACATCAGCTCTTATGGTGTTTATATTTTACCCATGAAGCAGGGTTGTGTGAAAGTGAGCAAACTCTAACAGGGTTCTGAAGAGCAGGGGTTCTGTTTCTAATTGAAAAAAGTGGGCTTTTAACATCATCTAATGATTGGATACAATTAGATACAGATGTTGTCTAAAACTAAAATGCTGCAATTAAAAAGAGAAGAAAGAAAAATTCTTCCCTCAAGAGACTTAGTCAGTTACTAATGTGATATTTAGTTTTGGGGGAAATCCTTTTGCTGTACAGATTGACAGTGAAATAAAATAGATTTCTCTCAAGCCGGTAGTCCTGGACACTTATAGATACCATATGTTGTGAGGCCAAAGGTGAGCACCTTTGGGAAGCATTATGAGCCAACAAGACAATTCTCACAAGTGAAGAGTGATGTAATATTTGTAGACGTGCTTGGTCTGGGATGAAGAATGGCTCCAATATAAACAGTGTGATTTGTCTTACGGTCTGTGTTTAACAGAGTTCAATAATTACTCTGAAACACTCCCTTCATTTATAATCGATTAGACATAAAGCCCATTAAGTGAGTCAAACAGGGAAAAAACAGGAGAGAAAATTCTTCTTTCTGGTGAGGCTTTCCTGGCCCATGTTGACAAGACTCACTCAAGTACTAGTTTTTACTAAGGAGATTGTATTATGTATGTAAACTGACTGAGAAAAAAGGTAATCTGTCTCCAGCATGCTTTGTAAGTATCTGACTATGGTTAGCATAATAAATGAGCAAAGGTGAGTAAAGTGCACTATTTAGCTGCTATAGTTGACTTACCAGCAAACAATATAAGATAAAGAACAGCCCAACACAGAACACGGAAAAACATCTTCAATTTACAGTGTTGGGATAAAGGACTAACACCATCCAGCTTAAAAAAAGACTTAAAAAATCCCATCCCATCTCAGAACACAGGGGAAAAAAGAACACAGTTGTCTTTAATAAGTTGTAAACATCATATCTCACAAAATTCACATTTACTCCCTCAATCTTTATGTCTGAATGAAGTTAATTTTATGCAGCGGGTAAACACAATATTTCATGAAACAAAATTTTCCCTGATGATGGCCTAGTGCTGAAACATTGTTTGGTCTTTGAATGAATTTCACTGTTCGCAAGTTAGACAGGAGAGTGTGTGGGAGTCTTTTTATCTTTATGTTTTGTGAACAAACTTTTTTTTAATTAGAAAGGAAGGACTAAACAACACAATCTTTCTTTTCACTTGCCTGTGCGAAATTGGGACTTTTATTTTTTTTTATTATATTTACATAGATCATTGGCATGACCTGTTGCAGTGGAGCTAAACCACAGTGCTGACACTGAGCCAGGCATACATAGTGCACTTCAATGTAATGGGTTTAGGCCTTTCACCCTGACCCCCGACTCAGCAACCCCTTCTCTACATCTTCTCACAGAGGGTTCTTTGTGTCTCACCAAGCGGAGTAAATAAAGAGGGTGACTGAATCTGCTGCATATTCTACACTCTTCAGTCCTAGTCAACAGACAGACCCCTGTTTGACAGGAAATAATCCTTGGAAAGACTGACGCTTACAAAGTTCAAATGAATGATTCTACCCTAACTTCTTTATCTATGGTCTTTCTGCCAGACAAGAACTCAAATGTTTAAAGCTGCTTTGTTTTTTGGTTTCTTTCTCAGCACCCTGAGACCCATATGGTTTGTGGTACTAGTGAATGTGTCTGGTTCCTATTATCATGTAAATAAACTACAAGGGTTTGTTCAACTTTAACATAAGTTATTCATGATGGTTGTCTATAAAACTACTTTTAAGTATTAACATTTCACAAAATAACAATTGCTGGACTTCCACAAGGGTTGCATAGGCAATTCCACTCTGAAACCAGCAATTAAACAGGAAGTGCACAGTGTCTCTGTGTGCATGAGGTCCTGCACGTCTTTGGTGAGGCTCCAGCAGCACACTTTAGACATAACTCTCTTATGATTTTTCTTTGGAGTAAACCAAATTTCCATAAAACTGCTTTTAAGTAGTTGTGGGCAAAAGGAGGTCTGTGGGTTGGAGACCACCCTCTAATTGTTAAGCCAAGAGACAGGAACCCCCCCGCCCAACCACAAACGTGTTCGGGGCCAGTGTTCTGGTACAGTGGCCAGCTGTTGCAGATCCCAAGAGGACCAACAACTGAAGCAACCTGGTTGTTGGTCCTCTTGGGATCTGCTCCTACAGAAAGTAGATAGACACACCTATCAACTTTCTGTGGAAGTGTACTCCCAGAGTAATAAAACAGATTGTTATACACAGTGTGCTTTGCAGAAAACATTCACACAAGTTCACATTTCACTATCTTTCCAAAACTCTGGCAAGGTAATCTGTTAAAGCATTAATGCTCGCTTTATGAGAATTTGACTCTTCCTTTTTTCCCTGTAATGCATAAATCCTCATAATTATCAATTCACAAAGCTTTCTTGTTACACATAGAGATAAGAAAAAAGATGATACATGCTGTGAGATGAGAAAGATACTTTTTTTCCCATTTATTTTGTTTTAAAGTTTTCTTTCACAAATCTTGCATTTCAATCAACCATGCATTCATTTGAACAGAGCAGTGCAGCTGTCTCTATCTCCATACTCTTGCACTGGGGTGCACTGCAACATGACTATAGCTTCCACATGTTTTCAAAGAGGAGCCCTGAGGATGCAGGGGACCAGGGAAGGAAAAACATGTAGTTGGACAGAAAAGTAGGGTAACACTGTATTTTACACTACACTACTTAATTAAGTACCTTGTAACACTCTGTGTAACAAACTGTAATAGGAAATGTAATATGTACACATAATTGCATTATGTATGTACATGTAGTTATTACAGTTTGTTACACAAGGAGATAGATACAATGTATTAAGTTAAGTGTAAAATAAACTGTGACCAGAAGTAGACAGAAAACACTTTAGAACAATTTTATGAAAGTGTATAAATGTCATAATAAACCTCATAATAAAAAATACACTAAACAAAAATTAAAACGCAACACTTTTTCTATGTACAAAAAAGGTCTACTTCTTCAAGATTCAAGATTTTTATTCGTCACGTACAAAATTATATACAGCATATATAACCAGCAGTGAAATGTGAGTCAGGTCCGCTCCATGGACAGTGCAATTATTAGGAAAACACACAGATGAAAATATACATAAATGTAGCTATGTAAGAATGAGATAAAAGTAAACAATAAAAAATATAAGAATAAAATCTAAAAAATATAAAAAGTGTGTAATGTGGGAATAAATCTAGATCGCAAAATAATGTACATGAATGTAAACTGTATACTTAAAATATTAAAAAATGTACAGGGATGTACAGTGTGCATATATGCATTTAGCTGTGGTCTTAAATATTAAGAATCACATGGAGGTGCAGGAAGCAAATGTGCAAAACAGTTTGTAGCAAAACAGAGTGACACTGTCAGTGTGTCAGTGTGAGGTAGCTGGTTTTGAGTTCAAGAGCCTGATGGCCTGTGGGAAAAAACTCCTCCTAAGTCTCTCAGTTTTTGCCATCAGGCTACGGTAGCGCTTACCAGATGGCAGCAGAGTGAAAATATGATTACTGGGGTGGGTGGAGTCTTTGGTGATTTTTGCAGCTCTGCTTCTGCAGCGTTTGTGGTAGATGTCCTGCAGAGAGGGGAGAGCAGACCCTGAAATGCGCTCAACTTCTTTCAAACATATATGAAATATGTCTGATACAGAAGGTCAAAGCTATTACCTCGTGATTTTTTTCTGGAATTTAGTCAAAAATTTCTTGTCAAAATTAACACTGGAGCAGGTGTTCCACAGAAGAAAGGCCACTGGTCCGGAAACCAGTCAGTATCTGGTGTGACCACCATTTGTGAAGAGAACACCTCTCCAAAGTGCCAGACACCATCGAATGTGAGCATTTGCCCACTAAAGTGGGTTACAATGACAAACAGCAGTTAGGTCGAGATCCCGATGAGGACGACAAGCGCAGATGAGCTTCCCTGGATGTTTTCTGACAGTTTGTGCAGAAATTCTTTGGTTATGCAAATCGAATCGGAGGTTCTGAGGCCGGTTGATGCACTGCCTTTGGAGACGGCTTATGGTAGAGAAATTAACATTCAATTCACGGGCAACAGCTCTGGAAGACATTCCTGAGCCAACTGGACGCTCCCTCAAAACTTGAGACATCTGTGGCATTGTGCTGTGTGATAAAACAGCCTTTTATTGTGACCAGCAATAATCGTGCTCTCGCATCATATCCCACATCTGTCAGGTGGATGGATTATCTTGGCAAACAATAATTGAGAGAAATAGGCCTTTTGTGTTCATTGAAAAAGTCTTAGATCTTTGAAATCAGCTCATGAAATATGGGGGGAAAACAAAAGTGTTTAAATTTTTGTTTTTGTTTACATACTTTCCTTGGTTTACTTGATACATACAGTACTTCTTTTACTAGAGGCATGACACAACTGTAATTTTCCTGTATTGAAATATATATTTTTTTCCTAAAACAATAAACAATGAAAGTGATATTTTGCTGTTTGACCATTATTTCTTTTTAACTTTTGCATATGGATCTTGTTGGACAGGAGCCCAGGGGAACTCTGTGTGTCTATGTTCTCATTCAGGTTTCATACAGAGAGACATAAAGTAACTCGACAGTGTGCAGATGAGTACAAAGCTGTGTGCTTTCCAAACTTGGCCAAAAATGTAATAGGCTTCATTTATATAGCGCTTTTCAAAGAGATTTATATGCTGATCATCATGTTCAGGGCATGTCACCTAGGTTGACTTCTCTCTGACGTCATCCCTGTAGTCTGCACCTCTTCTACACAACATGAAGACAGTGGATAGTTGTCTTCAGAATATGTGTAGAATTTAAAAGTATATCTTTGTAAGATGCTTTCTGTATTTTTAGGGGCCAATTGGTCAATGAAACAATTCTCAGTTGTTGGATTTAGTTTTAGGTTTTTCAAGGACTCTAAGCTTGCACTGTGACATTTGTATAAAAGTGCATGGGCGGAGGCTGGTTTGGCGTTTCATATTAACAGTCTTTCATCTGTCTTCTATAACAATCCAGATGTAACTGAGTCGAGCAAGGCCCATGTACTGACAAAAGACGAGGCCACTGTTGTAGGGTTTGTCTGTGTCTAATAAAAACAAAGTCTTTTTCTCAAATCAGCGTAATTATTTTGGCTCTCTGTGGTTTATACTATACACACACCATCTTTTCATTGTACTATGTAGTATAGCATGATCTGTTCTCTGCTGGGCAAATAAGGTTGCTGACTACCTAACATTGAGCTGTTTCCACTCTGTATTTCTGTCTTGCACACTGTATATAGCCAGCTGCGATTTGACAAGATTGTCCTGGAAAAACCTCAGCTGGCTCAATCTGACCTACATCATTGATGAAATTTAAATAACAGCTGTTGTGGCCGTGAGAACCCATGTAATTAGAGGCCAGTATTGTTGTCTTATGTTAGACTAAAAGTCCTCTGTCTAGTGCTTGATTAATGCTATTGGTGCATTCCAGTTTTTTATTTACTAAATACACACTGCAGACATCCATGGAGTCAGGTTTTAAGTTATAATCCAATGACCAATAAGCTTCCCTAAAGCAACCACATTTTGAATACAATTTGAATTTGTCTTTGATTTCATAAGCCAACACTTATTTTTAAATAGTCCTACGCATTTTACACTGGAGAGAAACAGAAAATACATAAAATGAATATATTTTTACGGGTTAACCACTCCTCAAGAATCATAAGCAGCCGGAGTGGAAAGTTCCAAATCCACTCAAGTGACACAGGGCTTCATGGGAAACAGCTTCTTGGCCAATTTTAGCAAGCTATTTGGCTTTGTAACATGTCCCTAAGCCCTAAAAATCTCCTAAAAATGCAAACAGCAACTACTGCAGGACCTTCATTGCCTTCTACAGAGAATATTTAAGCAGAATATCAACTTTTATATCTGTCCTTTCCACATCTTTTTATCTTTACACAACCGGTCACATTTTATTGTGTCACATTCATTATTATTCCTTCCCGTCTTCTTCTACAATCCCTTCTTTACTAATGTCCCACACCCATACAGGCTTTTATGCTTACCCTGGTGCAGTTGTATAACTCAAGAGTGCACAGAAGCTGACTGTGAAATCTGGATTATGGTGTGGCATAAAGAGGATACAGCACAATTTGAGGTCAGAGCTGTGTCAGCTTTTTTCTGATTCACTCTCAGAACGCTTCTTTTGAGGGAGATCTGGATTAGAGTTTTATAACAAGTGGAAGCCTTGTCTTCAGATTATACAACCCACAAGTATCATTTACACACCACCTCTTCTATCTATGTGAAGGATGGAGTATATAATTGTATGTCTTCCTGGATGGATTGAATTGGTGGATATCCACTGTCTAAAACTTCACTCCATTTATCTGCAAAAGAATAAATCACACAACAAGCCCATATATCAATGCCAAGTTATTTTTGATGGAAGGATTGGAGCTTTTAAAATTTGTTGGCAGAGGACAAACATTTAGACCCAAACTTTGCAGTATTCAGCTGCTGCAAATGATTCAGCCGAACAGTGAGCCATTGTTCCAAAAGCTGGAGGGGAAACATTTGGTATCACTTATTTTTGAGGGGTCCCTTGTTGAACTACCTTAAGTGTTTTCGGCTGCAAGACAGGGCACCTGAGATTTGGCTTTATCTGATAATGAATTTCTACGATAGGGTTTCTAACAAGGCAATTCATGGGTGATAACAGCTCGGAAAGGCTTATTGCCAAGCACCAAGCACTGATCCTCTGTCAGTCAATGGGTTACCATGGCTACACTGCTACTGGGCACATTCACCATTTCATTCTTGCTGGTGGCTTTTCAAAAGTTTCTTGTATGGAGCTCCAGAAGTGCACTCTGGAATCTGCCTCTTTGGCATTGTGGTAATAGGATTCCTGTTATTTGTGGCTTCCCTTTTGTGGTGCCGACAGTCCAGAAAATGGCACAGGAGACAATGATCCAAAAAGAACTCAATGCCCTTCAGCCAGAGCATTGAGTTCTATAATGTTTAGACTAGAGCCTTTAAAAAAAATCTATGTACCATGACACCTACTGGTCTTACACATGCACAACGTTTTCAAGAACAAATACAGTATATATTTTTTTGTTTTTTGAATAAAAAGTAATTAGCACATGTTTTCAAAAATCTGCAAACATAGACTTAATGCAACACTAATGTTTTTGTAGGATGTAAGGTGGACTAAAGATAACTAATGCTGCTGCAAACGCACATGACACTGTTACTACGTTATAAATATGTAATATATTTAAGACCTAATATACATTTTTGTTGTTGTGACAGGTTCAGACAAAATATGTTCAAAAGAGAGCGTGTCCAGGCACAGTGTCCGTTTTCCAATTTGATCCAAGAAGCTATCAAAATAAATTTGCAGATATTATTTTGAGGTACAGTATTACACAGTGTTGCATTAAATGCATATCAGTGTAAACATATTTGAAAGTCTTTCAGTCTCAGTTTGCAATGAACAGCTAAAATGTTTGAAAAGTGTTGACGAGAGCTATCACGGTGAGCATAAACTCTTACGTTCATACTTACAGTACACCATGGAAACACAACGGTTATGGCTCTGACCAAATATTTATGCCATATAACACTTTGTTTAATCCCATAAAAGCCGAGAACGATGCTGACGTGCTGATCCTCACCGCTGAAAATATGACTCAGCATAGGTGGGGACATTATACAATCAGTGTATGTGTGTGATTTAAAGCATATGTTCTCATTTATGAAGGTGTGACCCTGGGGTCCCCATAGTTTATCATGACTCAGCAACGACAAATGAATGACTGAATAAAAAACAACATGTCACATGTTTTTTCTTGCTCAGATGTTCCATTGCATGTATGTCATTTAATGTGCAGCAAGCACTGTGCATCAAACTGGTCTCCTTTTTCTGTGAATCCATAATGCATAAAATCTAAAGTGTTGAATGCCAGTGAATGAGTGACGATCCATAAAGAGATGTAAACTGCAGCCTGCAACATGCACAAAAAGACTTTTATTACCTTAAGAAGAAGATAAATCTGTGCTCCTGACATGTTTAGTGTTTCTGTAGGCTGCTTTAAACACCACCATGTGAGAGAGTGGAAGGGCACTTTGGGAGACGAAATGGGTCTATAACACATGGCAACGTTGTAAAATTGCCACTGACCTTTTATATTCACTGATTTACTGTAGCTTTTGGCTTTTGACAGGAGGAAGAAGACTTAATGCATCTTTAAAACAATATAACTCTGGCTATTGTTCCTGATTCTTGCTGATTTATCAAGCTGGTGTTTTGCAGCATCCTCTGATTGTTAAGATTGAAAGGCACCGTTTGAGTTAACTTCTGCTATACCCGAAAAGGCCAGCAGTTAGCACTCTTTTCTTCAACTAAGCAGTATCAAATTAACCATAGGAGGATCTAACCTTCAATAATACCCCACTTTATCCACCTGAAAACCTTTACTGAATTGTTTTCTCTTGTTTATTTAAAGATTGTTTGTGCAGGCTTCAGCTTTAGCCCTAAAGCCCATGTGTGAATTCCCAGCATGTAGTCTGTGTCAATCAGCAGCTGTGTGCGGAGAAGGATTGCCAACGATGTCAGTCAAGTATTGGACTCAGCTTCAACAACTAATCAATATTAAAAAATAAATAAATTCTTAATAAAAAGGTTGGTTGGCTAATAATTAAGACTGATTAAAAACTCATTGATATAAGAGTCAGAGTCAGATGAGGACTGTATCCTTGTAGCTCACGGGAACATGAGTGAAAGTACTGTTCCTTAATCAGTCCAACTCAAGTCACTTACTGACAATGACTTTTACCATTTTTTTTAACTGTGAGAGACACATACTGAAACCGGAGCTGAATTATTAAAATAAACTGATGTTGGACAATTATAAACTAGCAATGCAATAAGATTTAGTTTTACTGCACAAAGAGGGACTGCACTGTGATAGTTTAAAAATTTGGCACAGAGTTTATGTGCAGCTGGTGAGTATTGTCCAGTTTTTACACTTCCTCCTGTGCGCACATCAAACCAATGTGTGCAAAAACCAACCTCAGCGCTTTACGTTTAGGTAAACATTAATTTAAGGTATTGCACATTTATAATAATTTACAAACAATATTGCTTGTACTTGTGAAGCCAGTGTAAAAATGTAGTCGAGTAGAAAGTACAGACATTTGCTCCCAAATGTAGTGGAGTAAAAGTGCCCCCTGTTAAATCTACTTGAGTAAAGTACAAATACTTGAAAATTGTACTTGAGTACAGTAAGGGAGTATTTTTACATGCATTACTGACAGATTCGGCCAAGGATGTCACAGTTCTGTGCCACCATCTCTGTATTGCTGCACATATTAGAGGCTTAGCTCTTTTGAGTGTATAAATAACAGGTCATATGAAAATGCACACACATAAGTAGTAATTAGAGCTTAATTTGAACAAGTTCTGCTCTGTACTGGGCACCATATGTTAAAAACGTTCACAATAAACACAAAGAATCAACAGCTGCAATCTTTAATTTCTTTTTTTGTCTTTTTTTCTATTATTATTATTATTAATATTTTTGTAACTTTAAAATATATTTGAAGCATTAAATAACACCAAAAACAAACTCAAAGTGGTGTAGCACTGTCCACAACAAATGAGCTCCAGCTTTGAAAGGGTGTGTGACATGTTCAAATTAAATCCCAAATGTTACCCTGAGGAAGTGACTTAGTCATGATAATTGGAAACAAACTTCAAAACAAATGCGCCGAGTTCAAAAAGAGTCCCTCCCCTGCTTCCTCTGTGAATGTAATGACTGGCTTTCACACTCCTCGGGCACAATGTGACATTCATACCAACCAGCCAGCCCATGTTTCGTTTGTATTCTCCGTTTTTATATGACTTCTTATTTGGAATATTTATTCTGATATCTTATATTTTTATGCAGATGCAAATGCAAATGAATATACTTACACAGAAAAGTTTAAACAAAGGTTATTTTCAAGTTGCTATAGCAGTGCAAAGATGATAGCAATGGTACTTCAAGAAGTTGTTAGGTTCTTGGCTGAAATAGAGCTATGGACTTGAATACTTGGCAAAAGAACCTCTGTATACAAGATTGTTCCTCAACATGACAACAAAAACAGCATCAGCAACAACAGTTTATTGTGCGCCACAGAAAAAGGTGACACTGATGTGAGTTGCGTGTGTGCTGTGCAGTGGAGTCATGACAAACGAGGGGACATTGAGTGGAATCCAGGTGACATTCTTTGGCTGAGTGCCTTTTCTCTGCCCACCCAGGGGAGTCATTTCACACTGCTCAGAGGCTCGGCTGCACATTTTTCAAATGGAGGGAGGAAGCAGTTGGAATGGATGAGAGCATTTGATTTCCCATGTGTGCACCTGAAGATAGGTATGCTTTTTTCTTCGGAGGTTCTGAGGTTTTATGGATTATAGAACTCTAGAGTTTTCTACAAACAGTTTTACAAAGTGAAAGGAACTACCTCCAAACAGACAGAATACCCATCTGCAATGATACTCTCAAAAAACGGAGTCAAAAACACTTGTTTTTGCCGTTTCCTCTGCTCTCCTCTGCGCCGAATGTGCTGGAAAGTGGGGGCAGACGACAGAATACAGGGCAGAGCAGTGCCGCAGTGTCAACAGGCGCCCTATCTCTTTTCTGGGTGAAGTCTCATAAGGATTATCTATGGTTATGCTTCTATTTTTTGACAGGTCGATTGAACAGTGCTAGCTTGTTTTCTCTCCCAAGATAGGACCCAAAGCAATGGAAAAAACTTTGTCAAAGGCCACAAAAATCTCCTGTGCTGAAATATATAGAGCTTCTGTCATGGGGAAGCAGAGAAACAACAAATGGACATGGAGGGTTTTAAACTAAAAGGAGCAGCCAAAGATCTTTTCTGTAATGTTTCTTTAATTTTGATCAAAGACAGCCCATTAACACAGAATGTTAAGAATAGGGTTCTTGCTGACAGCTGACTAAGAAAAGAATCCGTATGTGAAGAAAAACATTGGGTATAGAAGCAGCTTCAAAAAAAGCCAATATAGACCCCATATAAACTACCACCAAGGTTTGAGCTCTGAGCTTTTCTCTAATTTGTATTTGTCTGAGAGGAAAGTAATAGCACTGGGGAGAATCTCCAGTCCTTCCATTTGTGACAGCTTCAATGAATAAAGCCTTTCTGGTCACATTTGCTCAAGGTCAAAAGTCAAGCACAAACATTTTGAAAGTGCCTGCAGAATGCAAGCAAACTGCTGAGACACTATATATATATATATATATATATAGTGTCTCAGCAGTTTGCTGTATATATAATTGTATATACATATATATTGTATATATATACAATTTAATTTAGGTCTGTTCAGTACATTCTTATGTACATAAAAAATCTGTTCACTCACTTAACTGAAAACTACTGGAGCAATCCACAACTTTTGTAGTCAGGTCAAAGGTCAAAGACAATCAAGCAGTGACAACATCGCCGACAGGGTTCAATATTGACTATGTGTGTGTGCATGTGCATTCTTTCAACAGGGAGACTTACTGCAGACAATAAAGCTGGCAGATTCCTTCAGAGCTTTTCAACTCCTTGTAGACTATAAAAGCAAAAAGAAGATGAAGCTAACCACTATCTTATTTTTGAGGAGGTGCCTTTTTGTTGGAGATTTACTTGTGGACACATTCCATGGATGGGCTCTCAGTAGGGCAGCATCATTTTCTCATCCGGGTTGAGCAAGCACACGGCCATATACGAATGAATTGTTTCACTCTTTTACCTGCACAGGTCCCGTCGCCACCTCGTGTGGGCTTTATTGAGCTATGATTAGCTGCTCACATTGATCTCAGTGCATCATCAATCACCCCTGCCTGCAGATGCCCAAGTTTCTCCCATGCCTTTTTAGTGTCTCAAGGGCCAATTCCTTGATAAATATCTCCAGAAAGATCTTGTTCTTAATGGACCAACCTCACATTCAGCGACAGGGAAAAGGGTTAAACATTAACAATGTGGCTCAATGATACACCAGAGTCTGGTGTTGTTCTTATTGGCATCTCCCATCCCTTTAGACAGATGCAGTAGACTGGTCGAATAAAGATTTATTTTGAACACTGCATTTGATATTTCCATATTCGTCTTTGTAAGTGTTGCAAAGAAAGAATCACAATGACATTGAACGATTACAGATACAGTGCACTGAAATAAATAAATATTTAACTTCATAATGGGGCAGAATATCTGACTTTATGTTTGCCCAATAAGTTACATCATCCCTCTGTGACTATAGCATTTTATTTTTACAGTGAGAATGAATTTTATGTTCACTTCCTCCAACACTGATCTTGAACATGTGAAGCATAATTAAGTGTAGTGTGACACAGTGAGCAGCAGATAGCGCCATTGCACACCTCATGCTACATTTGAACCACTCTCCTTTCAGATTAATGAGCCTTGATTTATTTCCTACTGTATACACAGAACACATCCTACAGGTGTGGAGATGTATGATGTGTTTAAGTACAACTACAATGATTTTAAGTACAACCACAACCTTCTCACATCTCATTTAGTCATATTTTCAACAGAACAGGTGTATAATCCATATATTTCCTTTGATATGTATTTGTATGTTCTTGCAATAAGCAACATCAAAGTAGTGAAGGCCCATGAGACTGCTCCATGAGCAGGAGGCAGTAGAGTTATCTGTAGGCTGCATACAAAGAAGCACTCACCATACTGTGCATTGCATAATGTTACACCGGAGTGACTCATTACATAAACACAAGTGTACTGTAAGAGTGCTGCAACAAAGTCAAAGTATGATGGCATTTGTTCCAGAAACATGGCGACACATCTGTCCAATTTTTAAGAGTCCATCTGAGGCACAATCTCTGAAAAGTAATATTCATGCATTGTTGTTGTTCTCAGAGCACAGAACGCCATACAATCAACATTTTCAATATATCAAAAACAAATTACAGAAAACAATCTTGTATTATGTGGGTTGATTTAGGTGGCATTTAATGGCAAAAAACATTTTGTGAACAGTGTTTTTAGGATTTTAAGAAGCATAACACATGACCAGCTTTCACCTCTTCCCACAAGAAAAGTTACAGTTACATTTACAGTTGATGTGAAAATTGAGCATGCTTTAGTGGAAATTAACTTTCATTATAATATGAGAATTGACAGGAAGACTGTGAATGATCTTATTCTATAGACGTCATTTGCATTTGTTTGTATAATTTTTAGATTCATGATGAAACACATTCTGTAGAAAAAAAATATCTTTCTTTCTCTCTTTTGATGATTTAATAACAGTGTCCCAAACAGTGGCTGTGTCCCTGCTGTGGTATTTCAGCCAGTTGATTATGATTTCCATTTGAAGACTATGCTGTGAATGGATGTGATTAAGCCCAGTGAGTCCAGTAAGTCTATCTGTGTGTGTGTATATTCTCAGTGTTAGCTTTTTGAGCCCCACTGCTCACTCCAGCTGAGAGGTCGGCGCGCTTCAGCCAAACCACTCATGGAGAGGGAAGAAGAAGCGGCCTGTTCATGTTATTAAACAGTCGGTTTGATTTGAAGCCAGACTCTGAGACTCTCTCCAGTGGACTGTGGAGTAAACACATGGGGTTTCCACTTTAATCATCTGAATCATTTTTTAGTTTTTTTTTTTTTGTGGCTTTGGTATTGGAATTGCAGACACTTGCAACTTAATAACTGTCCTTTGACAGTAAAAACCTTGTTGTCTTTGTCTTGCTTTTTCATTAGCACGCATTGGACAAAGTGGATGTTTGATTTAAATGTATTAATTATAGTTCACTCATCAACCTTTTCCACCAACATACTTTATAAAATGAATTATCATATTTACAGAGAGCCCTGCATTAACAAAATTTTTAATTTGATAAACACAATAAAAAGTATGTTAGCAAAACCTCAATTAAAACTTTCAAAATTAGAAAATCGGGGTGGGGGGTTGGGGGCTTATGATGTTACTGCAACTGTTGCTCCAGCATATGTCAATCCAAAAATCTAGACGTGGGATTGGAGCTATTTGCTTCCTAAGGTTACTGATGCATTGTGTATATTTTCATGTCCCTTGATTGTGAAATATAATCAGGGCTCTTTAGATGTATTTTTCTGAAAATTCTCCCCATTCTGTCATTTACCTTCATGATGGATATCTTTGTTATCATGCCTTGATGCCTTCACCTCTTGCTTTCTTTGATGAAGTGGTATGGCAGAGTGCTATCGGCCCTTCCCCCAACACCCCTGCATTGCATTATTGAACATGCTGCAGCATGGCCAAAAGCCAGAGACCGGGTCAGAGTCACAGATTCAGGATCAGTTGTAGTGGACATGCTATATTTAAATCAGGGTCAGTGCCACTATGAGACAAGCCGCCAGAACATTACCATTTCAATCAATGGTAGCTGCCTTTAAACATTATTGATGCTGGGTTCAGGGGTCCTAATCCCTATCAACAGCAGTTAATGGGAAAAGGGATTGCAGGGTAATATGGTCAAACAAAACATATACATGCATGTACATATACTAATTTCAAGGGGAAGATGAAAGAAACAAGACCCCTCCTGAATATACATATTGTGGTTGTAGTTCACTTTTTGGTGTTTTAGAAAAACAACAAGCATTTAAATGAACCTTTGTAGGCTTTAACATGACACAAATCCCCTTTTTCTAGTGTACGTTTGGGTTTCCTGTTGCTAATGACTCCGATCGTCCTGATAGTGCCTGCCTCCTAAACCCTCCTGACAGTGCTTCTACACTTTCACACATGAGCAGGCCATCCAATATCCTGCATGAGGCAGAATTCCCAAGTGCCTCCACTGCACAGGTCACTTAATGACATAGACTGAGTTTCCACATGTCTAATTTCTCTCTCGACTTCCCTTCATGTGACTTTATTTTTGAGGGTTCAGTCTTTCTGGAGCATGGCTACCCAGTCGGCTGTGTGATACCAATACCTAAAGAACCTAGGGTGAAAGAGGGATCACCAGAAATGCCAAAGCAGTTAATGATCTGCACTAGGTCACAGACATGTAGTACATGGTTTGAATTTTATCCCTTCAAAGAAAAGTGAAAGACAAAAGAAATAGTGCACTTTATACTTTACAATAAATTTAACACTTACCTTACTTCTGCAAGTGAAATCTCCACATCACTGTCCTCCATTCCAAAGCAAAAATGGGTCAAATTGTCCTGAAAATTGTATCTCCACAGAGGAAGACATTGCAATAAACCTTTAGTAGAAGGAAAGAAGAGAAAACTTCTGTTATTCAAGTATTTACATATGAGTCATTATCCAATCAGTGGCACACACCAGTGCATGAGATGATGAGAGCTGCAGTGCGGAGCATGGGAAGACACTGAGCTGGAAAATGGCTGTGATAAGAAAGTGGCTGTATTTCTCTGTGTGTGATTATGGCGGCACTCGTCACTCATTGGGCTCCTCAAGAAGAGTACGAGACCAGCTGAAGTTAGAGGAAGGCTTTTGATTTATCCACATTTTATTTGAAGGTGTCACTCAATCGTTCTTCCCACTTTGTCTTTTGAATCACACAGATGTTATACAGTAGGCCTATGAAGCTAAACACTGGGTCAAGTGTTGTGTAATAAAAAAATGTAATCATCATTAAATTATTATCTGGATAGTTTTTTGAATATTTAAAGCCCCTGGCTCAGTGGTAGAGCACACACAAAAACGGCGTTTGAATCCAGTCTGAATCCCGGACAGGTCTTCCGCGCTCTCACCCTGTTACCTGTCAACCTACTGTCAAAAAAATCTATTAATAAAAAGCCCAAAAAATATCTTTAAAAAAATAAATAAATAATCACAATGTTGTGCAGTGTGGAGTAGAAAGTAGAAAGTGTAAAATAGAAAATCGAAGAATGCATAACTTCTAATAAAAACAAACAAAAAACACACAGGCCAGAATTGTGAGAAGCTTTCTCAATATGCCGCTTTATTAAGTCAGAACTTTTTTTTTGTTACTCAAAATGTTGACTTTCTATTTTTTATAACAGAGGTGAATCCTTGCATCCATGCACTAGTGTTGTATTATAAATCTGGTATACAACATCAAATCTAATCACTCTAAAGACTGAGTGTGTCAGGAAATATAAACGTAAACTTTACATTTACATTAAAACTGTCCTTGTATGTGCATTTGTTTAAAATAAACCAGCAATTTAGAGAAGAAATCCTCTGCAGGTCAGAAGATTCTTTGATACGTGTGAGTTAGAGGCTCAGACAGAGCACAGGTGACAGATATGCATAATGCATGAGAGGAAGCAAGGCTTGGATATAAAAAGCACGCTTAGATATTCACAGCTCCATGTACAGTTCAGGCACACTGTACTGTACTGAACCACAACTTTATTATCGCAGACTTGGATGCAGCAGGCTGACTGCTGTTTGAAGAACATTAAGAGAGACGGGAGCATGGCTGTAGCATGGGCTATTTAGGACATGCTTCAAAGATAAATAAAGAGCTTCTATCACCAGTGATACTGTGCTGCTTCTCCCTCAGGCAAACAGCAGCTCCAAAAGGAACATCTCAGGTCTCCCCATCTGCTCATCTGACAGGCTCAAGCAACAAGAGCCACAGAGTAAAAGGTTTTATTGATCAAAACATCACAAAGCTGAAGAGCAGTATATGGAGCAGTTGGTCCTTTGAGAAGTGCACGCAGCTTTATGTTTGTCCCGATTTATTTCCATGATTGATTTTTGCACACAGTCTGCCGTATTATGGCTCAGTACAGGTGTCGGCCGTGTCTTTAATTAGAATGATTAATTAGGCAGATGAATTAGCAATGTGAATCTAAATGTACTCCTGTACATCAAAGTACTTTTTATGGAAATAAGAATGATGTGGTCAATCAATCTCTTATGTCTGAAAGTTTAAACCTCAGGCGTTATTGGTGAGTTTTCACTGTTGTGTCCCTTACATCTGATTTCGGAGCAGAACAAAGTAATGTCTTTAGAAGTCCATTTAATGGCCACAATTTTCCCAGTCTTGCATAAAAACACAAATATTACATATTTACTGAATTAAAGACTAATGCAAACATGTTTGTGCAATGAGACTAATGGGGCAATTGGTCTAAAGCATTTATGTCCAAATGATTTCAGTATTAGTCACTGACATTTGAAAGATAAGGTAGGGACAGATGAAGGTTAAGCGCTATTAATGATCAATAATTGATAATTTTTACCTGTTTTTTTGTGTTTAGCAACTAGACAGTTTATTATACTCTCTACTCTCTACTTTGCTGTCTTTAGAGCAAACAAACCAGTTTTTGCTATTGGTGGTGAGCTTGAACATACTGTTTGAATGTTAGACATGTTTATCTCTTCTGGTTTAAGTCTTGTCTCCGTTTAGGGGTGTCTTGGTCTTCATCCCTTAAGGTCTTACTCTGATTGTGGGCTTGGAGATTTGACTTTAGTGGGAGTCAGGCTAAATATAGGTCACTAGAAATTTTATTATATATTTCAGAAAACATTGATGAGGACATGCAGTCGGCGCACAGACAGGCAGGATTTGGATTTGAACTCACAACCTTCTTGCTGTGAGGCAGGAGAGCTAACCAAAGACATGAATGTATAGGTCAATTGGCAACTGAATGTGAGAGTGAATGGTTGTCTGTCACTGTGACAGACATTTACATTTAGTCATTTAGCAGACGCTTTTATCCAAAGCGACTTACATGAAGCTTCCATTCACCAGTGTTACATTTTACATTTTTAGTCATTTTAGCTGACGCTTTTATTTAAAGCGACTTACATTAAGCTTCTAATTACCAGTGTTACAGCTGGAACACCATTGGAGGCAAGGTGGGTTAACCATATATGCTTTGTAAATTGCTTCGAAGTTGTTGTGTCTTGCCCAAGAACACAACGACAGTATGAACTGTAAGGGGAGCGGGAATCGAACCACCAACCCTCCGGTTGAAGGACGACAGCTCTACCACTGTGGCTATTGTCCAGGGTGTACCCCGCTTCAGGCCCAAAGTTGCTGGGATGGGCTCCAGTCACCAGTGACCCCTAACGGGACAAAGCGGTAGGGCATGACTGAATGAATATTATATAGTATTGTTTTAAATAAAAGTTCTCTATTGACCAAAATGGCACATTGCATGAAAGGCCATGTGGACGTTTAAAAGGTCTGATGAGGATTGAGTTTAGTGAACTGATAAAAGCACTGGTTAGTAATATAATGGATCTAATGGAGGATAAGACAAGCTGAGCCTCTGTGTGGAGCTGAGAAAGCTGGAAACAGCTGACATGTGAAATCTATGAGACGAAAAGCTGAGCTAAGAGCCCGAAGTTTCAGAACACAAGCCCAAGAGAGAGAGAAACACAAGAGAAGAAGGAAGGGAGAGAACACTGTGCTCTTCCAAAGCACAAGTGGACCTACTCCAGACGGCTTTTGTAGTGAGCCACCTCCAGAAGTGAACTGTACCCACCGCCTCATAATTAGTCTTTCAACAGGCAAGACATTGTTAATCTTAATCTGTCTCTTATCTCTGGTTCCAGACGAGGGGAATTAGTGGCCTTCACCCCTCCACTTGGTTTCTCTTCACGCCTCGGCCATTTCTTCTAATTATGGCATTAGAAGAGCATGTGGCCTCATGAGATACGCCGGCGCACCACTGCTAGCTCCTTAGCACTGCGCTCATTCTGTCTGATGAATGATATGTGCCCTCGGTGGCAAAAGAGAACCAGCATTTATTTAAGTAAAAGTAACGTTAGAGATACTAGCTGAACGTATTATTGTGGATTTCTTATCACTCAACATTACAAACTTCATGTCTACTATAGTAATGCAGATAAGACTAATTAGCCAATCCATTTATTGTATTTCTTGATCCATGTATACGCAGGTGTACTATAGTCCCACCAAAAACCAGAATGAAAAAAAGAAAAATAAAATTCCTCTGTTGGCATCAGATAGTTGTGTAGCTGCTCATAGCCATTCCTTTCACAGCGCTGTAATCCCACAACAGGCTATGCCAAAAACAAGCCATAAATTAATAATGAAGAAGTGAGTGGAGGAGAAAACAACAGCAAGAATGGAAGACAATACATGAACATTGACTGAACAGAGATAAAAGTGCTTGTGCATGTTATCTATGAAAGGTTTTATCCCCCATCCTTTTTTCAATTAAAGCTATAGCCCCGGTGCTGTCTCGGGAGGACAACACTTGCAGCATGGCCCTACACCATCTGATTGTTATTTCACTAATGTTATTTTTATGCAAATTTGTTTCCCTCTACTCCTCTCCTTTTCTTTCTCATGTCCTAATGAAATGTCTGCTACAACGGCAGCATTGCCCTCTCTGAATATACAGACAGACAAAGACATTTCCGAGGGGTGTCTTATTTGGCATGAGGAGATGAGCTGCTGCTGGACATCTTCAGAGTAAGGCAGGTTTACATGATGCAAGGAAAAGGAGGTGATGTTGTTTCCTTTTCAGGCACCTTATAAATATGTAAATATAAGAACAAAACAGAACAGTTTGTTTTCTAAAGACTTGCAGCACACCTGTTGAGTCAACTCCAGCTGTTCACATTAACTCTACACAGTTTTTCTACAGGTATGCGTCTGTGGGTACAACTGTGGAAAAATGGTCTTGTAAGAGGTCCCGACCTGCTGTGGATTTTTTTTGTTCTAAATAACCACTGGTATTCTAAGTTTCCAAGATTATATTAAATTAAAAAGTCAACCATGTTTTAAGTTACCATAGCGATGAGATAATTTGTGATTCTAATGAGCCGGTCCTATTATCATAGCATAAAAATCTGTCCTTAAAAGGCATTTGTGATTATTAAAAATTAAGAATGCATGAGGGGGGGAAAGATATTATTACAAGTTTTCTTTAGGTTGTCAATAACTGTGGTATACGTTAAGCCCAATGATGTGTAAAAATTTAAACTGCTAACTTATTAACATACCATGACGTTCATACATGCAACTTACTTTTTAAATATACAGTGCAGTACAGTAGAATGACATTTTTATTTATTAGGGGCCAAGCGCACCGAAGGTGCGTAGGCACCTATTGTTTCTGTTCGATTTCTTATTATTATTATTAGGGGCCAAGCGCACCGAAGGTGCGTAGGCACCTATTGTTTCTGTTAGATTTCTTCTTATTATTATTATTATCCTGCAATGGAAGTCTATGGCAGGCCATAGAAGCGTTTGATAAAAAGTTGTGAAATTTGGTACACTCATTAAGGACAGTACAGTCAATGATCTTAGTAAATTTGAAGTGTCTAAGTCAATATCTCTAGCGCCACCAACTGTCCAAAGTTGGACTTATGTTTATGTTGATAACTTTTGAACCCTAAGGCCTAGAATGAAAATTATTTTTTCTCCTGACTCCTTGGGTCAAGGCGATTCGATTGCACCCTATGACGTCATTTTCCGCCTAGATAATTTTTCCGCCATTTTGAATTTTACAAAAAACCTACTTTTGCGAACTCGTCCTAGGCCGTAGCTCCGATTTTCATGAAAATTGAACCAGATCATCTCCAGACTATGGTGACAAAAAGTTATGAAAAGAAAGTTGATTCGTCAAACCGTTGTGGAATACCGCGTAAATGAAATCGACTTAATGCGCACAAAAATAAAAGTCAGGCTATATCTCTGCGATGCTTTAACGTATTTTAACCAAACTTAGTACGTGTCATGTCAACCGCGACTTGAGGATGCCTGCAGAGTTTTGGCGCAGCGCCACCTAGTGGTCCGGAGATACAAAAATGTGACCTTTTTTGATTATTACTTCAGAATGCTTCGGCCAAAAATCACAAACCCGGTCTCTTTAGATACGTGGTGTCATGCCGAGTCGTAGCATATGCAATTTTCCCGTATCAACTATTTTGGGAGTCGGCCATTTTGAATTTTGTCAAAAAGTGCTATATTTTTTGAACGCATTGCCGAATCATTACGAAACTTGGTTTGCGTCTTCGGCACCAAGCCCTGAAGGTATTCAAAAAGTTTTGGGGCAGCGCCACCTTGTGGTCAAAAGTTATACCCAAATTCACAAATATGCTAATAACTTTTGATTACGTTAACCTATTGTAAAACAAATGGTCTCAATGTGTTCACTGGATCAAGCCAAGAGCACAGATAACACATATGTCCTATTCGGCCAAACTTTCTGTTTGCCATGTTGTTTTACTTTAAAACCTACTTTTCGAACTCCTCCACACCGTTTGTCCAATTTTCACCAAAATTTAATCATAACATCTTTAGACCATGCTGACAAAAAGTTATGAAAAGAAATTTGATTCATGAAACCGTTTTCAAATACCGCGCAAATGAAATTGACTTAATGCGCACAAAAATAAGTCAGGCTATATCTCTGCGATGCTTTAACATATTCTAACCAAACTTGGTACGTGTTATGTCAACCATGACTTAAGGATGCCTGCAGAGTTTTGGGCCAGCGCCACCTAGTGGTCCAGAGATACAAAAATGTGAATTTTTTTTATTATTACTTCAGAATGCTTTAGCCAAAAATCACAAACCTGGTCTCTTTAGATTCGTGGCATTATGCTGAGCCGTAGCAAAGTCAATTTTGCCATATCGACCATTTTGAATTTTGTCAAAAAGTGCTATATTTTATGAACGCATTGCCGTATCATTACAAAACTCGATGATGATTTTTCAACCATTTAGACTGAAGTCTTATTGAAATGTCTTTAGATGCTTACTGCCGTTGGTCTGCTGATGTCTGGTCTTGTTGCCGGCCGTGTCGTCTTGACATTTAATGGCCTCCTAAGTGCTTGGCCCCGTCATGGCTGCTTGCAGCTATATTTATTATTATTATTATTATTATTCTGCATGGGAGTCAATGGCAGCCCATAGAACCGTTTGATAAAAAGTTGTGAAATTTGGTACACTCATTAAGGACAGTCCAGTCATTGATCTTAGTAAATTTGAAGTGTCTAAGTCAATATCTCTAGCGCCACCAACTGTCCAAAGTTAGAGTTATGTTTATGTTGATAACTTTTGAACCCTAAGGCCTAGAATGAAAATTCTTTTTTCCAGTGATTCCTTGGGTCAAGATGATTCGATTGCACCCTATGACGTCATTTTCGAGCTAGAAAATTTTCCGCCATTTTGAATTATACGAAAAACCTACTTTTGCAAACTCGTCCTAGGCCGTAGCCCCGATTTTAATAAAAATTGAACCAGATCATCTCCAGACTATGCTGACAAAAAGTTATGAAAAAAAAGTTGATTCGTCAAATCGTTGTTGAATACCGCGCAAATGAAATCGACTAAGCGCGTACAAAATAAAAGTCAGGCTATATCTCTGCGATGCTTTAACGTATTCCAACCAAACTTAGTACGTGTTATGGCAACCGTGACTTGAGGATGCCTGCAGAGTTTTGGCGCAGCGCCACCTAGTGGTCCGGAGATGCAAAAATGTGACCTTTTTCGATTATTACTTCAGAATGCTTTATCCAAAAATCACAAACCCGGTCTCTTTAGATTCGTGGCGTCATGCCGAGCCGATGCGTATCCAATTTTCCCGTATCAACTATTTTGGGAGTCGGCCATTTTGAATTTTCTAAAAAACGTACTTTTGCCAACTCCTCCTAGGCCGTGGCCCCGATTTTCATGAAAATTGAACCAGATCATCTTCCGACTATGGTGACAAAAAGTTATTAAAAGAAAGTTGATACGTCAAAGCGTTTTCGAATACCGCGCAAATGAAATCGACTTAATGCGCACAATGATAAAACTAAGGCTATAAGTCTGCGATGCTTTAACGTATTCTAACCAAACTTAGTACGTGTTACGGCAACCGTGACTTGAGGATGCCCGCAGAGTTTTGGGGCAGCGCCACCTTGCGGTCAAGACTGAAGTCTTATTGAAATGTCTTTAGATGCTTACTGCCGTTGGTCTGCTGATGTCTGGTCTTGTTGCCGGCCGTGTCGTCGTGACATTTAATGGCCTTCTTGGTGCTTGGCCCCGTCATGGCTGCTTGCAGCTATATTTTTATTTGTTATTGGGATGAGTCACTGAGAACCCAAGAGCTGGTTATTTATTACATTTTTACTGTTGCTGGCAGAAAACAAAAAGACAGAATGCAAATAGCCGAGTAATTAAAACGTCATTTATGTGTGGTCTCTTATCAGAGCTCACAGTCAGCTCTTTATGCAAGCTGTGAGCAAGACAGCGCTAGCGCTAATACCGCAGCTATCTCCACAAGGATGAGGCTGCAACCGTCTATGGTATTTTGACAATTAGCCAATTACATTTCATCTGTGTAATACGGGAACTCATTTGTCAAAATAGTTGCTGGCTACAAAAATCTCATTAAAGGAGTAAATTAGGTCATTGAACCTTTTTGCTTCACATGTTCACACACACGTTTATATGTGAGTGATTGTAAACATGTCTGACATATGCATCTCTTATCAGATGCATATTAAGCACACTGGGACAGCATACTAATATTTCTCAGGTCGACGTCTTCATCTCGTTGTAAATGGAACCGCAGCCCCCTGCACACTGTTGTCTCACATTAATAATACACAGAATACACACCCAGTGCCATCTAGTTTTTGACCCCTTTCCATTCCACAAAATACAGTCTCAAGAGGTAAACCGAAGAATGATAATAATAAATAAAAACCTCAAAATTTGTTACTGGCATAAATAAAAAAAAACTTCTAGTTGTCTTGTTTCTGTCATGTGTGAGATACTTGGTGCACACTTTGCCTGTTGTCTATTTCTAGATGAATACTTTATTAACATCAACAGATTCACACAAACCAGTTACTATTCAACAAATGTTTCTATGGGATACACCATCTGGTGGACTGAACTATAGTTAAACACAAAACTTATTAGTAATTAATGTTATTTGACAAATACCCTCACTTATATTCTCTGTCCTTGGCTTCCATCTGTTTGACCCATGTGCCATGCACCAGGTGAACGGGACCAGACTGTTCCTCTGGGGCTTGGGGATGGCTCAAACAGGCTGACCAATGACTGCATGCTGCCAAAGCACTTAACCTGTCTCCGTAGCCAAACAACTAGATTTGATGTTCCTGAGGTTTTTCAGCTCAGAGTGAGCCAAAAGAGGTTGCGGTAGGAAACCTGACCCGAGCAGACGAGAACACTATAAGGACAGCTGCTGGGCTCAGATGCCCTCATTTGGAGAGAAATTGTGGCTTTTATCCGCCCGTGTTATTAGCCTGGCTAGTTGAGGCTGCCTTCTTTTACTGCTATGCCCCTGCCATTGTGTCATAGACCATTTTTCTGTTGCTTGTTTGGCCCCAACAGGCACTTTTATTAAAATAGAATTTTCTTGTTCCTATGAGAAGATAGGATTGTCTTGCTCCTTTCAGCATTTTTGGGCCTGTGCTTATTCATTTGACTTTTTATTTGAATTGCCACGCATAGACAAGTGTAGTTTCTCACAGTGAGAAATACATCAGTAAACAAATGCACACAGCGGACTCTTTTAGGAGGCAGCTGGCTGGTTACGTAGAGTTCCTTTACAATGGTGTCTCAATAACACAAAGTCTAGTTTAACTAAGCAAAGCACCCTTTCCCCTACAATGACCACAAAATGTCTGTTAAATTACCACGTATTGCCAATGTACTTTATATAGTATTGGACAAAAAAATTTACAGCAAAAATGTAAAGCTTTTAATTTTTCTTATTTTGTTCATCTACATTTCTATAAATGTTATTGCTCTACTAACATAAACACATCACCTCACAAAGAGGCTTTGAGTGACAGGTGCAGAAATGCTGCCACATCTGCTTTGAACTTAACTTGTATTGTTGTATCTTAGCATGTAGCATTATGGATTTGATAATATTAAGCCACGAGAACTATATATATATATTTTTTTTTTTGGTGATACTTAGCGTGATGCAGTAAAACATCTCTGATGACTAGATAAATAAATCAGATAAAGAAATAAAGGAGGTTACCTCAGAGTAAACATCACATTTGTTTGTCAGGCCAAAATTTGCAGCCATTTCACCCTGTGCCTTAAGCCTCGTCAGTGACACACTTGTGACTTGATCCCATGATCACTAGTGCCCACTTTTCCTTCATATAGAAAAAACTGTATATTTCACATTTCACTTCATACCTGGTGTAGTAAAAGGTTTTCTTTTTCTATTCCTTCAAATTGCCGTCAGTCCTCAGCTCATTTCATCAGAGCACTGAGTCCACAAGAATCTTCTGTGCGTTTTGTCAAATCACATGGGCATCCACTGCCACTGCTGCTGAATGTTGTGTTGAAACCCCTCATTAGTGTTTGAGTGCACTCTGATTGCAGATTGACCAGACTGGGATTGCAGGCATCAAAGCCGTTTCCTCTTGCCAGTCACATCATGGCCCGTACTCCCTTCTTTATCCTCGTGTGTCTCTCTAGCTTTAAAGGTTTCAAATGGTTTTGGTCCAGGTCAGAGTTTATGCTCTTTATTCTGGTCCAGTATTTCTGTGGAATTTAAACACCACTTTGGGACCGAATTAAACGGAAAATAGTAAGTTAAAAGGCCTTTCAGACTCATTTATGATCACAATAGGGTTCTGCAAGAGGAAAAGTTGACACAGTCAAAGTTAAACAAGGGAAACAGATTATCTTAATGATAGAAAAGAGAGTACATTTAATTTTGCTGCAAGATCTGTCCACTACAGCACTCCCATATTTGGTCGACTGAATTAGCACAGTTGGAGTAATGCTCTTCTGAGACTAACTATTACGCTCGGTTGCTGTCCACCCAGATGCATACTGTACTGTAGCTACCGGGGATGCTTTGAGGTAAAATTATGCAAATTTTGAGTTAATCAAAGCCCTTTTCTTTTTTCCAGATCACAGCCAGCTGCTGTTCTTGTCAACACCATCAGTCAGTTTCAGTCAGATTTCACAAGAACAAAAATAATGCCTGTTATAAAACACCACATTATGTAAAATTTGTCAAGCTGTTAGCTTTTCTGGCCAGTGTTAAAAGTCTTTTTTTGTTGCAAAGAGTGATGTATTTGAAGATGGCCCACTCCACTGGGCGTATGGTGACAGATTTCTTTTCATTTCACAGTTAGCATAGCTCATAGCAACACAGATACAGATTAACTAAATTAACTCACTAACTTGCACTGTATTATATTGAAATGAAGTGTAGCTTCGACTGGGAGACTGGTTCAAATCAGCCTTTATCTGTACGTGTATTACTGCATATTTATATGCACATTTACTGCATTGATTTGGAATTCAAGTCACAGTTTAGACTCTTGATGAAACTAGCGAAGGGCTTCCTGTGTGTTGACATTAAGTTTTAATGCCGTGCCACATTCATTGGCAGAGATGAGAGGGCGGTCGGTTTGAAAGACTCTCTGAAGTGGAGCGTTGAACCCAAATGGCTCCCTGGGATTTCATGCCAAATTTGGTACGTCTCTGCCATCTCTGAATGCAAATAAACACGGCTGATGCAAATGCTAGTGTTTTATAATTTTGCATGGATTTGAATATGTATTTGCTCATATGACTACTAGGGTAAGAATGAAGCTGCAGGGACATTTGGGAATATTGTGTTACAAATGAACACAGCAAGGGAGTAGGAATTGTGACTGTCATGGACAATGTTACCTTCTGTCATTTTTATTTATTTTATCTCCTACTATTATCACTGTTTACATTTACATTTAGTCATTTAGCAGACGCTTTTATCCAAAGCAACTTACATGAAGCTTCAATTCACCAGTGTTACATTTTACATTTTTAGTTGACACTTTTCATTCAGGAACACCACTGGAGGCAAGGTGGGTTAAGTGTCTTGCCCAAGGACACAACGACAGTATGAACTGTGGGGAGAGCGGGAATCGAACCGCCTACCTTCCGGTTGAAGGACGACCACTGAGCCACTGCGCCCCCTATTTACAATCTCACTCATTTACCTTTGTTCATTATGAATTATAACACATTTCACTTCTTTTAGGATTCTGTATAAATAAGAAATTTACAGACTGTGTCCAGAACCTGTTTCAGATGAAATCTACTCATTTTGAGCTCAGAGGAACACTCATGTTCAGTAAACCAAAAACAAGAACCAATGTCAAAAGAGATATCTGTCTGTTTAGGGGTTAAACTCTAGAATAGGATCAGGAACTAAAAACATGTAATCTATACATAGCTTCAAGCATTTATAAAAAAAAAAAAAAAAAAAGATCACACACTTTAAAGCTGAATTAATTTAGTTTCTCCTTTTGTTATTTCTTTATGTACGTTAAAAGACTTGTGTTTGGTGTTTTTCTGTGGGGTTTTTTGTGTGTGTGTGAAAGATTATTGATACAGTATGTCAAAGGGTCGGCGCAATGAGCAAGTTACCTTATCGGTCTATTAACTTTTTTTTGTTTTATTTTTTTTGACCAAAATAAACTATTAACTGACTAAAAAAAAAAGTTATCAATTCTTCCTCATACAAAGAGCACTCGTAAAAATAGATCAAAATTATACCTTGTTTAAATAGCTAAGGACATGCCGGCATCTGCTGAACGCTGCCACTAATGTCTATAATGTGACCTTAAATTGGGTTGTTTAAATGCAGAGCGGTTACAAAGCAGGCTTTTTATCAGGAAAGACAGTGCATCCATCAGCGTGACCCAGGATTCAATCTGTGTCTAGTTAAATGTCCTTGAGCTTCTGATCATGAAAGAGATAGCATGTTTACTGTCTGGATAACAATACTCCAGGACACTTTACTGAAGGGCATCGGTACACAACATGCCGCTTTGAACAAAGACAAAGTTAAATTTCTCCAATATTATTGCATATTAAAGGGAACATCCCATTAGCAGCTTAAATGTATTGGGAAGATTGCAGTCTATTACCAAAGATAAGTGAATTATACTTTATAAGTATGCAAGCCACACGAGCCAACGGAAAAATAGAGAAACACTGTGATGAGGCCAAAGACAGTCTTACATCTAAATGATGCAAAGCAGTGCAAAGTATTGTTAGAGAATGCAGACCAAGCTAGAGGCCAAAAGGGCTCCCCTTATGACTGCACATACAAATAGCCAAAGCACAATAAGCACCTTGAGGAATTGTCTGTGTAATGTTTGATTCTAATTGGGCCCACTGAGGGGTGTATATTCCAACTATACAAAGAGGTATTTTAATCACATTGGCCAGAATTCACGAGCCTACAGGATCCACACAAGATAAGGGCAGTTATAATTTATTTTGAAACTAGTTGCATATTCAAATGTCTGAAGCAAACATTCATGAGTCATTGATGTCAGGGTATAACGATGCGTGTGTCTGGTTTTCAAAGCACCTTTCTTGTTAAAAAGAAGGGAAGAAAGTGAGGTGCCAGAAAATAATTAATTTGATTTTTGAGATATCACATCAAGCTGTTTTTCAACATGCACTCAAAATTCTCTCTGAAGAAGTCTTGTAAAAAAGGAGCAGTGGTTGTGCAAGAGGGTAACTGATAGTGTATATAGGAGATACTTCTGATACACATTTTATTCCATGCAACGTCTTTAAAATATTCTAACAATCATACTGTACCTATACTCATGTGCTTGTGTTACTTGTGTTGTATTACTGTAAAGCCTATGATTATGAAAAAAAAGGTACCACATTTAGCAAACATAGCAACTGAATAATGCATGTCTACCGCTCTCTCCATTACACTTTATCAAAGGAATAATGTCTACAGGGTGGTTCTTTTTCATTTCTTACACTTAACTTTCTAAAATTTACACAAGTAACTGCCTTCTGGCTTCTGACCTCAGGGTTTGCCACAGTGGAGTAATCTGCATGAGTAGCTGGGCAATGTTTTTTCCCTCCCTGACCTTCCTGACGCAACAATCTTTATTTACCCAGGCTTATGAACGGCACTGGTAGACGTATTAACCCCCATCTTCCGCACCTTTATCTTTACTACCTCACATTTTTTCTGTCTTGTCATGGTTCTAATAATAATAATAAAACTTTTAGTAGAATACACTGTAAAATAATGATTTATCTAAGGGACATTACAAAAGAGTGATAACCATAGATTGTTTATAAAGTGGATGTTATCCGCTCTGGTCCCCTATTCACCGATATTGTCATAACGACAGGGCAATAAAATGGCTGTAAAACAATAGTTTTTAGATAGCATAAACGGACATATTAATCAAAAAATTGTCAGAGTTGTCACGTAGTAAAAACTTAGCTCTAGAGACCGGAGCCATCTTTTGTACAAGGCTGTAAACATGAGTTTTACTCTTGTGAAGTCGCCATTGGGTTTCTCCTTATATTGCCGCTTTTGGAGCCTGCCCTCTGGTGGACGGCAGTATATCGCTGTATTTCGCTGTAAAATCGCCGAATGGCGGCGCCCTTACACGAGGACCATTTAAGAGGTTCCATGGGAGAGGCTTGGTGTAACAAAAAACACTGTCACCTGACTTTAATCACAGATGGTGTCCGGAGATGGCCTGGTGATATTCACTTTGACTGAACTGGGTTTCCCTTTATGTATTACAGGCTCAGAAAAGCCTGATTGCCAAAGCAAGCGTCTCCTAATTGAGACTTACCTTGGCGCACTGCTGCTGCTGCAGAAGACTTTGACCTCAATAAAACCTGACGAGAGCCGGTTTGATACTTTTGGAGTTTTTTTTTTTTAATGGTAATTTGTGTCCCACTTGAATGTTTTACAGGTACACTAACTGATCCTAGAATAACATCTGTATCAGTTTATTACAGAAGTGCACATTGCGTACAAGACTGGCCCAGTTCTGCCATAGAGTCCCCAAAGACTACACAAACAAAATAACAAGAGAGATATCACAGGGCACTTCAAACTCATTTGTCCTCAGTACTCATTGTGACAAACACAACGCCATGCATGTAAATCCAGTCCATATGATAAGTGACACTATATTTAGATCAAACACTGGGTGGTGGACTCATGTTCTAGATATAAATTGCTCAAATTCAGGCACAAGAAAATATGTCATTGCTGTTTAAACAAATGGAAGAAAGACAACAATTCTGTATAATCATTACTGGATGGGTGCCATACCAACTGCCTGGGTAGCATATTGGTTTATGTATATCTTAAGAATGACCTGTATCTCAAAATAAATAGAAATAAAATCTGTGTTTGTAACTTAAGTGCATCAGTACATACTATTATTTTGTTTGAATTCCAAGCAAGTTCAACTTTTCTCTGGGAACATGCTTATTTAATGAATTGTTTTCAGCTGAAAAATTAACATTAGTTTAATGAAAAATTATTAAAATGTTGTTAAACAAACAGCAACCTAGTCTTACAACTAGTCATAACTCAAGAAGAAGAAAGAAGGTTTAATTTCAACTATTCAAGAATTTCAAGTTGTTGATGATAAGGTTTCCGTTGATTTATTGAACAAAAGACATAACCACTTGCTCAGAGATCATTTTTAGTGTAACAGCTGTTGTCTGGAGGCAGGAATCCACCAATTGTAATTCTCCGGTAAATCTCGTCGAGGCAGCTTGCTTGACCATGTGAGCTACTGCAGCTCGACACACAACTGACCTCCTCCATTCTTGTACCAGCGTTATCTCCCAAACAGCATGCAATCCATAAACACAAGCCGAGAACCATTCAGAGCTTGACTGGCATGTTAATGTACTCTCTGATGTGATCAGCATAATCATGATCAGATCGGGCTCCTTCACCTCATGAAATGGAATTATGGCTGTGCGTTTACCGCCTTATGTTTTACTGCTAATGAAGGCAACTGTAACATACATTGAGCTAAAATAGCTGTTGATGTTCAAAGCACTGGTTTTATTTTGATAAGGTGATACGAAATCTCACCAAGAGACTGTCCTTCTGAACAATTTTAAATAAAAAAAAGAGCACATAATACAATATCCTATTCAATTTAGAGCTGTGAATATGTGCCGTTGTCTTTGTAAATCTCTCGTCACCTCACCTTTTGGGTCATCAAGCCGCCATTCCAATAAGTAAGAGACCGCTATGTCAACTTTTAAGACAGCACTGATGCAATCCACTAATTCCAGGATGCTCTGTTATTTCCTGCTTTTATGGTTACATTTTGTTTCTAGAATCAGAAATGTTAAAAGCTTTTGCCCTTTTCTGTGTGAATAATGTAAAGGCACTCTTGTAAGAAGCAGCTTCTGTTTGAACAACGTTATTCTCGGATGATAGGGCCTTTAAAACCCATGCTTCAGAACAGAATCATCTATTGTTTTAAATACATTTCAAGTGATCAGAGCAATCAAACAAGTAAAGTAATCACACACTAAAGTATACATTTTCCATAACCTTCTCTTTCCGAAATAGAATTTTAAAGCTCACTATATCCCCCACAGACTCCACACTTAAGACACTTTCATTAAGAAGACCATTTCATCATTTTTAAAAAAGCTACATTTAATCAAAGTGCCTGACTATAAATGAGTTGCCTTTTCATCACAGTAATAGAATTATGAGAAAAGATAAAAGAAGTGCAAAAGAAAATCAAAAGGTCAGGAATCAGAATGACAAAAGTCCCAATATACCCCTAATGTAGAAACAAAAGGATCCAACAGCTTTATATTGCGTCAAACAGTGTCTTTGTGAATGATTATTACCTTAATGCAAGGTGAAGTAACTCATTCTACAGACTAATGAATTAATCTAGGTCTGTGATAACTTCAGTGTAATGACTTTGACCAGACTGTCTTTATAAAAATCACATGACCAAGGGCATGCAGCCTCATTTCAGATAAGCTGAGCAACTCCTCCTCTAAAAAGCTCTGTCGTTCTGGTCCAGTGAGTTGATCTCAGAGCCCTCAGAGAACTTGTAATATATGTTTTCTCATCTGTACCTATGTCTAATCACTTTTATTTAACCCAAAAGGTGAATGAGCAGCACTTTGTAAATCAAATGAGGAAAAACGCCTGATAAATTTAGTCTGTGTTGATTTGGGGTAAGTAAAATCACACACAGGAAGTATTCATCACGCTATCCTCCTGGAAGACCACCCATAGAAAGTGGTGGGTCTCTTTAAACCTTTAGTGACTAGGTTCTCGTCAAAAGGTCAGTGTGACTGAATGGATTGTTTCCAGCATTAGCAGCGTTTAATTGTCAGCAAGCTTTACCGGTCCGAGTTACGATGCAATTACTTGCTTTTGCTGAAACTTACTGGACATGGACAGTCAGTTCTCTTGTGGCTCCCACTGAGAAGTCACTGAGCGACACAGAAACTGATAAAGGCAGGACATACAGTGGAAAAATCAATGCAAGTGGCTTGATGTAGTAAAAACCAGGTTAAGATTGAGCCACGCAAGATAAAGTGGAAGACATAGCTTCAGACTTCACTGTAAATGCAATAAAAGCTGCAGTACACCCACAACAGCATCTGTAAATGTATAAATGTAAACACTGACAATACCACAAGCTCTCTTTTCAGGAGTGTTGGCTTTTGTGATGCAGCCAAGGTTTTAGTTGACAAACATTTTCAACCGTCGATATCGTCATTAATAATACAATAACGGTGATGTTTAAGAGTTCAGACAGCTTTGACAGTTATGGATTATTTACCCATATTTCCGGTCTTTTCTAATAATTTTGGTTCAAATTTAGAATTCCACATTGCACATCAAGTTTGTCTATAGCCCTATTCCTTATGTTTGCACAATAATAATTGTTGGAGAATTCATTTGTCTATTCATTCAGGTCTGTAGTGTCTTCACCCGTTCAGTCCAGAAGACACTAATGTTAAACACCAAGGCATGGCGTGAACCTTGACACAATGCGAGGCTATATAGTCTTATGTATCCCGGAAGCATGCCACAATGTTTATTCAATAATACATTATATTATGTGACTCCTCTCAGCTCTAAGGGCAACTCAAATATTGTCTAACAATAATAATAATAATAATAAACTTTATTTTATAAAGCGCCTTTAAAGGCAACTTCTCAAAGCGCTGTACAAAAACAAGCAATACAAAGTTCAAACAATTAAAAGTAACATCAACTATCAAATGCTAATTAAAAAAAATAAGTCTTAAGTCTACCTTTAAAAATGTCGTAGCCCTGTGCTTCCCTAAGATCAGGAGGCAGAGAATTCCAAAGGACAGGAGCATAGGAAGAAAAGGCCCTTTCACCCATAGATCGTAGGCGTGTTTGAGGAACAGCCAACAAGTGGGATTGTGAAGAACGCAGTACAATAATAATTAAATTCTCTGTTACAATCATTGTTATTTATTTTCATGACTCAAAAGTATGCAGGAGACTTTTTTTTTCTCTTGTACAAGAAATACTTACAATTTTGTGGAAAGAGTGTTAGTTTTGTAAAATAAACAACGTCGCCAAAAAAAGCAGAAACTTTAGTACTTGCTTGTGGACTGCAACCAATTAAATTAACAAAAATAAATAAATACAGTCAAGGTTTTTAGTAACTGAATCTGATCTAATGAGACTAAACCATCCCAAAAAGGAAAAAAAAATCACTCTCACGTACCTTCTCTGGATCTGTTCCACATTGGTGGAATGATCTACCTGCTGCTACAAGATCAGCAGATTCTGTAGCCATCTTTAAAAAACGCCTGAAAACACATCTCTTCCGTCAACTCCTGACTGACAAACACTGAGTCCTACTTCCTTTCTATCGATTCCTTTTCTTAAAAAATAAAATATAAAAAAACAAATTCTCTTCTATCCTTAGCTTTGTATTCTGTGCTGGGTTTAAACTGACTAGTTTTTGGTGCACTTATGCTTTTTGTTCCTTGTGTTGTTAAAATTGCTTCTATTGTTTTCCTCACTTGTAAGTCGCTTTGGATAAAAGCGTCTACTAAATGACTAAATGTAAATGTGCAAATGTAAACAGGCTGGTATTAATAACGAGACCAACTGAGCAAATGTTTTTTTCACAGATATGTTTTATTTGTCAAACTGAGAAAGCTTTAGTTCGAAGCAACATCATTTTAGACTTTACACAGTATGTCCCCTCTCCTTTGCGGACCTAAACCAGCATTTTACACCTACTCTTTCTTCTAGATCGTGATTGACACAAAAGCGAGGAGGTAAGAAATCAGATGTGAACAGTTGACACAGAAATACAAAGACACATGACTGTGCTCCTCGTCTGCACCTGTGATGTGAGCTTTACAGTGCACAAGACAATGTGTGGCGAGTACAAAGTAAAGGTTACTAGGTCTTCATGATATGCAAAGAACAGATATGTGCCTGTGGACCTCTCTGATACACTATACCATTTTAACTCATACATCATGCAAGTTCCCTTAAAGCTTTGGTGCAGGCTGCCTCTGTGAGAGCACACTGGGAGCCAACAGCAAAGACCAGTCAGCTCAGTTGTTTATCTGGATATCCATATATGGTCACAGAAATGCTAGAATGCAAATCAGGAAAAAGAAGAAAAAAAGAAATAAACTCACGGCAATGCTATGTGGATGGTTAGGAATGATAGTCACTGTGTCACATCAATAACAGTTTCACACAGAAGTCATCTACAGTGCGACATACATTAACACACAAGTTGAACTGGGCAGCAAAATACAAACCCACATATCTGAGTATTTTAATATGGTGTATAAAATCAAATAATCTGCCAAAATACAACATATTTGGCTGTTCCACATCTGACAGAATAAGACATTTGTTTTCTTTTCTTACAATAGACCTGCAAAATGAAGCTAAACCATCTGTATCAGTAGTTTAATTATTATCTTTTTCTTTTTTTGTTCTGTTGTGTTGGCTTTAGATTTTATAAAATTTAAACCTTAAATCTTACACAGTCTAAGCACTTAATGTCACTTTTTCAAAACCCCAATAACGGCAGCTTCCAAAGCCCGCACAGGAAACAAAACAAGTCAATTTTTCCAGGTTTTGCTGTGTCTTAGGCAATGTCCACATTAACATGTTTTATTTTATAACTGTGATGTAGAAGAGGAAACAATCTCATAGACCCTTAAGAACTATATAACCATCCGTTTGGGTTTAGATGAGGATTTGTAGTCAAGTATCGAAAGGGATTATTTTCTTTGGATGAAAAAATGCAGAGATGGTAAACACAGCTAAAGGGGTGTCTGCAGAGTACGAGTAGTATGGCCACAAAGTCAAAGCAGAGTTTAGTTAGTATAAAAGTGTGTACATCGTCACATGTGACTTTACAATTGATAAGAATTCCAAATACTTTAAGTTTCCACCCTTTTATTATTATCCTATCAGCGTAGCTATTTAATTCTCCATTCTGTTTTTTGGTTATTAAAAAGCTCCTATGTCTTAAGTGAGACAAAAAGCCTTGAAGATAAAATACTTTCATTTAGCTTTTCTTTGCTGCACTTGAGCGCTCTGCAAAAAAGTATTGTCGAGTGGAAGCCACCAGAGTATAATCCAGGACTATTTTTAAGCCGTGTAAAGTAGGCTGTGCGGTTTAGAGCTGCTCTGATTTCCTCAGGTTCTTGTTTACTTTCATTTATTTAAGCAGCCAAGCGTCGCTATTCATTTACCGCAGGATGCTGTATCACCAGCCAAACCCAGAGAAAGTTCAAACTATATAAGACGATTGCCCAAGCAGCTTCTTTATCCCCAGAACCTCTTAGTACTTGAGAGCAATGTCATGTCATTGGAAAATAACATTAATTCTCACATATCTGAATATAATAGCATTCCAATATAATAAGTGTGATTACAGCCACAAAAAATATATAAAGAAACACAATCCACATTTCATTTGTAGCTTGGGATCATTATAAAATAAATAATCTTAAAAATGTCTCTCACAATGCAATAATAAAACAAAATAAAAGGTTTATTTAATAGGTACATTATGGAAATCAATCAAATATAAATCTTCCATTAAATTATACTACCTAGACATCTTAAATAGGTGGTCAGAGATGACACATTTGTGACATTATTGTGACTGTTTTTATTAATATTACTATGTATGACATCTATCCTGAGCTTTTCAATCAATTCAACTGAAATCTAAGATACATTTAACATAGAGTTTCTGACTGGGACAGCTGAGACATGGAAATAAATACATACATAAGCATAAGCATGTGTGTGTGTTTTAAAGTAAACAGTGCTAGCGCTGTACTGAACCCTTCAGACAGTCTTCTGTGAGCTTTTGCAGTGTGTTTGTATTGTTTCAGACCGATTTCAAAATGCACATGAAAATAGGACCCTAAATTATAGCGTTCAGGGCTGTTAGGTTTGAAAGGGTTTGTCATAATATACATTTATAATTCACGCACCATGCAAATTCTTAAGTCTTTTACATTTATACAGGGTCTTTAATAGTGTTTTGACAGATGGATGGATTAATGCCATTGTCCTTAAGGGTAAAAGCTGTAAAAATAGGTCGGAGAATAGGGCAACATATGACCTCTACATGGGACAGTTTAGTTATGGAACAATGCTGATTACGCCAGACAGATTTCACATCTTTGATAAAAAGTGACACTGTACAATAGTTTCTATGGCAACAACCACAGTGAGAACCCCCTACACACACACACATCCTAGACACACATAAACCCACCCGCGCCATGTATCTTAAGGAGAATAAAAAGACAGAGCACGTTTTTAAGTGGAACTCAAAGGTGAAAGTAGGATGGTGGGTTGAAATCATTGTACAAAAGAACTAACAGCAACCCACCACAACCAAACACATAATCCTTGAAAAATCCATTGGAAATTTACTGATTTTTACAGGTTGCGCAGTTTATTTTTTAAATACAGGGTGTGATCATCCCAGTATGTCATAGGAGCAGGAGGGAAATGGAGGAACGATTTAAAGAATTCACTCTTCTTCTGCACATCCAAGAATCTCCGCACGCAAAGTGATCCTGCCGTACCACGACCAGGGAAGGATCCGGATGAGGCGAGCATAGATGGGAGGGTCTATCACATTCTTTCTGTGTGTGTCGTTGTCAAAGTTGCCCTGGAATACCTGAAAGAATTAAAAAAAAAAAAAAAAGAAGAAAATCACATCAGAATGGTGGCTCCACATTTTAAAAGCTAATATAAATGGCTACATCTTGGCTCGCTAAAGCACAGAACCTGACTAATGCAGAAAACCTACATAGAGACTACAGACATGAGAGCAGACAGGAGCTTAATACTTAAACAAACACAATCTAAAACCTCTAGACACTCACATGCTTAGTCTGTAGAGAGTGGAAAAATCTCCAAACCACAAGAACAAAAACAGTGAGAAATGTTCCTGTCTGACCGCTACCTTGAAAGCTGGTTGAAAAAATAAAATAAAGGAGTCAGCTTGGGCTTTAATTCAAACATTGCCAGAAATCCACTCTCCAAGCTTTTATTCCTATACCACCTGTTAAAAACTATTAAAATTCTGTCGCTGGAGTGGCACAGCTGCAGGTTCCAACTTGACAATTAGTGACAGACATCTGCTGCCGTTTCATCACCGAACTCACAACTCCATTATTACCACACATCTTTTGCTTGAGCGCCTTGGCCGCTTTGTGAAAACATTACCATTAAAGATTCTGTTTTTTGTTATGAATATTTATAAAAGCATGGTTTCTATATGTCAACAAAGGTGCTTTACAAAAAAAGTCAGTTAAAGGGTAACTGATTACAAATATACTTCAATTTTCAAGGAGGGACATCTGCTCTATTGTTGATTTATTTGAAGTGTGTGTTAGTGTGTGTCTAATAGATAGGGGATTGAAATATATTAAGAGGAAATGCATCTACAGGGAGAAGTTCATTGACGGATATCATCGTTTTAATTAAACACACGATTATGGCTGTGTAATTTGAATGTAATTAGATGCAGCGTTGTGTGGAATAGGAAGTCTGTGGGACAAAAGCAACAGTGCATTTGACGGTTTATTTTTACCGTAAAGGCTCAGATCTGTACTTTTTTGTAAATGTTTCATTGCAGACCTCCATATTTTTTGTTTGAGACTTCAGTTTAAAAAGAAAAATGGAAAATCTCTTTTATACTAATCTATGTTGCAACCGCTTCTTTGTACACACCCAACAGCATATGCAAATTGGCCGGGCATTGCAGACTACATACAAGCTGCAGGCTCCCAAGTGTCTAGGGAGCGCCTGGCAATTAGAACTCAAACAAGAAAACAAAGCCAGTGTGTTTATATTATCACAGCTACCCATGTAGAGCTGTGTATCATGAACAAATAAAATACAAGGCTCTCTGTGTGCATCACCAAAGACAAACATGTCAACATAGGCACAAAAGTTAGCTTCGATTGCCTTATTACTCTTAATTTTGCCAGCACCAGATGTATAGTACTTGTGCCTTTAGACTAATGCAAACAAGGCTACATCTTAGTAATGGTCAATTGCACTGATTTCTGGAGCAAACTAAACAAACAGGCTCACAGTGTTGTGGTAGTAGAACATTTTTTAGACTGTTTAGAGCAAGCACTCAAAAATAGATTCTGATTGTCTAGACCGAATGCAGTGAATGGAAATATGTTACATAAATAATGTCTTATTACTTTTTATGATCTAAAGAGAGAATGGCAAGAAGACCCAAGTTGTGTACTAATACTACTTCTCTTTATGTTTCTACTCAGTCCTTTTTTTCCCCCTTTTTACAAAAGCAATACAGTAATTTGTCAAGTGAATGGCATCTAAACATATGAGACGCAATTGTCTGTCATCAGTATGCAATCATATGACAGGTTTCCAACATTTTGTCTGCTCCCCCACTGTGTGCTCCCATTATATCAGCTGCTTTGTGACCAGTGTTAGTATAGGGTATTGCTTATTAGTTATTATTTAAGTAAATGTATAGTCAGTGTTTCAGTTATTCATATTATGTCATTATTTGAGTTCTAGAACCACACTGGCTTCAAAGTGTAAAGTCAAACAACTCTGTAAAGGAATTTCAATCTGCCTTAATAAAACCCACCAATAAACTTCAACTGTTTTTATGAAGTTCTAACCAGACCCTTAACAACGATTTGGTTTTCCAACGCAGAATAATTACAACATTATCTTTTCCCATGTTTGTTAGCATTGTTTTATAACTAATGCTGAAAATTATGCAGCATATCAACAGCACTTCCTATACTTTTCTATTCCTAGCTTTCTGTCTCACGGAAACAAAGACAGGCCACCTTTCATACTCCGATCTTTTTCATCATTGTTACCTCTCAGTGAACCCTGTTTTCTTTCTCATCTACATTATACTGTAGCGTCGATCTGCAGTCAGAGGAGGTTTGCATCTTATTCTTTACATTTGTGTAGCTCCTTCCTAAAAAAAAGCCATTTGCTCTTTTTTCTCCATTCTGCATTTAGTGGACAAGCTCCTGTCTGTCCAGTATCTTATGTCCTCCGCTTTACTCTTTATATGTGAACATGTCTTGACACTGCTGTAAGGCCACAGGAAAGGAAATATAAAACACAGAAGGGTAGGCCTGTAAAAAGCAGCAGCTGATTGAAATATGACAAGAATCTCTGCAAGACAGTCTGGGGGCCTGCACCGTGTCAGAGGCAATGTCTGTAAAATAAACAGTCTGGAACAGGATATGGGGAGAGACATAATAAAAGGACAAATAGTATTAGGACTGGAAGAATGAGAAGGTGTCAGAAAGGTGATAAAAATGTGCTCAAAAATATAGGAGGAAACCCATACACATATGCATTTCTGTAAGTTTGTAACCAAGACACAGGTTTAAGTAACTTTCCAAAAAGTGCAAGTCTTTTTATACCCTCCATAATTTATATTTTTACATTTATTTTTAAGAAATACTGTAGGTATACAGTCTTTTGATTTGCTATGGTTGTCTCTTGTGTTTGTGCGTAAAAGTTTTTATCTGTGACCTTCACACTGTGCAGGTTCCTGAGAATAGTTTGTTATTGAAAACAAAAGCACCACTGTTATGCTGAAAATAGGGACTAACCCTTTGTAACTGATAAAACAAAAAATATGAAATCCATTTTAAAATATTTAACTTAAATCATCATCATCAGTGACAGGGCAAAAGCATTCGAACAGCCAGTCACTAAATGCATTATAACATCAAGTATGTTTTACAAACACGGTTAGCCAATCACAGTCCTCCAATCACATGCTCACATAAGAGGGGGTTGCTCTTATTCAAAAATGACATCAATGGTGGTGTAAAATTGGCTATTCCAGCGCTGGCTACGAATGCACAGTGAAACAGCACAAATAAGAAAAACAGAAAAAGACAGAATGAAAACAAAGTAAAACACATAAATACTGACAATGCATTCATGTTCTTCACAAGATGGATCACTTTGGTACGGGGAACTGAGAGGTAGAAGTGTAGGGTTAGCTCTAAATGTCAGTTTGATGTACTGTTTTACTGTTTGCAGTTGCGAATTTGTTCAGTTTGACTAAAATATGAGGGAAAGAGTTTTTGGTTACTGCAGCTTTAAGGTATTAAAATATATTAAGTCAGGCTGTAACAGAAACCCATTGTAGTAAGAAATGTGGGATTTACTTTTTAAACTGACCGTTCTCAACTCTGCTGTTCACTATTGATTTTGTAAGCCACTGGAGTCACTGGTGAGTATTAGAAAGGTCTTCTGTGCCTGCAGACTACACTGACCACACTCCATTATTTAAAGGTGCGGCGGGGGTCAGGGGGGGTGGGGGTGGGCGGTCACATCTCTATGGCCTATGGCCTAGAGCAACTTGAGCTGGATATGGCTACTGCAGAAAAACACTTCAGGAAAAGGTCAAGTGTGAAATTCTGACAAAGAAAAGGCATTTAAACTCAATCAAGCCCGGGGGTCTATCTGAGTCTTATAGTTCTGCCCTGCATTACAGCTTAATTATTTCTGAAACCACAAAAGCAGTCTGAGTCTGTTGGTGTTAAGACGGTTGCATTTAAGACTTTAATTCAATTAAATTAAATCACAAGTGACCAGTCTTTAGGTCAACATGTCCTGAATGTGTCATCAGGTCATGTGTTATGGACACATCATTTAGTCTCTGCAACAGTGTGTACTAAACCATTGATGTGTTACATACTGAATGCATTTCTCAACCGCACAAAACAATAATCTGTAAGTGGTTATCCCTTTGACTCACAGGGTGCCAGGAAAGGTCTAAATGACTAATTAACCTCCAAGTGACACCACAGGGAAAGAATATTCAACATAGGTCAATAACATTTTGAGCTTGATTGCCCTCTTCAACATGGCTGTGTAAATAGGTGTGTACAGGACTAATGGTAGCCAAGTAACCCAGGCGTTGAGTGTGGTCATGTGAAAATGCAGTTGAGCCCAATGGAGACATATAAAATGTGTGCCCCTATAAATATGTTGAAATTGTTGCCTGTGATATTTTTCTCTGGCATGAAAAACATAAACTTAGAATTACTGTAAAGAAAAGGTGAACATCCTATAGATTTTGAAGCATCCTCATGTTGTGTGTGTGTGTGTGTGTGTGTGTGCGCAACTGAGCAGCGTTTGACAACATCGGTATTCTGACAGGCCATCCGCTCTCAATCTCTATCTAACTGCCTGCAGCCTCTGCCACACAGGAGCTGCTGAGAAGGGGAGCTGAGAAGAATACTTACAAGCCTGAACCACTGTGCGCCTGAGCCAGACACCCTCACACACACAGTATATCCCTGCCAACTCAAGCATTGTTGCGTGGCAGGAGGAGCCTCAGGAGCCCAACAGCCAAATGTGTCCTCTAGCATTAATGGCTGCTTCAGCTGACTGAAAGGGGAAAACACCTTGAAGAATCATACATCTGAACAGCCCCCCTGGCGACGTCTAGGGACAAACCGATTGACATTCTCTGAAGCCCCCCTTAACATGCCTTCCCTCTGATACACAGCACCCTACCTATGCTCCCTTCAGCTTAGACAAATATAGCAATAACAACATCGGACTAGAGTAAACACAGGGAAAGCGCTAAGGAAATTTGAAAAGGTTGAGTATAATTGAGTGGCGTGTATGAATAAGTACAACCTAGAGACAAGACCATTTGAAATGGAGTGTTTTCACTAGGATTTCTGGGATTTTTTATTTCTACATTTATAGGTGTCTGTAACTGAAAGTATATGCAGCATTTTGTAGTGCTTCAAATTAAATGGAATTAAAATTAAAGCTAAATTAAAATATCCTGCAGTGATCACAGCAAAATCGAATTAAAATCAAATTCAATCATAGATGAATTCCCACAGTGTTAAATTTAACACAATTTTGTTTTTAAACGAGTGACTTAATGAGAGACCATACATCAACAGGGAGGAGGCTTTTCCTTAAAGATAGAATTTATATTTATCTCAAACAGTTCAAATCCTCCTGAAGCACTTTCAGTCTGAGGCACTGTAAACGTGATCCTGATGAGAAATGCTAATATCAAATATGAGGAGACATTATAGAACTTTTCACTATTGAGAATGTGTTCCTCTCGACCCTAACTGAGACTTTTCTTGAACAGAGCAGAATAATTTCTACAAACTTAAATAGAAAAGATAACGAAAGTGCTCTGTATTAATTCAACACAGAAGATTGCGGTGTGCATCCAAAAGACACTGTCAAAAAAATCAATTCAGTGAAGATCTAAAACCTCAGTGTGGGTACCTTGCTGCTTAAAACCTCAGTCCTACTGGACACAATGAGCAGAATAAAAAGTGCTTATCTGTCAATACCACACGAAAGGTTTCTCTTTTGCTGCCACCAGTAAAAGACAACAGAGTGAGCTGTGGCTCCTGCTCTCCTCATATCAGCACAGACAAGGCTGTCTCTGTCAGTGCGGATGACTGGGATGGACATAAGTATTCTGTTGAATGGCCGTAAACAAGATTTTCAGCATTGCGGCGGCCTGGCCTCTTGGTAGGTTGACAGTGCATTTTTATCTGATCACAAACCTAAGAGAGGCAATAGGACAGAGCAGTCCATCTGAGTTTAAGTCTCAGATAAGATGAAGGGAAGTGGAAAGCACAGACAGACAAGTACCAAATGTTGACATCTCATATGTGAATTCTTGACACTCCTTACATTAAATCTGCTTTGTGTCCAATTTTGCTCTTCCTGTGCACTTTCTTTTCCCCACCGTTCTGTGCATAATATATAATTTAAAACATCAGTACTCACAGCTCTTGCAGGCATACACTTATGATGGAGCAGTAATGCTGGCTTTGGACAGTGTAAATGCTTTGTATCTGGATACGGAAGCCAGTTGGCGTGCTGTTAAGTACAGCTTTATTACACTTCGATGTAATGATGTGAATGCTACTTACCTTGTCTTTGCCTTGCTTCTCATCTTGATAGACTTTCCATCGCTCTCCGTCATTGCTGTAGGCCACTTTGTATGAGCCGACAAACTGAACGTGGCCAAAGTCTTTAGCCCCCTGGGTGATGATTCCTGTAACCTTGGTGGGCACTAGCAGGTCCACCTGAGGGATGAATAGGTCACAGGAAGACAAGGAGAGAAAGAAGAAAAAGGAATATATCTTAGCGTATTAGCTATGCAGTAGTGGGAAAGTGTCAGCAATAGTAAATGTAAGAATGTATTTAGCTTTTTTTTTTAATGCCATCAGTAGATTTACAGTAAAAAGACACTGGGTGCGAGAAATCAGTTTCAATTATTCACAGAATATTGAACGACAAGAGAAAGTCCATAACTTTGCCTCAGCAAAACAAAAAGTGCTCACTGCAGCAGCTTCAGAGACCTACACTGCTCCATTTGGGTTAATTTTTAATAGCTTCTCATTTGTTGCTAACAATTTACAGTGCAGGGGTGGTAGGCAGTAAACACGTGCATGCTGTTTTATAGGGCTTTTAGGACTTCAATTACGTCTCATTATTAAGAACATACACTAGGGTTGAGTCTGCACACGCCCTTAAAAACACAAAACAACCTCCCTAGACCGCCTTAAGAAGCATCAAAGAGAAAGCCTTCTTGAAACTATGGCAAAGTGGTCAAGGTTGGTCAAACAAACATTCTATTTTATTCTATGTGTTAATTGTGTTAATTACAGCACATTGAATGAATAATGCATATTAATCAACACCCTTAAAGAACAATGAAGAGGAGGGCGTTAACTGCTCTGATTGGCAATCAAGAACAGCAGTAAAAGCAGTTCAAATTTGTAACTGGAGCATACAAGCAGCTTATTATACAAGGAAGCCAACAAAACAACTCAGTAATAAAATAATACACCCAAAAATATCTATTATAATTATTGTGTGCCCCGCATATGTCTGTGTATTAACAGACGAGTCCGGTTGGGGTGTATAAAAAAATCACACTGTGACATTTTGATGTCAGACGCAAGTAGATAATGGCAAATTTAGAAGTGCAGTGAGAGCAGGAGAGCATATACAAAGCATGTAGATGGATTTTCCTGCTGAATATACACTACATGGAAGCAGCCATACATCACATTAATTGGCCTAGTCATAGGTCGACATATATGGTGTCATGCGGCTTTGACAAAACAAAACAACGAATGCACTGTAGTAATGGATGAGGCACCAGCTTCTGCTCTAGACCAAAGTGTTACAAACCATGAACAGATTTGACTCTGCAGTGTGTGATCACGACACCTCTATGGCATGCATATACAGTATGCACACCCCTGCTGCGTTTGCACAGACCTGGGTCTTGACACCAAATTTACATAAAGCACTCTCAATTTCCATTTTTAATATAATGCTTGGTAAATTAAAGTACGACATAAAGCAATTTTTTTTAATGTGGCATAGCTCACAAATTATGGAGTGGTTTAAGGTATCCCGTCAAGCCAACTACAGAAAATGGAAAATAGATTTGGTATAAATTGTTGCTCATTCTGGTCTCTGAAAGCAGCTGTGACATTAGGGAATATCTTTCAGTGCTTTGGGCTTTTATAATGTCAGTATTGTCACAGCATCCCTCTGGATAAAGGGGGCACAGAGAAACAGTGGCAGAGGCTGCTTGGTTGATTTAAAGGCAATGACACCTTGCATTGTAAGGCTTTGATTATGCTCCAGTTGCACAACACTGAGGTAATCGTGTTCGAGCCAAGCAGTCAAGTCTGTCACCAAAACAAAGGCATGCTTGAAGGGGAACCTGTAATTGCTGTCACAGGTAGCGGTCAAAAAATACGAGCGCCCCTGGCATCACTGCCTCTCAACACTTTGATGGCCCAAACTGAATCAGAGAGTGAGATAAGCTTGTTAAAGCAAGACCTCTCCTCTTGCCCCCACCTTCTGCTCCTTCCTCAATCAAACTCCCATCTCCTCATTGGTGAGCAGACTCACTTACAGTGCGTGAAGTCTTTGTGCTTATCTCAGAACGCTTATGGCACAGATGCTCCGAAGAAATAAACACGGAAACTGAATTATAGGATTTGTTTGTTGCGCCTTAGTTCCCCCTAAGCGTCCCAACAAGACAGCTGCACATCCAAAACAGAGACTGGGTCAATAAGTCATTTGTACTTCTCTTTGAAGCCAGCATGTAAAGAGGTAACATTTGTGCACTTGTGCCAGACAAACACTCGTCTCCTCTGCTCATTAAGATGAGAGCTGCTGTGTAAATCATGTGTCCTTATTTGAAGTGGCGTTGCCATTGCAGGATAAAGAGATTAATGCAGTGAGAGGCAGCTTTACAAGGAGTGAAGCGAGGACCCGTTTTGTATTTTATGAAGACAGCGCCTGACTACATAGCATCCTGCTGAAATTTCCCCTTCAGCTGTGCTAATTTTACTGTATCTGCTGAAGACTCCTTTAATCTTCACAGCCTGCAGGAAATATAGTGAGTGTGTGTTTATGTGTGTGTGAGGGAGCTATATAACCTGGATATTGTTCTAGGTCACACATCGGATTAAGAAGTAGAGACAGTTCTAACATACATCGTATCAATAAAGATAAACACATTCTGGACAGAAATATCTTGTCTCAAAATATGACCGAACACTCTCAATAGATTGTCACTTTGACTTTGTCACTTTGACATTCTAATAGATAAGTAAAATCAGGTTTTGTTTCAAAATAGTTAAATTTTTGAATACATTCTGCAAGTTTTTTCTGTACTAACAAACCCTGTAATTTGCCTACTTTTCTCTATGACACTGCTTAAACAGTGTCCTGGTGCATGAGCATGTTACAATAAAGGACTACGCTGTAGACACCAGTCACACAAGAACCATCAAACTACAAGCTCATGATACAGATTATCAAAATGAAAAACTGAGAACAGTCAGCACACAGGCTCACACTAGAGAATAGGTTACAGAAATGATCCTTTTTGTTTAATGGATATGTCTATTTCCAGGTCAGGGATGTGTTTGTGAGAGCAGGGGGGTCTGTGTGAAGAATGGGGTGATTGGTTTGCCTAAGGTCAAAAGCAGTGGATGTCACGTGTGTGACAGATTTCTGCTTTATGGTTAGGATGATAAAGCTAATCATTTTGGACAAGATTTGAGCAATAAGTTGTTCCTGTTGGGGGCAATTACAATGTTAAAGAAACACAGTGAACACTATAAGAGAAAAGATTGGCACAGGCCTCTGCAGAAGCTGTGGCCACAGAGAGTTTGGGGTATTATTTGTGGCTGGCAGCGTTCAAGATTTATTGTCCGGGGTGACTCAGAGGTATTTGAAGCATTCCTCCATCTCAACAGTTCCATTATTGATGCAGGTGGGAGACTGGGACAGTGTGCTGTGCTGTATAGCTCGTTTACACATCATTTTAGTTGATGTTACATGAATGTTACGTTAACCACCAGGTAATTCATACACCATTGTCAATGATGTTTTCTCTAGACCAAAACTGAGGAAATTTTCACAATAGCTTACAGCCTGCTATAGGCCAGTAATAATGTTTTAAGAACGTATGGTTTTGTGCCTTTAGGCAGCTGCAAGATGAAGCTCTCAACTTTCTTCTACCTGCTCTCGGACAAGGGGGACGTCTTGCTCCTCCTGCTCCTCCTGCTTCTGGTGTATGCTTCTTTTGTCTCGTCTCGTCATACTCTTATTTCTCTTGATTTACTGCTTGCTGGACTCCTAAGAACTGGAAATGGATCTGATTAACTGGTCTCCGAGTACGATTGACACAATATTTTCCCATAAGAAGGGTGCACCGGGAGAACCCATTTGCCCTGGCAGGACCTTTGCGGCAGGCTACACACGGGACGCTTGGAAGAACTGGCAAGTTCTGTGTTTAGAAGTTCTGTTCGTTGAGGACGTTGAGGACTTATTTATTTTTGGATTTATGATAGTGGGGTTCCTGCTCATTGGTCTTGGGACTGCCTTAAACTATCGCAAAATTTGTAAGACAGCTGCCTTTAAAGCTACCCAGCCGCTGTTTGCTGAAATTAAACAGTGCTTCTGTGATGTGAGTGACAGGCTGAAGGGATTAGAACAGAGAAACGCACAGTCCGAGGAGCTGACTCGCAACATCTCAGCACGGATTGTGGACATACAGAAAAGAGTGGACAACATCGAGAGTCAGACCTGTGAGCTGCTACGCAGCAGAACGGATGTGAAAGGGTTACAACAAAAGGACACACGATTCGAAGAGCTGATTCGCCACATCTCGGCCCGGACTGAGGACAGGCAGAGAAGAGTGGACAACACAGAGAAGCAGACCAGTGAGCTGCTACGCGGTATTAAGGGTCTGACCATGAAACTGGATGAAACATCAAAGTTACTCATGAAATGGATGCACGCACTTGACGTTGAGAAACAGAAGTGATTGATTACGAGCCGGATAAATGACCGAAGATCAAAATGGATTAATTACAATTTCTGTCTCCCTTCCTCTGCCCAAGTCCCTTTTCTCTCAATGAGAAGTTTGGCCAGCAGCTGGGTCTTATCTTATCCTTCTGGTACTCCCTGTTCTCCCATCAAGTACAAGGCCACGGTGCTCTCACAAACAGTTCCGCCTAAACATCTCACAGACGCTTTCCTATCGTATCCTATCCCAAACCATCCGTCTGCCATTTGTCTGACCTTATCCCCCCCCCGTAAATCCACTGAAAAATCTCATTACGTGACCACGTGTACTGTTATCTTGTTGTTGTCTTGATGTCTGTATGCCTATGTTACGTATGTTGTAACGGCGGCTGTAGTTATAACTACTTGTTATGTCTGTACATTTGCAATACTCTATTTCATTTTCCTGAAGATCTTTGCGCCTGAATGAAAATTTGGGCTGCATGGTGTGGCTTGTAATGTTTGTGTGTCTATTTATGTATACATGTAATATGATCCACACATATCCCCCTAGGGGATCAATAAAGTATAATCAATCAATCAATTAATCAATCAGAATTTTTAAAAGGATTGATATAATAACTGAAGAAAACAAAGTACCAATGGTGTTCAGTTTTATAAGTAGCTATAGTTTAACTACTGCACGTTTTTAATAGAAAGGGAATATTTATTGGTGCAGGAACTATGAGGAACCCAAACATTTTTGGTAGTTTAAGTAATTTTTAAAATTCAAAATGTATACAAAAAAACACCGGTAAAAACTGATAAAAAATACAGTAGCTCTTGTTTATTTTTTTATTTATTTTATTATGACATTATTGTAACAGAGGTCAAAAACCCCCGTTTGACAGTTTTTGTGACTGTTGTCAACCCCACATGGGATTAAGAGATGTCACAGGGTGTAAAGTAAAGTGTGACTCAGCTGCCTCAGAGCACTGATAATAACAATGTCATAGAGAATGTGGCCTCTTTTGGCAGAGTCAAACTGTCTGGTGTGGTACTGACCATACACCAGCTTGACTCTTCACAGATCTGACTCATATACAAGGTTTTGGGAAGTGATTAATGTTGCTGCTATGACTGGACAGTGCTCTGCAGAACAGTAAATGATCTGGACTGGGAGAAGGATGAAGGTCTTTGTTAAAGAGGACGATGGCTTGTTTTGGCAGTACATTAAGGCAGAGTCAGCTGCTTGGCTGGTTGAGGCCTATTTTACAGCCAAACGGCAGAGGATTGAAAAGAGAGATGATGGCAAGAGCACAGGCCAGTCTTCCATGGCATCCACGTGCGTTTTGGATGTATAATACTATCCTGCTGTCGTCCTCAGATGTAAAATACTAACATTGGGTCAGTTGTCCAACGTGCCCTTTAATGACCCAGTAGAAAACTCTTTAATTAGGATTCTTACACTAGTAACATGTAAGAATCACTGGGAATTAGGAATAAGCTCATCAAAAAAAAAAATCAATCATCAATTAAAATGAGTTTACACAATAAACCTACACAGCAAATCAAGTGGCCTTTGCTTTCAAAAAACCTTTTTCTTGTGTAAGATGCTTCAATCACATCTAACTTCTAACAGCTATAAAAATATGCTTTTAAGTAGTATAGGTATAAAGTCAAAATGTTATTACCTGAAATTGTAACAGGCCACTAAGAGCATGCAGTTATAAAACAGACAGAGCTCAGCACAGCGTGTCAAGTGAAGTCTAAATGGTGGAAGAAAGCAATGGAGGGAATTGGCCATGGCAAAAGGAACAGGAAGGAAATCAAGCATGGTGGTTTGGATCATTTGGAGCTATTACAGCAAAGGGAACAGCATCTCCAGGACCACCGAGGCGCCCACCCTGTCAGTATGAGTGAAGCGCGAGATTGGGATTCATATGCGTAAAAATGGCCTTGACGCTGCTGTACTAAAGGACTGGGGGGATTTCACACTCTGTTTAATTTTCACTGTGACTAGACATGTGATGGACACTTACTCACTGATAAAATCGAAAGGAGTCTGTTTTCCGTGTGATCTAGTCTGGAATCAGATGTGGGAATCGCGCTAGAGGAACAGATGCTCTCGGATGGAATATTAAACACGTGCATGAAATGCTAAATAGTTTCATGCTTTATGAATAAAAAGACTTCTGGTGTATTAAAGAAGACACAAGGTTTTAAAGGTCATACAAATTATAAAAGTTGCTTATGAATGTGTGGCTTCTCCCAGCTCATCATATGGTCCACCATTTTCTCTCACATATAAAATATTCATATCAAATTCTCACGCACCCACCCCCAGACGTGTATATAAAATACATCTGCTGCACACACTGTAATTCCCACTTCCACAGACTTTGATGTTGTCTGTAAAGACTGAGTAAATTGGATTAACTATGGCATACAATATGACCATGTACTGTGAACATAGGCAGGCTACTAAAGTGCAGTCCATACTCTCCTGAGAGTACACTATAAAGATGTTGCATTTAAAACAATGGGAGCAAAGCCATGGCTCAAAAACACGCTCGAACCTCCAGATACACATGCAGAACACATTGGACCCAATCTCCGCTGCACTGATTTAAGCTCGGGTGCCTTCACTTCTGACAATTCCTGCCGATCTCAAGATTACAGTGGCGCTGCTGCAAAGCCATGAATCAATCATCCCCAGATAAAAGAGATAAATGCACCCTAGCCATGAGGAGATGAGAGCAGACGCAGATGAGGATCAGGATGTGGCGCTGTAGGATAAGATGGCTTCCTGGGATAATGAAAACAAAGGAGAAACATTACACAAGTTTCTAGCCTAGCCCAGCCCAGTATGTTTAAGAGGACATAGTCACATGAAGGAGACACTAAAAAGCACCCAATTGAATCAGAAAAGCAGATGGATTTAGCATCCCTTCCGTAACTTCATTTGGAAGTTAATTGAATCAGCACTGGCTGCAGGGAAATGGAAAAAAAACAACACAAATAAAGAGCTGTATTTGGGTAGGACTGAAATGAAGCTGTGACGATAATGCCTTAATGAGGTTTACATCAGACGGGCTTTCAAACAAGTGAGAATTGCTTTTCTGAGATTCTTCCTAAATTCTTAGATAATGTTGCTACAAATGGTCAAATTAACATCGGCTTCAGGCAACAATGTGGAACCAAATACCAAATTATACTCAATATATTCTGTAATGACTTGAGTTCACCTACCTCTATTTTAACAATAATTGTGTAAATCAGAGGAGAATTTGGCGAATATCCACAAAGTCCTTTTAGACTTTTTTCCCTAGGCAGATGGCTGGGGTAAGATAGTTATATGCTCTGCACTGATTGCAACAGAGAGCAGGGAGATGCTGTCCCTGTAACGCAATGCTGTTTTAATCAGTTTAGCAACAAAACGTGGCTGCAGGTGCTGCTTCTATTGATTGTTGTTGTGTGTGGAGCTGTAAGACAAATCGGGCTAAAATGCTGCACAACAAGTACAAAGAAAGCAGCATTTGAGGTGATTAGAACTTTGAGTCGCCACATCTGCAGGGACAGGTGCCTTTATTTTGTTTTGACTTAATCATTATGGTGTGGCAGTAGGAATGCTGGATAAGAGAGGATCCCCTTCACATTTTGACTAATACTAACAGCTTCATTTGAGAATATCAAGTCTTGAAGAATGCTGAGGAAAGATCCCTTTTGAAAGTTTTCTATAATCGCTCTTTTAAGTGTTGTTCGGATGGAAATAGAGGCGTGATCATTGCTATTCCAGATGATCAAAATCCCTCCTAAACCCTTTCATGCTGCAAAGCTTTGACTCACTCTAAGGCAGCTTTTCTGTTTTTAGAAAGGACTCTCTTTATCTTGCTGCATAAACACTCAAGAAGAGCTGTGAATTTCAATGGGACAAATTAAAGCCTTTCTCCACTGCGGACTCATGAAACAAAGCCAGCTAATTTTACTGATTAAAGGAAATAAGTTTGTTGTCAGCGGAGCAGAATTTGAGCTTTTATTTGATTAGGAAGACGGGCTGGGCTACAATGGTTTAGTATAACATTAATACCTAGCTCGATTACGACACAGGCCCACATGAATTTGTGTATTACTTACTTAATGTTGCCTGTTCCTATCGCATCATTAGAACAACAATACAAATGTGAACAGCATTAAAATTGGTTCAGACTATATTGAATTTTTTTCACAGCCTGCGCAAAATGAACCTCACAGCTCTATTCTTATCGGCTTTGACTACTTTTCTTTCTCTTGGGTCCAGTGCGCTTCTTGTCGATCCATCAATGTATTTTCTAGCAGAGGCACACTCCCTGGTCACCCTGTACATGCAGACACCTCCGCAAGTTTCCACTTCCAAACCACTCATTTGCTTAATTGCTGTGTGTGCCTGCTTTGCAACAGTAAGCCTTTATTAAAAGAGAGCTGTACATTTATGATGACAATATCTGTCTTCATCTGTACATTTTGATTGGATGCATGTCTCTGGAGGTTCTCAGTCACCCACGACATAATGGAACATTTCCACATTTCTGGAAATGTTCCTTGGATGAAGAATGAAACGTCTTCACCTTGAAACTTAACCTTTCGTTCATCGGATGCACTAATAAGTCACAATGTATAAAGTAAACTTTGACCTTATATAGCACTGATGACTTGACGGGTAAACCTTTCTAAAGTTCAGGCCCATGTTGTATGATGTGTCATAGAGGTGTTTATCAGCCACACACATATTTATCACTTTAAGGAGATAAGTGGGTGTGAAAACCAGACAGCTCATTAACCACAAGAATGGAATTAGTTGTATAACTCTCCACCTACAAATTATTCTAACAAGTTGGAAATGAAGTGAGAGATTTAGCACAATTAGGTGTACATAAAGTCATTACACTAGGAAGTAAAAGAAAAAGGAAAACGAAAAACATAACACTTATATAAGAATAAACCATGAGACGTTTAGATTTTTGATGTAATAGTGTGAATCTCTTCTGATTTAGCAATTAAGAGATGAATAGAGCCAATCACTTTTTTTTCAGTTGCGTCTATTTCTTTGTCTGAAGAGTGTTTACCATAATCCACCTAGAACACTAGTCTCCACAGTCCAGGAACGCTACTTGTCAGAAATTATGCAAAGCATGAGTTGCGTTAACAGGGACACTGTGAAATTGAAAAGTAGTGACTGTCTCTCTGGCAATTTCTTTTTGCTATGTGGACATGTTAATGTGCATAATTAACTAATCAGCTTATGCCAGCTGGAACACTTGGCAGCTCTGTCTGACAGCTTCAGCTTCTCTCTTGAAAACATCTTGAAAAGATTACGGTTCGGTATCCCTCTGTGTAATTTTATCTCCTGCCAAGACAGAATGACTCTGGCTTGGACAATCCTCAAACCAGTCCATTTGTGTGGCTTTTCTTTAGATTTCACGATGATTGTAATTTTGAAGTACAGCCTGTGTCATTAGAAGCTTCATCACATAGTTATTTTAAAAGCATTTTAGGAGTGTGAGCTGCACATTTTATTGAGAATGGGGATTACTCTTTTTTTTTTTACTCTGGCATTTAATTCTACAGTTGAAACACCTAACAGCTTATTGAGGAAAAGGTTAATGACTGAGAACCTTCACAGATAACAGCTTTTTGTAACAGGAATCTGTGAAAAAATGAGACTATAAGACATCATCTAGGCTTTATAATTAAGAATTTTAATAGATGAGAATGATCATTCCACAGCAGGGTTTTGGTCAATCACAGCTCGCTACCGAACAGCTCAAAAAAAATAAATAAATATATATATATAGACAAAAGAGCAGAAAATTTAAATGCGATTAAATGTTGGCAATGCTTCAATGCAATGTTTAACAAGGCAAAGATAATTACTGAATCTATACAGTCTACAACGGTAAACTCAAAGCTAAAAGATTCAAGTCAAGTAATTTAACAGTATTTTGTGGTGGTCCTTTTTTTTTTTTTTTTTAAAGAAGCAGTAAAGGTTACTACGCTGCTGTTGGGGGAGAGATGTGAGGGTGAGGGAGGGCAAAATCAGGAAGTGCAGCTTTAAGCTCTAAGTGCAGATTATTTTATATAATGTGTGTTTATATGATGTAAATAACATATTTACATAACTTGTTATAGTCTAATGAATTCATAGCTTTATTTGCTGTTATATGCTGTGTAGGATTTTTATAAAAAATAAAATGATGCGGTTTATACACATTCCCTTTAAAGTACTCCTTTAAGCAGTACATACTCTTACACGATTAGACACATGCAGAAAGCTTGTTTAAAATGGTGTTCGTAAAGATTTTGCCACAATCCTCCACTGCCCAGCACTGCAGTTGTCTTGATTAATAGGAATACTTACTTTGTCATTAACCTGTGAGGTTTTAAGTCATTTTGTAATGTTGCTGAGAATTACTTATTTGCCATTGTAACCACTTTAAGAAACACAATAAGTATGGCCATTACCTTATGATCAATAACAATATCTATTTCAGTTTCATTGTGAAGCCACATTACACAGGCCCAGTGTAAAAAAGACAGACATTTTATATGCCCGAGTGTGTAGAAATGGACTTCTGCCCAGGAAGGCATTGATTTTCTCCCTGTGTCTGTAAAGCATCTTCCCTCTCCTACCAGCACTGCATGTAATATGAGACCACTAGTTTTTCTTTTACCCACAGCAATCAATTTTGCTTAGCTGAGCCCTGTGGCCTGGACTGGGACTGGCTAAGTACCTGTCTCCTCCGACATACTGCCCGTGTGCCCTCACCTTGAGCAAAAGTGTTCAGTGTAAAAACAGCATATCTGACTCTAGACCCAACCAATCTAATAACGTCCAGAAAAGCCTGTGTGCCTTCACAGCACTAACTGTGTCACTGCTGAGAAGAGGCTGTATGTGTGCAGAGAGAAAGCCCAAGAAATCAAAGAAATCCCTCTGATTTTCAATTTTCTTAGACAATCCTCATTGTGATTGCTTTTATACTGTCTGCCTCACAGCTTGTAGTATGATGTAAAAGCATTTAGAGTATTTTATCCTATAAGGACAAAACGAAAAAATATCCAATATATTGGGCTATCTTTCAGGGCACACTGGGCATGATTGTGTTTCATATGTAACTTCAATTGGGCTCCATCAATTTCTCATACTCTGAGAAAACCCTAAAAATTGGAGTGTAAACGCACACTTGGGGCCATGTTTTGTCCCTTTCAGCATAATGTTACAACCATCAGTTACTGTAATGAAAACAATTGAATTGGCTGGTTTCTTCCATACTGTGTATACAGCGTGGGCGGCAGCTAAGCATAACAAGGCTCAACTTTTCCAACAGAGGCAGTGTGGGTGTTTTATTCAAATACTCTGCATAAAAAATGGAGAGACTTATTGTTCAATGTTTTCAAGGAGAATGCATGGAACAAAGCTAATAGAGCTACACTCTAACACATTTCTGTAAACTTACACAAAGATTTCAACATTAAAAACCTTTTATTTTAGAGTGTAGCAGCTAATTAATTTTTTTATTTTGGTTAAAATACACCTTTTTGCCTATTTTTACCAATGTGTTTTCATTCACTAAAAGTGTTTTCTTTGCTGGATTAGATGATAAACTGGCTGAATTAATTGAATCTGTGGTGCATTTTCATTTATTTATTTATTTTTCTTTCTTTCCACATTCTTCAACTGCTTTACATTATTAAGTAGGCCTACACCCTGACTCATAATCATACAATCCTATTCGAACTGTTGCTGTGTTATTGTAACTGTTACTAAGTATCAAATCTCTGTTTTTTTATTTTCCGGGCGCTTTATTGGGATAAATTCCAAGCGGGGATCTAAAGTAGGAAGGGGATTGGTCGTTTTCCAAAAAAATGGGAAAAGACTTGGCCTTGGAAAAGCCTTCAACAGCGAACCCAAGGGTACCTACTCTGCTCAGAAGACTTATGGATTTTGAGTGGGACTTTATTTAGCTGTTTTTCTGTTTCGTTTTGACCAAGTATTTCATGGTTAGTTAGTAATCAGTCATACACAATGTTCAAATCACAAAGTGGTTTTACTGAAAGTAATAGAGTGGCTGATTTATTCACAATTGAAATTCAGTTTTACATGATGTGAAAGTTGTTGATTTTGCTGTTAATTTTGAAATCAATCAGAAAGGTTAGATTAGGGTTGCCAGATCCAGCTAAAGCTATTTGTTGCTCCTGTGATGTAAGTTAGTGTGGGTGAATATCCCCCTCACTGTTATTTGTACCATTTTCAGTCAAAGGCTAATTTGTTAATAAACACTAAGAGTTCTAACAAAAACGCTGTTGTATTTTTTTTACATTTAGATAACAATTATATAAAGCTGTGTTTATTTTGTTGTAGACCTAAAAGACCACAAAGACCTAATGTAATTTTAGGAACAGTAAAATTACGGTAACATAATGGCAACTGGACTGCCAGTTGTTTACCATTTTTTACAAGAATATTTTTAACAGTGTAGAGTTTTAATATCCAATTTCCTCATTCGACAACGGACAATATACATATAGATTATGCAGTCTATATTGAAACAGAACTAAATCCATATTGTTATGCATGGTCATGTGCATAGCATGGATTACTATGCTGTGGAAGTAATTGCTAACTGAGGAGCTCTTCACAAGAAACCGTATGAGTGCAGCTATTTTTGAGCTAATTGCCAGAGCTATTTTCTCCACAGGAGAAAGACTTTCCATAAACAGTGTGTTACCTGTAGCCACTGTGACTGGTCACTGTGTCCAGCTGTCCAAGCATTGACCTTGCCCTGTTTATCCAAGCGGGCCTTCCCAGGCTCCCAGGTGAACATATCCATGTTGAGAGTCCTGAAGATGCTGGAGGCTGTCACCTGATAGTCCTGGATGTGGCCTGACTTCATTCCCAGGGGTTCAGAGCAGCCTGGCACACAAAATGCAATTCAAATCTTGCTTCAGATGCACATGGTATATATTTACAGTTCTGCTGCCGTGCATTTTTACTACAGAGCAAATGCAGCAAAAAACAACTGAAATAGAATACAATGATTAATTGTGTGCACAGCTACATTTTCTTTAACACCTACAACATCTCTGTGCTTGAATGTAACAGTAGTGCATGTATCCCTTGGTGCAATTCAGATGAAATATAATAACAATGGAAGTTACAGAACTCTGTCCATCTAGGTTCTTGGTAAAAGAACAAGTTTGTAGCTGGTTCAATGTCCCAACCTTTTAAGATCCAGTTTTCAGCTGGGTTATCTAAATGCATTTACAATTTCTTTTTTTTTTTTTTTTATAATTATCACACTTGTTAAAAACAATATCTGTGGATGTATCTGCATTTTGGGATTTGTCAGAATGTGTTTTCTTCAGTTAGTAGTTGTGGTTAAACAGTCTTTTATTATGGACACTCACTTGCTTTGTCATGGTAGAGATATGAGCACGTGTGACTTTGATACATGACAATGAAAGAAGGTCATAGGTCACTGACCTGTCAGCTCACACCCGAGCAACTCCATGCGTAAGGTACAGTGCCTCCTGCAGACTTGTGGGTAAATCCGTACATACTGGGCTTTAATTGGAGGGGTGAAGGAGTTGGCAGATGGAGCACTGTTATCAACATTTCCTCTAAAAATCTGTTGGATAGAACAGAATAACAGTTGCAGGAAGGTGGGGATGGGTAGGATGGTGCAGCACTTCATTTTTTTCTACAGTAATGTAGCTGGTCTATCTGCCACTGTCTCTAGTGTCTACTCCACACTCAACAAATTGCTGTCATTTAAGGTCAATGAGCTAGAATTACAGGGAAAAATAGACAATTTCTCGCACCATTTGAGCCCGTAATTTATAAGAACAGTGGTGTGTTCTAAATTAGTGGTCCAATTATGCTACTATACCTTCTGGAGTGGTTTATCCAAATTACCTGGGATTATAGGCTTTAGTAGAGATGCATTTTACATTATTGCACAAATAGAAGGTGAGCTAGAGCAGTGTATTTCTGGGTTTAACTTTTTAACTATTACAGTAAGTTCTGACTTACTATAAGCACATAAATAAGAGGTCACTTGTTGTTTGAAAATAAACCACAAGGCAGAAAACAAATTACAAAATCTTCTGCCATTGTTGTGTGTAATAAATTTGAGGAGAAATTTGGAGGTCGGGGTCTTTCGGAGCCCGGCCAAATGCAGGACAGCTGCGGTTTGCTGTCAGGAATGATAGAATGCTGTGAGGCCTATTTGGTGGCTGTTCATCCCCAAATAGTATAAAAATTCAATCTAGAAGTCATAAAAGTGGAGGGGGGTAAGGGGCAGCAAGATGGGCCCGGTGTGTGCTAGCTAATTAAAAAGCCATCTCATCATGTCCTCCACCATGTCCTTGACTGAGCGCACAGACTCTAGTCACTACATGTGCGCGTGTCTCCAAGCGTGTGTGTTGTTGTCTGCATGCCAGTCTACAGGGAATGAATGGACTGAAGGCTGAGTGTCTGTGTAGCTCACCATGTCCTCATCTTTGCCCTTGACTTTATACGTTCTCCATGTCTTCCCGTCATCACTGTAGGCTACTTTGTAAGACTTGACGTACTCTGGGCTGCCGATCCGCTTAGCACCCTGGGTAATTAGGCCTGTGACCCTCATTCTCCTCAGCAAGTTTATCTGCCGAACCAAAAAAGAGGCAAAATGATGAAATTATGGCATCCCCTTTAGACAGAATTAGTGTGTGTGTGCATGTGGACTGTGTGCAAGTCATTGGAATCAATTCACACCCTGTATCTTTTCTGTCAGGGCCATCCATCTTATTCAGAAAGTCTGTGATCGAATGGAACATTTAATCAATTCTCCCACTCCAGATCGAGTCTGTCAGGCCTGTGCAGACTGTCAATACAATGCCAATGTAAAGCAGCGTGGCTAGCCATAAGGAAAGAGAGTCTAAGGAAGAGCAATATACAGTAATTGCATAGATCTTCTCTGTACACAATAAAATGTATGCCATGTTTTAACACCTTTTCAGCTGTGATGTGGTTGTTAGCATAGAAAAGGACTACCACTTTAGCAGCAGTAGTAGTAGCCTTTTGATATCACAGAACAGGTGGATTAAAAATATGCAGCTCTCATGGAATTGAGGCTTTGTTCTTCCCACTCTGAGGGATTGAATCACTTTGGAATGTTCCTGTAATAATGCCCTCAGCAATGATGCTCAGATGATCTCTATATCACTATTTGAGTGTCAGTAGCACCAACGTTTGAAATCAAAGTTGATTTTGGTGAGTAATGATAATGACATGTATTCTCTTGTTTATATATGTATATATATTTAAGCTTTTATTCAATAGACTGACAGGAAATAGGGTGACAGAGAGGGAAATGACATTGGGCAAATGGCATGCGCTCTACCAGCTGAGCTAGTAGTGCCCCCTTTGTTTTATCATTTTAACAGTTAGCTGTTTAACTTTGTGAATTCTTGTCAAAAATAAAGTTGGTAGGTGAAATACTTTGCATATTATAGATCTTTTTCGCCGGCACTCACTAATGCAGTCTTCACAGGCTTCAAGAGTTAAAACAATGTGAAATACAATGTAATAAAGTGAGTAATTGTAGGGTGTCAAGAACCTGAGTGATGTTTATCTGAACATATACAGTCAATCCAAACCCACCTTGTAATTTTGTTTTCTTATTTAAAAAATATTTTTTTCCTAACGCCCTTTGACAGCTGATGACAGCTCACTTCATTATGACAATGTGACAAAGCCTGTGGGGCCTAAGGAGCAGCGCTGTAGTGACTCACACATCACACACAACAGGAAAAGTCACATTTCTAAACGCTAATACTGAAACACATTTGTGAAATTCGGTATGAGCATATGAGCGATGAAGCACATCAATAATGCTGACAGCTATCCATTAATCATTTTAGCACTACATTTGGACCAAGCTTTTTATTTTCACTGGAAAAAGTCACTTGTTTATCACAGATGTCCTTTTTCTAGTGGCGTAGCAGACGGGCCAGAAGTAGTGAACATTAACTAAAGTGAGCTAAAGCACAAATGGTCAGGTTTTAAAATGCACAGTAAAACCCATTTAAACAAATGTTTTTTCCACAATATTTTGTGTGACAATGCAAGCAAACAACATAATTATAGAGTGAGTTTCTAATGCTGAAGCCTAATGACCATTCCAAGTGATTTTAGAGCACAAAGTGGTTGTTCTGTTAAAATGGGTTACAAAGAGACTGTAGCATTACTTTAAAAGAAGGCAACTTCTGAGTAAAAATGGATTGTTGAAAGTCTAACCAGTTTTTCTGAGCACTAGAAAAATACCTTTTTTTTTTTTTTTTTTTTACCTATTTTGTCAAATGGATTAAACATAATGGAGTCATTTATAATGGGTAAGTTGTTCATAATGAGGAAAGCTTCTATATTTAGTTACCTTTGCATCCAAGCTCCCTGGTCCTCCTTTTGTTTAATGAATGTTAATTATGCATGAGGACCACTCTTTGAGGCTTACTCTGTAATGACCCACTCTTCAGTGTTTCTTTACTCTCTACAGAGATGGATACTTTGGCACTAATTAGAAGGCTTGTCACCATAAAGGCCATCGCTGTGGTAATTGGGGTGATCCTTCGCATTTTAAATGGCCATTCAGAAACACACACCTCTGTCACTTGAACGTTGATTGTGATGCATTTATTCGTTTGACTGAGGCATCAGTAGAGACATCCTTCATTTGAAATCCTTTGTCCCCAGATATAGAAGTGTCATCTTGAAGGAAAAAATGTATATAGCATATAGTGTGTAAATGCTGAAGCCCCAATGCTCAATTCAAATTTATGCTCACTTTCTGTGCTGCTTACCAAACTAAACTGAGCCATAAGCACAACAACAGTAAACATGGTAATACATGTCACAAGTACTGGGCTGTCAGACAAACACTACACAGGTGGCCAGCATGAAACTGAGTGTCTTTACAAATAACAGCTGTCTTTCATGATTTATATGTGAAGTTGAGAAATATGACATATTAGAAGATGACTTTATTTATTAGGGATGAATAAGCAGTTTCTTTGCTTTCTAATCAACTCTAAGTGCAGAGCTACAGCTATTTCAACTTTGGGTTTGTTTTGTAAGTATGTGCAAAGGTCAATGTGAACTCTTATCATTCTACTGTGTCTGTCTTCTTCTTTTATCTTTTCCCAAAACAAACTGATATAAAAAGTGCACCACTAAAATGTATGAGCCTTGCACCCGTTCCTTTTGGTGCCAAACAATGGGCAGCTGCTTTCTGCATGTCATGATTTAACCTGGTTTTGTAAAGTGTTAATACTTCCCAGCATGTAACTATTGGCCATACCCGTTTTTATAAAATGACTAAATTGTTATGATCAGTTTATTTTCTGAAGCAACAATTTAAAACATATTTAGAAGTTCAATATCACATAAGCACATATTGAGTTGAACATGTAGAAGACAGTAGTATTACTAGCAAAACAGGCACAATTATTAATAGAAAAAATAAAAATAAACTTCTTTTATTGACTCTAGTTTTCCATCTGTAAAAGAAACTTATATTTTCATTGTAAGTAAGGCAGACATTATTTGGAAATATTATAACTGTGTGCTTCAAATTCGACTTAAAAATCCTGTGGCTACTATACATGGTAAGCTGTATGAGGCACTTTGTCTTTAATCAAGTCTGGTTTTCAAAGACGCCACCCACAGTAACCTACAGCCTCATAGAAAACTACTGAGTACAAGGTCGTAGAGTAAATATAAAAGTTACAAGATTCCAATTTATCAGTCAGAGCAGGGCCGTGTTGTTTACATTCTTAACAATAGAACAGTTGCTACGTCATTAAACCTAAAACATGCCCAGACCTGTTAGTACTGCCACACACTGGCCAGTTAGGCCATGGTTCGGCCGTGAATAATTTGCTTGGAGCAGGTAAAGATGGATTGAACTCATAAATCTCACAAGAATCCATCTGCAGCGGAAGGTTAAGGTAAGAGACTTAACAATAGTAAACCAAATAAAGTGTTTTGACAAATGTTTTCTGAAAACAAAATAATAATGAAAATAAAAGAACAGATTTAATGCTTTATATCCAAAATACTGTTTTAAATATTACTGCTTGGAGCCAATTGTGGTTGTAAAATAGGACGTTATCGGCTCCACCTTTCAACCACTAAGAGAGAATATAAGTCATGCTGCACATGAAAACACAGCCTCTGCAGGATTTTACATACAGCATGCTTACACATGCCAGAAAATGTGAACACCCTGATGGAAAGCCACATCTCTACATTATGTCATTAACTGTTTAGCCTCTATTAAATTATGTATGGACCCTCTTAGGCTTCACAGCTGATTTGCTTTGTTTCATTTCTCAGCACAGCCGGCTGCAGCTACATTCGGCTCATATTGGTCAGACCTGCAACATATTTCCCTGGAGTCTTCAAATGCAATTTTATGTGTGAGCTTGTAGTGGCAGGGCAGATATTCTCATAGTACATAGATGCGCACACTCACACACACTCACACAAGCATAAACAAACACAAGTGTGTATGCCTGTCTGAAATACTCTGATGTATTATTCAATGCATGTTGCTGAAGTCTATGTTCCACTGTTTTGTCAGACTTTAGAGGTGGCTTTTGGGCAGAGGCTGGGTCTGACTGACATCCATCCAGCGCGTATAGAAAACACAGAGGCCCGATGCATCTCTCTTTGCTGATTGGCTCGTCAGCTGTCAGAGAAGCAGCCCCACACGACAGACGTGCAAACATAGTCTCGCAGCATAACACTACAGAAGCAGCCACACTACCTTTTAGCATTATCCCAAATCACTGACATGACTGTACACCTCTGTACTCACACACCAATTACCAAGCCCCTCTGTAGAAGCACGCAGCGCCTACAGCACCTCTCGCAGCATCCCACGTGGCATCATTAAAGTCAAACAAGCGGCAGAATGGTTTGTCTGGTGTTCTCCTCATCCTCTCCATGCGCCAAGCTGTCTTTCTCTCACTCACCCTGTCTTTTCTCTATCTGTGCAAACAAATTCTTTTTTCCCCTGTCTTTACACACCTGTCTATTCCTTTGTTGTGTGAGTCTGCTTCACTTTTATTCATCACTGTATTGTCTGTGTATTTTGATTATATTCTGATCATGGTTCAACTTCTGTGCATCAGCAATCAGAAAAGTGCCACTTAAAAACTTGCTGTCAGCGTTTCTGTCCATCAAACAATGCCAGGTAAATTCTATTCAAGTCCCTGTTCCGACTTTATAGTCAGTGAGTTTTTTAGGTTTTAAGTCTAGTGCTTTTGTTCACATATGGGATTAGCATACATCCTCCTGTGTCCACATAAGATTAGTTTACATTTCAGCTTTTGATGAACACGTGCTTCTAACTGCATTACAGACAGTTTTTAACCACAAAGCAATGTTGTGTCAATGTTTTCAAAGTCTCCATTTTGACTGACAAACCGGAAGTTTTCAAACTAAAACTGGAGTCCACAGTATTTATGAAAATATCAGTGCATCATAAGAAATTTTCTTGCAACACTATACCTCATATGTCATAAAATTGTTACCCAAATAATGTTTCCATGTGCGAGCTGTGAAGTGAAAGATGCAGTTTAAAGTAATTACTACATAGAGACATGACAAGCTTGGAATAGTTATAACCCTTTTACATTCTTCCTCACACTTGAGTACACCTGCATCTGTTCTTCCCCTGGCTCACACTTTATAATTGCCAGGAAGTAAGCCATCATTTTTACAATATGTGTAATTACCTCTGAAGTCTAAGCTGTTGTAATTCAACCATTTACATTAAACATCAAGCCAACCAAAGTAATTTTATTAAATGAAACTAAGCAATGAGTCCTGAGTAAGTCCTGTGTATTTGCATGTGCCCTGATTTTTTTTGTGCCTCCCATGTGAATGTAAGTTACCTGAATCCACGGCCATCTGTCATTTTCGGCAGCGGTCCAGGCATTAACCAGGCCTTTCTTGTTGAGGCGTGCAAAGTACGGGTACCACTTCTGCAAACCAAAGAGCGCACGGTGGGTGGAGGAGGCTGTTATTTGCTGGTTGGAGATTATACCACCTTCCATGCCCAGTGGTCCAGAGCATTCTGAAAGGACACAGGAAAGATGAGGAATGAGGCAAAGGAACCATTATACCATCTCTCAGACATGTGCATTTCAATAGATTTACAAAAGCACTACAAATGTCACATCTTGTAATGCCAGCAAGTTTGCCCTTCTTTGTTCCTATACAAGGCATTACAACATCACCTCCTGTGTTTTTGTTCTTCAATAATACAGCCTTGTACATCGCTTACTTTCAGAGCGGCTTTGATTTGACACAAGCTAAGTTTTTGTTGTCCTCCTCAACCAATGACAGGCTCACGCTAACAGGTTGATTCCTCATCCCATTGGTATATAATCAGTAACCAAACCCCAGGCTTATTTCTCCAAGAGCAGTGGCTCTATGTCGACAGTGTCCTCCTAAGTGAACAAGCTTGCAGTATCTTGGAGAAGTACGGCCGTCATATCTTTTTAAATCAAACAAATTCTAATTGTACTGCTATGTTTTTGTTTTGTGACTGAGTCCGCCTCCATCAATATTTGAGTGCCTCCGCAGGCCATGTTGACAGTAAGATATGTTTTTAATGCTTTTCTTTGTATAGCATCCTTGTTCATTGTAAACGTATTTTAAATGTAGATGGTATGATATATAAAATATGGTAGCCCATAAAAAAATCTGAGCTCGTGGTCTGCTGGTAGGTGCCCCCCCACACACAAAAGTGAAACTCCGCCTATGGTGACACCTGCAGTTAGAAAATTAGAACATTTGTTTTATCACATTGAGAGGAACTATTGTTCAGCAACATAAGCACTTGGGTGGAGAGAGAGAGAAACAGTCAAAACAGATGGAAAATTAATCCTGAATTCTGACAATATGTTGGACTTTACAGCTCACATTATACTGAACAATTACACTGCTGGCTTTAACTGTCAACAATGGAATAGTGACAGTTTAAAAAGGTACCACTAAAAGCCACATTTCTTTTTTCTTAATATGTTATTTACATATAAAAACATCTGCTTTTCCTATCAAATCACATCAGAACTGCTCTGGTAGGATTCAATTAGGAGGCAATGTGCACAGAAAATGTGCAGTTTGCCTCAGCAATTATAAGTTAACTGAGCCAGTAGAATGGGCATAATTGGGCAGTGAGGTTTGCCAAGAAAACAACCTAAACAGTCTGGCTGGGGGTAGGATTGTTCTCCTGAGTAGATGCCTATAACATATCCGTAGTAAATAGTATTATTATTGCACTTTTCGCAAGAAAACCAAAGCCAAAAAAGTGTGTTCAAGTTGTGCTAAGACGATATGAAATTATATGTAATGTGCAAAAAAAGGTCTGGTAAAGCCTGGTCAGCCAGACTGCTCCATACACAGAGAAAATGGTCTGGGAGTGTCCAATGTGCTCTCTTTTCTGCTCTTTCTTCCAGGGCCAATCGTAGCGAAGGACGCGGGATTTTGTTTTGCGTCCTATTGAGCACAACAATTTTCTCTCCCACTAGCCATGCTGGTGTAGAGTTTTGGAATTAACGTCACTGCGCAATGCATTGTGGGTCACTGGCTATTTGTAAATGTTTATTTTTTTATTAATGTTGTTAAGCACCTTGATTCAATCTGAGGTTGTTGGAAGGAGCTATATAAATAGATATTGATTGATTGATTGATTGATTGATTGATTGATTGATTGATTGATTGGCGCCATTTTCTGAGGCCACTAACCAAAACAATCAATAGTGGTGCTGCTGTTTATCTGCATCATGCACAAAAGTAGTAAGTAAAGAAGGGCTAGATCAAGACAGACTACTGCCAGATGAAAGGATGTATTACCCGTATTAAAGCCACGAGTAGGGAAGTGATCCTGGCAATTTGTAAATAGTTTTGCCCCTTTGCTGAAATTATTCATAAAGCTTCACTATTGTATATTACCGCTGTAGCTCTACTGTGGCCAAGGAAAATGGCGCCTCAATGCCGTCAGCCACCGCAATCCTGTCCTCAATCCTGTCTTGGTGACGTCACATTCCAATGCTCTATACCATGGATGCATCCATATGGTTTATGCTGTGGTTTGTTGACAACTGTAATCGGACAGTTGCTTTTATTATGTCACATCCATGTTTTTGTCTGATTGGTTTACTCGGTAATCGTTAGTTCTGCCCATGGTCCTGCCTTAATCCCGTTAAAACCGCACAATCCCAGACCAATTTTTCTGTGTATGCAACAACAAGAAAGCAGTCTGGCTGGCCAGGTTAGGTCTGGTAATTCGATTTTTGTAAATCTCATATTATGGCTTTGTACTGTTGTGTATATATTTCATTTTAATGTCTCTACTTTTTTTTGTTGTTGCAATTATTGTTTCTGTTTCTAGTAATGTTTTGAAATTGAGCTACTGTAATTTACCGTATTTTCCGGACTATAAGTCGCACTTTTTTTCATAGTTTGGCTGGTCCTGCGACTTATAGTCAGGTGCGACTTATTTATCAATTTATTTGACATGAACCGATAAAAATGAACCGAGAGAAATGAACCAAGAGAAATGAACCAATAGAAAACATTACCGTCTACAGCCACGAGAGGGCGCTCTATGCTGCTCAGTGCGCCTGTAGCCTACCACTGAAAACTGTTAACTGAAATATTAACTTAAAGACAACTGAGAAAGACTGAATGCAAACAAAATGCCACCAAAAAGAAAATCCTATTCTGCAGATTACAAACTACAGATAGTAAAATATGCAGCAAAACGGTAACATGTTAATCGAGCAGCAGAAAGAAAGTTTGGAGTGAGTGCTATGCTAATATGTAGCTAACTGTTAATGTGTTACGTTAATATACATATTCAGCCTGTTGTTCTGTGTACTATTGTGTACCATTAGCTGAATAGCTTGCCTTGCCAGACTTGCCAGATTACCAATATCTGTTCTTGGTCTTGGATTTTAAATAAATGAAGCACAACACTCGAGGTATGCTAAGCGCTAACTCAATTGCTAAAAACCCGCTAGCATGTAAGCTAGCTAGCACAAACAAAATGCCCTGTTCACAAAACGACAGCAACTCTAGTATTAACCTCTAGCAGAAATATAATCAGTAAAACAATGAATGAGGTGTGGTGCACAGTTAATGTGTTGAAAATGTTTAAGAAATAATAAATACGTAACTTTTGAGAAAATGCCAGGAGAGAGATTCGTGTGTGTATTTACACATGTACACACACATAAACACATGTAAATAGACGGTAATGTTTTCTCTTGGTTCTAAATGAATGCGACTTATAGTCCGGTGCGACTTATATATGTTTTTTTCCTCGTCATGATGTATTTTTGGACTGATGCGACTTATACTCAGGTGCGACTTATAGTCCGAAAAATACGGTACCTATACTAACTAAGTTTATTTACTGTATGTCCAAGTCTTATGATTTGAATATGTACACCTTACTTTTAGATACAGTATTTACCTTAAACTGAGAGTCTGTCCTCTGCTGGAGCTGTAAAATACAACAACTCCACTGTCACTGTTATTGGGTAACACTAAGTTGAAGTGACAGTGTCATGTTTGTTGCTTTTGCAATCCAATTTCCTGAATGCAGTTGAAGTCCCCTTCCCTGGTGTGTTTGATGAAATTTCATTTGTTAAACTACACTTCATGTAAGTGTTCACAGATAATAAAATAGCATTGTGTGTGAAGTGTAATGCTGAAGTGTGGGGGGAAAGAAAACTGAAATTGAGACGTGTCCCAAAAGATCGAGGACATATCAGGCACAAAGTCCAGCCACAGGCACTGGGTTCTCATGCTGGATGAAATGTGAAATGTCCACATAAAGTAGCCCTAAGGGCCGCCTCGAGCTACGGTCACCAAAAAGCTGTGACTTTAACTAGAAATGCAGGCTGAGCATTTCAAAAGACAGGCACAACAAGCAGACAATAAAAATGCTGAGAAGTGTGAAGAGACTTTCACTACAGAAGAAAGGCAAGAGTCAAGCGAAGAATGGAACAATGAAAACAAGCCTTAGCCAGCTGCTACAACCGTGGGCTGTGGGCAACAGGGAGCCCAGTAGAGACAGTGAGTAATGTCTGAGGATGGTCTAGGGGGGGATCCACTGGAGGATGTGTGTGTGTTTGTATATTCCTCTATGGCTTCAACACCTCTTCTTGTGTGTGACTCACCACTTCGACTATGATGAGACGGTGGTGTAGGTGTAGGCTGTAAACTACCACTCCAAAAGAAAAGACAGATGTAGTGTAGTCTTTTCTCATGGACTTTTAATAACAATGTCTTCAAACAAACAAAAATAACTATCTTCCAAGGAAATCTTTTCTTTCACCATTATTTGTTGAGGAGCCAAATAACTTTTCAACCCAAAATGTATTTTACACTCAATTAATTTTCATACTGTGTGCAACAAGCACAGCTTAAGAACTCTGCATTATTGTGTTAGGGCTGCTTGATACAAACCTCCTTGTTATTGACAGTGGAGAAGTTTATTTGTCTAACTTGGCTTGTGATTACCAAGGAACAAAACAGTGTTTGTTTGTACAAACTGTGACATATGACACAATTTAATGTTTAGTTTTGTTTTACTGTATATTCTGTAACTTATTTCTGACGCTGCTGACCTCTTAGCCATGATTATGATCTCAATGGGTCTTTACCTGGGTAAATAAAAGGTTAATAAATAAGTTAATACAAATAATTTAGTTTATTAATTATGTTAAACAATAACTAAAGAGCAGGTGTATCCTTTGTTTGACCTTGAAATGTAATTGGAATATATTTGACCACATTTCTCTCTGATGGAGAGGCTTTAGTTGAACGCTGCATCAACACATGACTGCACGAGTCCAGAGGCTGCAGCTCTGGGGCAGATCTCCTGGAACACATTCTATATGGATGCGCTGGAAAGCCTTAGCAGCAAAATAGCAGTGGCTCTCACCTGGCGGCGGTGATGGGCTGATCTTAACGAGCTACCTGCCAGGCGTCCGTCACAGCGGCGGAGACGGTCAGCCCCCGGGCCGTGGCCTGCTGGCCCCTGAGCATACATCAGCCCGGCAACAGCACGCATCACTAACACCACCACTACCCCGTGTGACAGCTGAATCCATCTCCCACAAGCCCTACCTACAGCCTAAACAAATGAGACACCCACTCAAATGAATGCCAGCACACCAATACTAATGAGAAGGGGGAGCGAGGAAGAGAATCATAAATAAGACTAAACAGATGTTTGCCATACAATAGAGTTTCCACAGGTGATGAATGAGATGGATGAAACACACCTGTGCCTGCATTTATTACACATACAAGGCACATACTGTATGTACGGGCAATTTAATGTAAAAAGGTACACAAGATCAAGAATGATCAACAAGATCATTGAAATTATTATTTTTTATTATAATTGTGCTGAGCATTGTATTGCACACTTAAGATATATTACAGAAAAGTAATAATGATACAGAGCACCTCTTTGGTTGATGCCTTTAGAGTATTCTTAGGACTAAGATGTGTTTGGTTAATGGAGCCTGAACAGTCATCACCTTTACTTGCTATTGCTTTTTTAACTGGCCATTTAGCCCATTTCGTTGTTTTAAAATGTGAAAGGCTCTGGATGATTACAGCAATAACATCCTTGAGGCTGTTTAAAGAAAAAGGCTTCTGTTTGGCATCACTACATCACTATGTGTGCGTTATTTGTGAGGATGCAATAAAAATGCAACATTTCATTTTTACTTCAAAAGGATTTGTTAAACAATGGGGTAAGACACAGTAAATAGGCAATAGTCAGATATCCCTGTTGAGGTGATAGTTTCCCCCTGATATGCACACATGTAATTTAGGCAGTGTACATTTTTCCATAAGCCTGTAGCCTAACTTCCATCATCAGTTTTGAGGTTGTCCACAAAATTTGAATGGCTCTTTTGGGCTATTGGCATGTTTACATTGAACTAGATGAACAGCAGCCTTATGTCCCTGAGATGCCTCTGGGGTAATATCACTAAAATGTTTCCAATTTTTATACACTTCATCTGCTGTGAATTACACTATCCACAAAGCAGAGAGTCAGCACTTGTTATATTGCAGATCCAATGCAGTAGATTGCAGAATTGACTTTAATAAGTGTGCTGATTCTGCAGAATTATATAATCTTGGACAAATATTTAATCCACAAAAGAAAATAAAACTGAGCTTCATTAACTACATAATAGAGCTTAGCTTTTGTTCAGTCAAAGGCTTCACTAAATCGTTTTCTTCTCTTCTTTGAGAAGTGCTACAGCCATTTCCAAATAAAGAACAGACTGCCCAAAGTTCATGACTGAATTAAGGGTAAGAACATTTGCACTGCATGAGATCAAATTAAATCCTAATGTGTGCCGAGATAAAGAGTAGACACACATTTTCAAGATACATTTTCAAATAACAAGATAAACACATGCGTTATGCACAAGAGCATGGCACTTTAGATAACATCACTTTCAGCATAAAAGGAAATAAGAGCGTTACTTTTAGAAATTTAAGCGATTCTATTTTTATCAGGGTCACATGTAGGATACATTTTCAGCTTTTGAGCTTTACATTTGCTTTTCATGTTTTCAGCTGAAAGAAAGACATTTCATGTTTTAATAAAAGTTAAATCAATTCTTTGTGAATCATTTTGCATTTCTCCTGCTGCTGAGTGTGAGGACTAATTTAAATAAGAATTAACAAACAAGGAAGTCAGCAGAAGTATGTTTAACTGATTAATATTTGAAAGGCAAACAGCTGTACTGGAGTACTTACTATACTGGCAGTTCTTGCCCATGTATTCCCCGGGGCACTCACAGGAGTAGTTGGCCACCAGGTCCGTGCAGATGCCTCCGTTCTTGCAGGGCTCTCTTTCGCACTCATTAATATCTGGAAGACACAAAACACAAGAATGTGCATTCATTTGTTTGGTGCAGACGTGTAGAAAATTAAAAAAGACCTCATCCTCATTAGAATGCATAGGTAGAAAGCGTATATTGAATTTTCACTGTTTGTTACTTGTTTCTGTCCTTCCTCATGAAGATACAGGTTCCTGCAAAGCATTGAACGTAGATGCTAGTGTTGAAGACAAGATCTCATTGACCATTACGAAGACCAGAGGTAGTCAGTCAAAACGAGACCAAGTCAGAAACAGGAGCAGTACATAATACATCAAGTTATAAACATCCCAGGCAGTCACAATCAATTACAAAACACTCACAGGAAGGGGTTAAATGTCCCCAAATGTTTTCAGTTGAAATAGTCCAAGACCAGGACAAAGCTGAGCAAAAATATTTTCAGCACAAATACTGTATAATACGGTGCAGCCCTAACAGGCATGTATATATCACAGTTTTTTTTTTAACCTTTATTTAACCAGATACAAAAAATAAATAAAACATAAAAAACTCATTGGGATTAAAAATCTCTTTTTCAAGAGTGACCTCGACTTGCACCAGATCATGTTGATTTAACACCATCAGGGTCTCAACCTCCTCCTGCAGGGAATGGCTGTGATACACGAGCAAGTATGATAAAGTGCAGCGTGTCGGCTGTGAAGTCATCTCTGCTCTTAATGGGTGTCTGAAACAGCTGTTCTCTAACTCATTTATCTATTGGGTGGACATGAGACACCCGCAAGCCCCCCCACGTTCCCAACTCTCTTACAGATAGGATTTAAGAGGTAGACTTCTCAAACATTTTCAGCAAATTTCTCATGGTTTTGACTCGCCTAGAGCAGCCACACAACTTTTAATCCTCTTCAACATGCCCCGAGTCTTCAGTGACTCACAGGTATGTTTTGGCTTCATAAATATGTAACTGGGTTTGCGATTTGGAAAGCTTAAGAAAGTTAAATATGATTAGTCTGTTACAGGGCTCCATCTCTGATTTCATCTAGACTATCTAAAAAAGTCACTTGAATGCATTTTGTAATAACCTAAAAAGTATCTATTCTACCTGGATGCTGAGTGCTTTAGAGATAAATAGTAGATATTGAAATCTACAGGAAGTCTGTGAGAAATCATTTGGGGTATAAAGTTATTTAATGACATGCTGGAGAAGCTTCTTCTAAAACTAAAAATGCAATACCTATTTGAGCAATTGGTCAACTTTTGTGGTGAAATAAAACAGCCCTTCAAGTAGGACTCGACTAAACGCATGTCTCCACTGGACTTCTCAACGAGTCACTTTGTGGCTCACAAAGCACAACTAAATAACTTATTTTCACAGCTGACACCGGTCGACTTTAAGACACGGTTATTCAAATAACAATCACAATACATTTACTCAATTACTCAATCATTTACCCAAGTACAAACACATTTATTACGAGTTATCCCTTGATTTTACCATTTGCACTGCTGCATATGGCTCATAGTTGTTAACCACAGTGCAACAGTACACTTAAGCATAGGTCATTATCAGTACAAAGTTTACAGTTGAAACTAATTCTCCATCAAAAACTATTTTTAAATGAGTTACACATATTTTTATAATTTGCAAGCAATAAAATTGTGACTGGTCAGATATTAGACCCAATGTGGCATATGGTCATCTGGAGCCAATCACAGCATGTCATGGTCTCTCATTAATCGGGCAGAAGTGGGCGGTTTTGGTGATATTGCCACCTCCTAAGTGCTATCTCTAATCAGATGCAAAGTATGCAGCAATCAACAGTAATTCTTTGTAGCTGATTATAATAACTATGATGATTCAAATTAAAATCATATCTTAATGGCAGGTTCCTGTGTTCTTGCGTAATCTTGAGCCCCAAAGGAAATGAGCTGCTACAGGGACAATTGAATGTAATTGCAAAAGCAAAAACTGCCGTCGTGCACAAATAAAACACTATTGGAATTAAATTGCCAAACTATTTGCTGAGATACAATGTCTTTTACATTTTGTGTGAGCACTGAGGCAAACATTTAAGAGAATCTATATAAAATAAAGAACTCTAAGAACTCAACTTAAGTGTATGTCTGTCATCATTAAAGACAGCTTTCTATAAAAGGTTACAGAAAACAAAATAGTGAGCAAAAAATATAAAGAACTTGTTCCTTCTAGCACAATGTTATCCCGGCCACACAGATAAGTCATGTTGTTTCTACACTTTGTTGCCATCAGTACGTTCAACTGCAAAGGTGAGCCAAATGGGCAAGCCACTCAAATAGCCTGAAGGAAAACAGAGCAAAGCGGGAGCAAAACACGGCAAACCCATCTTAAGGTTTGCTCCCCTTTTATGAGAGGCCATCAGCCCCTAAGAGCACAGCACCAGGAAAGTGAGACATTAAAGTAATGTATGTGCTGCCAGGTAAACCAGGTGGGCGAAACAGGATTACTTCGGAAAGTTAAACAGCCGCTGAAACGAGGAGAATGTGACAGAGACAAGAGAAATGATGTGCTAACCCATATTCATTACAGTAAATACAACCATTCAAAAGATTCAGCTGCTGTAAATTTGATAATAATGGACACATCAGTTTGAATTATTGCATCATGGGACAGACTCTGCATCATTCAAAGTGGTTTGAGACAAGATGACATTGAGCAAATATCAGCCCAGTTCATTTTATCCCCTACTTTGGGGATTTGCAATTGCCAGGTAATAGCAACAATTTACAACACATTCAATGCGTTGGGGAAATTGTATTCACCAGTTTACCAAGCAATGCAAGTCTTAGGCTTTATGAAGAGGCCACAGTGTAGTTTAGTTCCATATTTTGTTGATATGTAATAGCACTAGAGCTTAGATCAAGACTGTTATAAATGCATAAATGAATAATTAAATATCTAAAAGGTAGATTTAAGATAAGTTATGAACTGAGGATTACTGACAAAACCAAAAATGTGTGTGAGTCTCTGCTTTGACTTTGGTCAGGCTCTCAGTGGTTCTGTGAGCGTCTCGTTGCCTGGTTTTGCTGCTCTGTCGCTCTCTGAGAAGCGTCTCAGTCATGGCAATAATGAGAGCAATGAATAGTGCTATGTGTCAGAGACTTACCCGGGCTATGGGCTTTAAATTGGCTCTAGTGTGTCAAGGGAGCAGAAACTGGCCCACGGAGGGAGGGGGTCACCTGCGCTCTGTTCACTGGGCTGGACTGACCTGTGCACATTCTGCACCTGCTGTCTCCACATTGACACAAAGCCATGACGTTCATTCGGCTGTAGAGGTTATGTCTCAAAGCTGTCCCCAGAGAGATACTGAGGAGTTACATGCAATTAAGGTGAAGAAACAGTGACAACCATCAGCCCGGCTCTGCTTTTGACCCATGACACACCATATTTTTGAGATTTTTGATTCAACATATATTAGATTTATTTTGTCTCACAAATAGGAACTTATGTCACTAAAAACTCTTAATCAACCGCTTAAAAATGACATAAACGAAACAAATGATTGGTATAAATGCATGTCATTGGCCTCTAATCCTCCTACACAGGCACAGCCCCCAAATGTGATTAGTAGAATAAAAAGGTAATGTCCCTGTAGTATTAGCCTTACATTTCACCCACTTCTGCCATTAAGCTGTGGTTAAATGCTTTCATTTCCCTCGGAATTACAGTGTAAGCCGCACAATTGGAGTCCAGTCAAGATTGTCTTTTCATGAGGAGATGTCTCATGCAGTTACATCTCTGGATTCAGTTTAACCCCAGAGTTTCCAGAGGGAATGCTTTGTCTCATCTTGTTTTTATTGAAGCTCCTCCAAAAATGCATAGTAAGCAAACCGATCCTTGACCCCTCCACCCGGGAAAGAAGCATCAGTACGGCCTCTGAAGTCAGTGATCGACATGATGAACTCCTGGAGTGGTTGTTTATTGCTGCCACATAATTAAACTCTGACCTTGAGTACTCACACTTCCTCCAAAGAAATGAACATACCCAATGCAGGGTGTGGTTTCCCTTGGGACAGCCTGATGATGAGACTGTGTGACTCATGGTACAGATATTGGATTTAAGTCTAAAAGACACAATCCATAAAATCCCTCCATTAGGAGAAAAAATAAGAACATAAGTCTAAATGTGCACTGTACATTATTCGTTTTATGTTTAGTTTATTTACAGCTTTTATACGGAATATATATAATGCACAATTCAGGTATATGCAGTATAAAATATGGGTAACAAAACAATTTGACTGAAAGCGAATGATATGTATGAAACATTAAACTGCGCAACAATAGTGAAAATAGTCCTGATAGACCTGTAAGTGCATTATAGAGGTGCAAAGAGGCTCTCTTTTAATGGTAAACACAGTACTTAAACTGTTTAACCCTTGAGATCATTGCACTTTATCAGTCGTATATGGTAGATAAAAATGGTATTTCAAGCGCTATACAAAACATAAAATTCATTATGGTGCAATTGCTTTCTGACTAATTGTGATGAATGAATTCCTCCTTTGGTTATATTCTCTTACATAGTCAAACCTTATTTCTGCTTGCTCAGAGAAAAAAAAAACTACAACTGCTAAATGTGATTCACACACACATTAGGCTTCAATTACCAGTGTTACAGCTGGAACACCACTTGAGGCAAGGTGGGTCAAGTGTCTTGCCCAAGGACACAACGACAGTGTGAACTGTGGGGTGAGCGGGAATTGAACCACCAATCTTCCAGGTGATGGACACCTGGAAGATTTTAATAATACTGTTAAAATAGTTATCAGGTTTGGCAAGAAATTAAATGATGGAGACAGCACCACTTAAAATTTATAATAGATATTTTCTTGCAAGAAGGGACATTTCATAGAGCATAAAATAGTTTGACAAACATTACATACAGAAGGTTTTTATATGATGTTGCTGCTCTGGTTAGCAAAACAGAACATCCTTGGAAATTGATTAAGTGTAGTGGCATTGATTAGCATGACACCAACAAGGGATATAACTTATCTGAAACTATATGATAAACAATCTGGCGTATTACCCAGCCTGACAACACAATGTCACAGAAGCTATTATAATACAATGTCACATAAGATGTCACAATTATCTTAACAAATGCTTAAGGTATACCTTCCCCACTGGATGTATGAAGCCATGCTTGTTTCATGAAATTCCTCACCCACTTTACAGAGGCAAAGATAAAAGACCCATCTGCTCAAAACTCAGCAGTAAGGACTTTAGTGGAAGTATACAATGTTTTGCTATACACCATTTTATTTGATCCAATCCCTGTCCTGTCTGTTTGTGTTTTAATCATTGTCAGTTTGCTGCTCTCACAAACCTAAGCCTGGATAGACACACTCTACACCTTTACGATTATTGTCTTTCTATAACACAGAAGTGCTCACATGTCCACAGAGTGGCTGCTCCTGTGTATAGGCGATGATCAGCCTTGACTGCTCTATTTGACAGGTCACGGTGCAGTGAAATGTAACCAGTCCACAATACACAAGGCTAAGACCAGGCATGTCTCTCCAAATTAAGTTTGGAAGAGAAGGTAGTGGCTGTCTCCACTGTCAGTCTATCCTGTCAGTCTATCTCTACGCCCCGTCTACTGAAGTGACCATCAATAAGACAGAATTCTATACGGTTTCTTATTTATTAACTATCGTTTAGGACAGTCAGAGGAACATTGCTATGGTTTTGTATTAAATTTAGCATGATTTTTATTGATCTCATATAATATGTTTTTATTGAGGTATATGCTTCATGTTTCAAGGAATAAATTGATGTATGAAACAGAGAATGTAGGATTAAGAAAGGTATATTCCCCAGACAAGGTTTTTGAAGTGGGATTAGCCCACTGCAACTTATTTTCCAGGCATCCCTAAAAAATTATCTTAAGATGCATTGTAGAAAGGTAGGAGTATGTGAGACGGAAACACTTATGGTTTTTAAAGACGAGCTGTCCAGCGGGCTGAGCTGAGACTAGGCCATGCAGAATGTGAAGAGCCCTCAGCTCGCAGGCGGAATGACACTCAGAGGAAAGCCTTAAGTGTCATCTTAAGCTTACAGATGGAGGCTCTAAAGCAGGTGTGTGAGGCGAATACTGATCCAGCTCGAAGCTGCGCAACATAATCCACAACGTCACCTGGCAACATTTGTTGAATGTAGAAAAGACGCTCAGACATCTGCTCTTATCATCACTGCAAATGGAAATAAATGGGAAGTTTAGGATGACTGTAATTGTGTTTTAATAGTCAATTTCGCTGGTATAAACATAAAATATGTACAGCTGAAGCAAACTTTTTCTAAACCAATGTATGATTTAGGTTCTGTGATATAAAACCTCAAATGTAATATACATTTTTTACATTTATATTTTATATAATTAGTCCACTTTTGCAGATGTTTCTGACATATTTGTACTCTTAATATGTTAACTCAATCTTAACAAAATCTATTATTATCAACATGCAATTTAAAATACAATAACTATAACTATTATAAATGTTACTGTTATTAAAGCTCATTCTCATGTTGAAGTTGAAGTATAATTGAAGTATTCAGACTACATTACTTTCACATTGTAATACTTGGGATACATTACTAACTATTTATACAGCATTTTTTGCTACTTTACTTAACATGCAGTTAGCAGTAATTGTACTGGAATACATTAATCTGAACTTATAGCTCTTTCTATAAGTCCAGCAGAGAAATAATACAACATTATTTATTTCTTGATCTTTCAAATTGAATAAAAATCCATTATAATTGATTGTAGTTATATAATTATTTTTTAGATAATTTGCACAGCATTAGTATGCATGTAAAGAGTCTATAACTAAAAGCTGCTTTAGGTGTTTACACATGGGACTTTCTCAATGTTGTTATTCTAAAAGGAGCCACAGTGAATAAGCTCTGTCTGTAAAAACACAACAGCCTTCTTCATTTGGACTCACACCGACCATTCTGAATTAATGCAGCTCTGTTTAGTCAGGCTGAACATTAGTCAGCGGTCTGTTTTGGGTTGCAGAGCCAAGCCAAAGCCAAGGGCAGCTCTGAATCTAACTCTTTTCTGCCACCTGGGATTCGTAAATGCATCTCCATTTATGCTTTGGCCATCTGCCTGCAGGTCCATCCTTACTGCAGAGGCCAGAAGGTGACAACACAGCTCAAGTGGCCTTACACAATTGGGCCCTGGTAACAGCTCATTCCACAAATCTGCTTCTGGAAAAGGAATAAACCAGGTGAATGTGTGCTCAGAGACCTACAGCTCTAAAGAGAAGGAAAGAAAATATGCACATTTTTTGGCAACTGATTATTTTAAGTTATTTTCCTTCTGACCAAAAATGCACACTTCATGCCATTTCCTCTTTGAATCTTAGCATAACTGCAAAAACCCAGACTCATAAAACCTCTCCTGAAGCATTCTCAGGAGTGTTGTTCTTTCTCTGCAAAGTGTGTTTGGCTAACAGGACTGCCCTTGAAGTCACCTCTCAATACCATGTAACTCTGAAGCATCGAGTGCCAGTACAGTTCAAATAGCACAGTTGACTTTTTTGTTGTGATTGGGCAAGCAAAGACAAAAGGTGATCAATAATGTTTTTTTGCAGAAGTTCTTATGAAAGGTATATTTAGCCTTGGCTTTCTGAGAAACAAACATCTTAAGTTAACCCTGACCAGATCACTTATGTCACTGCTTATTTCATGAATTTTGCTCAACATATCACTCAAAATACTATGACAAAAGGGATTTCCTTTATCCCAAATACCCCCTAAAATAAGTGAAAGATAATGAAGCAGTTTAAGCTCATCTAGGATGGAGAGTGGAAGAGTGGCATTGGACCTCTCCTTTGCTGCCACAGTGCATGCACAACAGAACCAAACTAAAAACACAGTCTGCACCAAATGAAATATCAAATAAATTTAAACATAAAACTTGCTTCTGAAAACCTCAGTTCAGTGGAGTCATTGTCAATGAATAAATCCCATCTTTTCACCTTCCTAAATATTACACAGAGGCTCTCTGGGACTTACTGCAAAAGACAAGGGCAGTTTTGTCCTTCAACAATGCAGATGAAAAGGACTGAGACTTTAAAATGAGCCGGTGTCACCACTAGTGCTCAGGCCTAGTGATAAAAGCAGTCCGTACATCTAAAACCTGAATGTCACACATCTATAAGGATTTATATACAAGGATCCATTTATAAATTCAGCCCACATACTCTATGGAACTACAAGGAAAGTTAAATAAAAACACTAAAAACAAAAACAAATTGAAATGTCCCTCTCCTTCACATAATTGAAGGTGAAGTGCAATGATAAAAATGTGCTGTATGTCATCCAGAGTTAAAATGCAAACATGGAACCTGTTTTAAAGAGGGTTAACGCAGGGTGAACGCTATCCCAGTTAAATCTGCCTTTCCAAGCCCAGACACAAAATCAGCTAAATGGAACAAAAAAATTGTCTGGAGGCTGAACTGACTGATCAGATTGTGATTGAATCGCCACATAAAAAAGGTGCCCTGCTGCCTCGGCACACAGAAATGTGTGGAGCTTTGAAAAAAGACCAAATGTGCGGGGCGCTTAACAAAAATACAGCACTGCTGGCGAACAAGCATCCCCATCTCTTCCTCTTGTATCTGTGCACACACACACACACACACACACACACACACACACACACACACACACACACACACACACACACACACACACACACACACACACACACACACACACACACACACACACACACACACACAGGCTGTCTCCACACGAGTTGTTGATCAATGGCGTCGGTCGGTTTGGGCGATTGTGGTCACTTCTTTGGATGTCTGGTGGACTATAGACCCTTCCCCCAGGATTCTCTGCACTCATCTGTTCCTGTAAATGCAGCTTTCTAGCCACAGACTGCGAGCAGTGGGTGGGCTGTGGGATTGTGAATGTTATGTGGAAATGGCCATGTCCTCCACAAGACTATCACAGTAACAGAGCGGTGGGGACGGCTCGAGGCAGTCACTGTTCACAATGGTTCTCAGGGATTTTCACAAAGTGGGCCATGCTACCATCTAATTATCAAAGGTGGTCATTTTCTTTATGGTGAAAATATGAAAGAAAAAAGTTAAGGGTAGCAATCAGAAAACCTGCTAACATTATTGTTCAAGGTCTAATTTTTTTTTTATGTGCTTAGACCTGCATTGTAATGTGTTATGATATATTAACATGCTACTGGATCAAAGGAGACCTACATTTAGTGACAAATTAGCATAAATTCAGTAATACTTTGCAAACTCTTATTAGGATAGAACTATAAGCTTATGCAACCTGTTAAGACCCATTGCCTTCGTTGCCTCTGCCTCTTTGCCATGAGTTTAGTCAAAACTTGGCACTAAATTTATGTAGTGTACTTAAATCAACCTTAATCCATTTAGCTAAGCCTGCCTCCAAAACATAATTCTTCAACTCTACATGAAAAAGTGCCTAAGACCTAATTCAGTTAGTGCTCATATGATCTTAGACAGTAAGCACTTCCCCGAGAGCTATAAACAAAACAGCAGCAGCACTTTGGGAAGACGTATGACTGGAAAGACGCTTGTATTTTGGAACCACTGGCAATTTCTGTTGAAAATTTCTTGTTATTATAACCAGAATATGAGCAATACAACATACAAACAATAGAACAAACAGTCATTTATTTAGACAATGTTTGCCTCTTAGTACAGCTCCAGATGTGCTAATGCCGTTGATGAGATATAAATTATAGGCATATTTTTAGTGTTAGGCTATGATCTGGGTATATAAACACTCTTTAACCATTTTATTTTCAAATATTTTCACACTAACAGCGTTGTACAATAGAAGATAAGGGCAGAGGATAAATCCAAATAAATGCTCATGACCTTGGCTGAGTGAGCTGACCAGTGGACTGTGGCAGTAGCTTTCTGCTTCTTCTCACAATGAGCAATCCCAAAACTTCTCACCTAATGTTATCTCTCATCCCCCAAGAAAGTGACTGGTTTTACAGAGGTCTCTAAAGGTATTTGGCTTTCTTTTACTTTTGACAAATTGACTATTGTTGTAGGCTACAGTCAAGACTAACATGAACATAACCATTGCAGGTTATGGTTAAAAGATGTAAAAAATGGATCCTCGTTGCAATATCAGTGTTCACCTATGTATTTACCTAAAAATTACATATTTAAATTTGGCCACATGAATAAAGAAAATCCAAAGCAGAAAGACATCAACAATATACGTATTTATACTTTACATTTTTTTTTCCTAATATAGTCTAGCTCCTCTTTTAGTCACATTGTTTTTTTTTTTTTTTTACAAATGTCCACTTATATTATTATAATCTGTGCAAAATTTTTAGTAATTTGATAGAAACCTGATCTACTTGAACAAACAAGAAACTGGTGATAAAATTGTGTATGAGGAAATTTTGCAGCAGTAGAGTTTTTTAGCTGACAGAGGACAAAACTGGTCAATAATGGGAGTTAAATGTGCTTCCATACAGTGGGTCCTGTGTGTGTGGTCCACCTCAGGTGAACCGACTGACAGTATAATCGCTCCTTTCGGGCTTTTCATCAGGCCACAGCTATAAACACTGTCTGATTACAGTGTGGCATAATGCTATGGAGGCAGCGGGGCTAATACAGCATGATAAAACCTGTCAATACTAGATCAAATGCAGGGTCTGTGTAAAAAACCGTCTCACACATCCCACATTTAGCCTCAATCAATTCTGCACTGCTGCTCTGTTTCAGACAAAAAGGGAAAGACACCTATTGATCTAAAATGGAATCTGCTCAAAGGACTTGTGCACTTTCCATGATGGAAACGTATTACCACTGAACACTAGTCATTTAAAAGGCAATTTAGCCAAATTAACTGCTGCATTCTTCATTTTCGTCTTTTAGTGAAGATTTATTTTATCTATCCCCAAATCTACCACATACAGAGGTATGTCCATAAATTGATATTTTACAGAGGAAGAGAAATAACTGTCAACACAATATATTATTAATGCCATAAAAAAACACAACGTACATCAGACAATGTGCCAGACGCCTGAAGAGAACATTGCGTATTGTCATGGACAGAGAATTATGCATGAAACATTGTTTTGTTGTTTTTATTTTTTTTTATTATCCATTTATTATCCCAGTGGGGAAATTCATTGTCAACAGCTGCCACCAGGGGGCCCTCAATTACCCCAGTAATGTCACTAACCAGAGTCTATAGCATGTTTTGATGCTGGTGGGGAAACGGAGTACTTGGGAACATGCAAACTCCACACAGAAAAGCCCCGTTGGCCCTGGAGTCGAACTCTGGCTGACCACCGTGCCACGTGCCTGTGTCACAGCATAAAACAACAAGCATGCATGAGCGATGATGTCACTGAAACAGAAAAAGCGCTCTTCTGGCTGACAACATATTTACAGTGTCAAAAGGGATAAAAATTAAATTAAATAAAAAAGTTTGTTTACAAATCAAAGAAATAAATAAAAGTCCTCTCTCTGCTTACTGCATGTTATTACAGAACCTGCCACATTTAATATCCTGCATCATCTCAGATGTTCAAAGCAGTGTTACAGAGTGGCAGTACAGCAAACCTCTGTGCTCAAAATAAAACATTTCCATCTGACTGAGAATATGTGTCAAAAAAGTCATCAGGAACTTTATAAAGAACACATTCCTGATCTTTTCTTCTTCCTTTCTCACATAAAAACAATGTTTGGCTTATTTTTGAATAATGGGCTACCAATAATATAATACATAGATATCTGTTGGTTGTGTTCACACTGGTGTATGTAAATATAATGGGCAACACATTCTATAAATGCGTATGTAATGTAATGTTTTAAATCATACAAAAAGGTTTCAGTCTAAAGTTTAGATGTCATTCTTATAAAACCTTATGTGGCCCGGAATATTGCCGCAGTGTGGATGTAGCCTTCTAATTGAACCATTAAAAAGACATTCTGCTCCAATAGCTGCATGGTTTTACAGACTGACATGTAATCCTCTGACTGTAAAGGACACCTGCTGTAGTAGCACTTTTCTGACACCATCAGCTTGTACTGCTTGACATGTTAGATGTGGAGATCTCACCTTTCACTGCATCTGCTCTGCCCTCAAAGGTGAGAACCCCTCATGTGTGCTCCCCTTTTAGCTTCAACATGCTGCACGTTTCAACATTATTTCTGGCTAAGCGTTATAATACTGTTCTTTTTAGGACAAAGTTTAAGCAATGTTCTAGGTAATTTAAAGCTGTTCAATATTTGTAGGTCATGTATTTGTTATTAAAACATTTCAACTGGGGCTTACATGGTAGAGCGCATACCACATACTCAGGAGACCCTGGTTTGATTCTGGTTTGGGCCACTTGCTCAATGTCATACCTCTCTTGCTTTTCCCTTCACTGTTTCCTGTCTGTCTACACTGGCTCTCGAATAAAGGCAAAAACACAAATATTTCACAAGAAACAACTGTGTGAAAAATTTGAAAAATCAAAAAAAATGTTTGATGTGCACAAACACTTTTACGCCAAATGTGGGAAATATTTATTGAAAATTTGTGGATATACAACAAAGCAAAGAAGCTGTATTTCAATAAGGATGTATCAACCATATACTGTATCTCCTACTGTCCAGCAGCATTCTTGTTTTTAACTATTTAGAGAATGTTAACAGTATTAATACAATCTACAAAATATTAACTTTTGTTGAAGGTGTCTGCCTAAGCATTTGTTCATTTTTTTCATTTGTTTTGATTTGGCTAAAAAGGGGCGCAGTGGCTCAGTGGTAGAGTGGTCGTCCTTCAACCGGAAGGTAGGTGGTTCGATTCCCGCTCTCCCCACAGTTCATACTGTTCTTGTGACCTTGAGCAAGACACTTAACCCACCTTGCCTACAGTGGTGCTCCAGCTGTAACACTGGTGAATGGAACCTTAATGTGTAAGTCACTTTGGATAAAAGCATCAGCTAAATGACTAAAAATGGAAAAAAAAATGAAAAAATAAAAAGTGTCCACTAGGGGGATTTGTGGCCAGTAGATTCCTGATGCTGAATTTGTTTAACTTCTGTTGAGAAATATTAACAACACAATAGAAAGACCCATAAACCGTGAGTGTTATTAAAGGTATAATAACAATTCTCATTAAAAATTTATCTTCACGTAATGGAAATCCATTTTATTTCCTACTTATGTCCCAGCTGGTGTCTGCCTGCATTTCCCAATTTTATTCCATTCTAACCGAAGGACATTTTTGTGAGTGTAGTTTAATTCACAAATATTGTTTATTTTCTTTTGAGTATTTATGGCATTTTTGATAACATACCAACAGCATGTAATATTCTGTAGAATATATCCAGCTGCATGCTTATTAAAAAGAATTCAACCTATTGCATTGTTTCACCAGACATTTCAAGCTATGTTTTTTTTGTTTGTTTTTAATGGTCACCTCATTATTAAAAAGTGCTATTCATTAAAATAAACACTGAATACATGCAGTTGTTTGGTATTGATTCTTGCCATCTTCATTTAATTTCCACCTAGGTTAATTATAAAGCTAAACTAAGCTTCCTTTGTAAACATGATTATTTATGATCCTTTATCGTCTAATTGCAGATTTGATTATTAATGTCTTCAGATGCATAACTGTGTCTCACTGCGCTTTCATTCAGATGTAATGACCATGAGGGAAATCGTCAGTCGTAATGTGTATTCAGACCATATCGAATCAGTTTCTCACTATCCTAAGGGCTTAATAGGAAACAATAACGGAATTATGACATGAATGCAAGCCAGTCACTCATAATTCTGTTTAGAGTCGAACAATGACACACTGGAGAAATGGTGGCTGGCTCCATTTCCCTTGATGCTTTGTATCTTTAAAGCAAACAGAGTAATAATGCTGTAGAAATAAATAACTGACTGAAAATAACACAAAATAGATGTCTTTCAGATTACTTTTGCAATGCCTTTTTCAACCTTGGATCTATTATGACACAGATGGCTGCTGTACAGTAGGCTTTGTTTAACAACTCTGTTTTTCTTAACGCTATTCATTTCTCTTCTTCAAACCAATAAGGATCACTGCGCAGCCTGCACCGTAATACATTAAATCCATTACTTACAAGCACACCTGTGATGAAGGACAACTGTGCTGTGCGACTAATGCAGGGCTCAGCCATGCAGACACAGCAGCCCGGCCTTAAGACTTGGCCTATATATCATGCTGCAGGATTCAGAAAGTCTTAGCACTTACACATAAAGCTACATTCTACTTCCAAATCCTGGGATATGCTCTGAAGGTTAAAAGCTTGGAAATGTTCCGTATAGGTCGAATCCTCAAAGCTACCTGATGTGTTTTTCACAAAAGCTGACCCATGAAAAAAACTTAACTTTGTGGAAAGATGACAATACAGCAAGAATTTTTGCTTTGTCTGGTATTTGATGTGAGTTATGATGAGTAACAGAAAACTTAAAAGCCTTTAAAAGACGTCTTTAAATGCCAGAACATACCCTGTTTTTTGTTGACAAGCTGTTACCAAAGCGTGTAGTTATAGAAGCTCAAAAAAGAATCTACATAAAATCAAGCAAAACTGGATAACTTCTAATTTGATGTGGAAAAAAAAAACAAGAGAAGCAGTTTTTGTCCACATTCGTAAAACACTAACCATTGTGCATATAGTCACTGCATATGATCACACAAACCATTACGATTGCGAGAACAATGCCTCGAAACTATCTCAAAGGCAGCAAAAGCCTTCTGACATCAACTTTTATTAAGTGCATGCTCAATTGTAGAAAGCTACTTCAGCAATCCTTTTCTCTCCCTATAGCCACAATCATTTTTGCTGAACTTGTCCTTTTAACACAGATTTGCTCGCTGTTCAAGGTCATTATTTGTGCAGCGGAATCTTTTACATCAAACAGATGCACATAAAATGGCATAAATATATGGTTATCCCACTTACTGTGCTGGCAGTGAACTCCACTGAAGCCTGGCGGACACTTGCAGATGTAACCGATGAAAGTGTCGCCCCTGTAGGATTCGCTGACCTCACATGTTCCTCTGTTGTGGCAAGGGTTTGGATGGCAAGGACCTGTATGGAAGCATAAGAAGCTTTATTGATGAGCTGTGTCACCCAACATCATTGATAATGTATGTATATACAAGATAAAAGCTGCATTTTGTCTGGGTACTCTGACACGTTTACAGGGGAAAAAATGAATAAATTAAACAGAGGCAACACCTAGTGAGACAGTATGAGTAAAAGTGTTTGACAGGCAAAAGTGTGGGTGACACGGAGAGCTGGCTGGTTTTCAGTGACAGCTGCTGGTCTCTGTGGTCTAGGGAAGCAAGCACTTTATTCCAAAAGCACTAAGCATAGACAAGCTGCAAGGTTAGCACCCTCACACATTTAAACAAAGTCACATGATTGACTTAATTGAATGGATCATGAGTGGGATTGTCCAAATGCACAGGGCAATAAAGAATTCCAATTAATCATTGGCAATTAATTATTAATCATTTTAAATAAAATAAGGATGGGCATTTTATAGACAACTGACCAATAAGAAGCTCAAATGGCTCAGTTTTAGACTTTGCACTCTTTGATTTTAAAAGGCCAATTATCACTGTGTGTACCGTATTCATGTTCAGCTCAGGAAAAAGCACAGTGCTTTCTAAAAATGTGTGCTTCAGAGTTGGCGTCAACTTTTCTGCTCTGCTACGCAAAGGCTTATGGGAAAATATATACTCAACCATCCAACATTCCTATAAATAAGAATAGATAGAGAATCATAGGGTGGCCTTTGCAAAAGTTGGAACATGTTTAAGTTTCAGATTATTTAAAGTTTCATTTTTTTCTTATTTCTTTCAGCAGTGCTTTCGCCAGTTCTAAGAGTTCAGATTAAAAAAGCCAAGTCATAAGCAGCCAGCCCGATACAGTGTGCATTGACATTAGTATTGCATTATATGATATCCTGAGTTCAACTGGTAAGAGGGCTGAGCTTATATCTCTAGAGGGTGGGGTTTAACCTGAAACTAACTCTGATTGGGCCAAGCTGTTCTGGTGTCACTGTTGTTTAGAGTTGAAAGGTCAGTGTGCGTCGTAATGGGGGAGTCGTTATACTCCTGTGACCCATTAGCATAACTGCTCCCTTCAGGTGGTACTGTCACCGAGTGAAACTGTTTGGATTTTGGTTTCAAAACACTGTTGTAAATAGCTGGCTCCTCAGATGAAGAATGAAACGTCTTTACCTTGAAACCTACGTCCAGATGCCTTTGTTTAAACCTTTTCTTCAAATAAATCTAAAGCAAAATTTGTATTGATAAACATTTCAATTCAACTGTTCATTTATTCACAACCCATTTGGATAAATCAGGATTTTAATCTTTCATTATGAGCAAAATTATGTGAAATATTTGTTATGATTTTTCTGGCATACATATTAAGTCGGTCTCAGGCCACTTTAACCTACAGCATTAGGGCTTAATGCAAATGACAACTCCTTGACGCAGGGTTATTGGTTTCATAACTCAAGGCCTGTCTCATCTTTAAAACATTGACTTGTACTTTGTTGTAATATATTCTTGACTCTGTGGTCTGAGGTGAGAAGACAATGGATGGACTTATATACAGTATGTAGCATAGCCAAGAAGTGTGATACAGAATGCATAAAGGCTTCTGTTTACTCCCATGATTGTCTCAATGTCTGATGGATGTCTAAAATGCACCGCAATACAATGATTTAAAAGAAAACCAAAATATTCTCTTGTTATTCCAGTCTTTATCTGGTCATATCTTACTGTTATGAGGAAAACTGCCCTCAGACAAGCCTTTTTTCTGATTCAAGTGATAAGTCGTCTCAAGGGTGACACTATCATGCCCTCCTAAGTCAATTTGACAAATGAACAGCCATGAGCAGGACATTTGACAACTTCAAGTAAATGGCCGCAGCCTTGAGATGTGTACTACATATATCATGCACTCAGCCATTACATGCAGGCCTTAACCCACAAAATGTATAGCCTTAAAATGAAGTCTGAGAAAGAAATAAGTAAACAGCATTCAGGCTTATTATCTGTGACTTGTTGGAACTGGTTGGCCACTGGATGTGAATTACAAATAAGCTGTCCGAGCAATTATAGCGCCAAGCAGGGCCTGGATCAGTAATAAGTGCAAAATCAGTTGGTTAATTAGTTGAACAAAGAAACATATAATGGCTTCCACTGAGGCCTTGCTATCAGAAGGAGAAGGGGGTGACAGGTTTCAGAGCTGTTTTGACGAGACGTACTGACGCGCTGACAGAGCCCCTAATGGAGAGCACACAGGGCAGAACAGGCAGAAAGTGGAACGAGCGTGTGAGTCAGACAGCTTGTGTTTTGCGTGAACAATGTAGTTTATAAATTGCTGGATAAAAAGAGAGATTTATTTGTTGATTTATGGATGGAGTTTCATGAAGTGTAGCTAAGAATACTTGCAAAAATGCTGCACATTTTACACCATATGTGCTAGAAGAGAGTGCAGAGTGATCCTTCAAATTGAACAGAAATATAATCACGACTTATGAAAATGATTGCTCTGAGGAAGGTTAATAGATCATAAATATTTTTATGATTTATTACTATTAAGACCTTAGTGGATTAAATAGACCAGTGTTTCCATTTTCCTAAAATAAAAAAAAAAAATGGGAAACAATATAAATATTGAATAAAAAATCTGAATAAAAGATAATAAAGGTCTTTCAAACTTTTTTTTTTGTCTTTATTGACTTTATAGTGGCATTTTTTTCTGGTGACTGGTCCAAACCCTAACCTTGAGATTGTATTAACAGAACAGTATATGTAATTATATATATTTGTAACAAAATTTCTACAAATATGGTCTGGTCTGTATTTGTATTGTGGAGGCAGAAGAGAATATGAACAAGAAAAAGCAACTTCTGTGGTAGGGGTCCACACAGCAGACATTGTTTGTGATCCAACAGATCGCATCAGGCTGTCAGCGATGCTCTCTTAACTTGTGCGATGTGTGGCTGTGTGATGCATGTCTGGAAGAAACATTGGCAGCGCTCTTGTGTGAATGTCAGCTGCTGCTCTGCTCTACAAGCCAGCGCGGGCTCTGTGATTGATGTCAGCCTGCGGTGTGTCCAGCGCCACCACTCTCATTTCTTTTTCTGGCTGCCCAATCAATCAGCTGGGAAGGCCTGACCCATGGTTACATGAGGGAAAGCATCCTTTGTTTCCTCACTAATAAATCACAACTGATCAGCCGTTTTAGGGTTATCCCTGTATGCTCTTCGTAAGCTGGCAGCTGTCACCAACTTTAGCTATGTGTGTGTACACATAACACCATCTAAGTCAACCTTTATATAAACATGCTTTACACTATTCATTTTCACAATGCACCATTGACGTTGAGAGGCTTGAGTCATTAAGGTGCACTTGACTTTATAAGAGGGATATAATTAAGTGTTAAGTCACTAGTTCAGAGCAATTTTCTTTCTGAGGCTAAGAGAAAACATTTAATTTAAAAGTATACAGATTTACATTTAAATAAAACAGCGAAAAAGCCACTGTTTCTCCCTCCCTAGGGCCGTGTAAATCTTAATAACCTTTACTTTTTTCTGAGAGGTTATGAGCAGGTCAGACAGAGCATTACTGACTCCATGCTTCTTCCTTGATCAAGACGTCTGCTGATCCCAGTAAAGTGGGTCAGCTTTTGTCGCTGAAAGATCTGTTTATCTTGAGCAGACCACAAACATCTGCAGGGAACTTGATCTTCTTTTGACAGCTGCACTATAAGCTGTAAACAAATTAAAACCAGTTAAAAACGTTTCTGTAAATAAAGATATTGTACATTCTGACTCTTACCTTGTAACCATTCCCTCCCCTCAAAAAAGAAAATCGTTGTGCAGGACTGTGAAATTTACATCCCACTTCCTCGGAGCTGAATGTGCACCCAGTCAGATTACCAAGAAATTTGACATGGCCTAATTGTGTCGAATCTATTTTAAACCAGCCTTTTTATACTGACGCTTCAGTGGTTCACCGGCCCATGGTCACTGCACCCATCCTTCACCTTCACTGATGAAAGTTGGCTCTGTACCACCAATATTACATCAGACCTCTCAGCGTGAGACGTCTATGCTTTTAGTGAGTCCTTGGCCTTCCATTCTGCCATGCCCTTGCCACACTGCCATTTCAACCCAATGCATTCAGCCATCAGTGTCTGACAATGTCACACAAATGCACTTAGTGTCGGCCTAGTAAGAGTCAAGCAGAAAATGATCCAGGAAGTTGTCAAATAAATATTGAAATGCAGAGGTCACATTGAAGAACCCCTATCTATCTGGAAGGATCCACACAAAGGCAGTAATAGAGAAGTAAATGTCACAAAAATGTCAGAGCGGCGTCCTTGCCTTCTAAAGGTCTTTTCTTAAAGACACTGTAGCGAGAGAATGTTTGTAAGCATGCTACGTATGGGGTAAGCAGTTAGCCTGTAACCTTATGGGATATGAGATGTACACTGCTTTATTCTTAAGTTACTACACTGTTCTGCAAAGTGGTCTACTTAACCTTTGAAATTAACTGCTCAAGCTTTGCCTAAATGTAGCATTTTCAAGCATGAATCCTGTAAAGTAAAGAAGCACCCTAAGACTTAAAAAATGGCCATGATCCACTTTTTAGATCTGGCACTAAAGTCTTAACAGAGTGATTGGATTTAATGCAGCCCGCCTAAATGCAAGGTGTGAATAAGTGAACGCATTCTAATGGATTGGATCTGAGGACATATTTGGACGCAGCCAGGGTCACATCACTGTGGATGTGTGAATGGGTTCTGGCTCACATTGACCCTGAATCCTGAGCTGTATCAACATACCTGACCTCCTACATCAGGGTAAAGAAGCAGCACAGCTCTATTCAAGCTCTTAAATATGTCAGTATTTATTAATTGTCAGTAAGGCACTCTCAAAGAGATTAAGCTAGTAAAAGTAGTGTTGTTGTATGCACCCGCTGGAGGATACAATGTAATATGGATTAATAGACATTTACAATCAAATCAATTTAGGACGTTGTAAAATGCACAATCTCACTCCATATACTGGATTTCTTTAATTAATAAGAAATAAAACATATCAGTGTAAGTGTAGAAAACTTTTTACATTTTAAATAAAAGAATCATCACTTTTTGCTCAACACTAAACAACAGTGTAAACAACAGTGTGACATGCTGGGCTGAGGTTAAACTGATTAATTCACAAACACAGCGCCACACGTAATCTGTTTAAAGCCTACGGACAGTATGGACAGATATGCTAAATGCCTTAAACCTGTCATGTATAATTTGGCTTTCTGTGTCACCCTGTCCTATTTTTCTCTCAACGCTCAGTTCCAGGTCAGTGGACACAAGTCGAACCAAATCCGGGTCATTTTTTAGAGCTGCTAACTATGTCTGATGCAGTTTGCCTTGTTCTTAGTTTCAAGTCTGTAATAAAAGAAATGTTTAATCGGTACAATTGTCTTAGCTAAATAAATTCTTCTTGTTTTAACCTGTTTGATCTCAAACAACCAACAACAATTAATATTAATGAAAGAACCACAGAGTGAGACAATTAGACTGTGAGAATCTACTTATTACTGGGAGCTTTGTATGCAGTGGCAGTTCTTTCCCACAAACTGAAGTGACATTTTAATTACATCATTGATGAAGATGAATCAGCTTCTTGTTTACTGTTGTCCTCCGCGGTCATGCTTTTGTAATAAAAGTCGTTGCATTAGTTCTTTCAGTAATGAGCAGGGACTCTTTTTAATGCACAACATGGCCTCTGAGGCAGGACCTTTTTGTGTTAGTATTTACAAAGCGTGAGCAGCTACCTTAAGAGAGCACACAGGAAGCGAAAAACACATCCACTGCACTCCTCAGGGAACAGATACATTTAACATTTGCATTGAAAGAGGAGCTAATGGGATACATTTTAGAAAATGGTGCATTGTGTTTTCAATGGTTAATAGCAGGGAGCATCGACAATTATTTTAAAGGGTTGTCTGATTGATGCAGCGCTTCAATTAAAAGCTGTTCCGTTTTCCTCTTTGGTGGAGTTTGTGGTTAAGTCAATTCGAATAAAGGGAGTTTAAGTCAGTAGGTGGCACAGTTAGGGAGATTGGTTGTCGACTGGCTACAAGGTTGGGAGACAGAGCCTTTGTTTTGCTGTTTGCATTGCCGAGGTATTTTTGGGCAAGAAATGCTCCCAGTGGTAACAATGTGTTTGTGTACCTGATTGAGTGAATGATGCAAAAAGCAAATTGACTTTAGAGACAGGAGGCAGAAAAGCACAGTCCATTTAAGTTTGAAAAGACTGGAATTACAGACATACTCACAGATATACCCTAATACTGTGAAAGACTTTTTTTAAAAACCCATGCAAAGCACTCTCTACTGGAAAACTAATTTATCCAGACAATAGAGTCGTATTACTCCTGAGGTGCACTACAGAGCGACATGAGAATAGTGCTGCTGTATGAAGTGAACAACTAAATGATATAATGATAAGTGTTGCTGACCAGGCATGATCAACGAGTCGATACCAGAATTACAGAGTGCGGTAATGACAGAAGGAAACTGCCTGGCCAAGAGGTAGAAAATTAAGTCGCTCAATCTCCCTCTCTACATACGCATGCATAGACATACTCAAATGAATGGGAATAATGTTAGCAAGCGGAAAAAAAAAAAATTAAAATCCCACCTGCTGAAGTTGGTTCCTCACCATCTGCTGCTGTTGAGAGAAGAAGGGATTGGGGAAAGAGAGGGGGAAATGCATTAGCTTTATCGCAACTATGTCAATGTGTTCAGTGCTGCAGCTGCACGTAAGAGTGCTGATTCAACAACATTATTAATCGTGACCATGACTTTGACATGTCATCCACAGAAGCAAACTGTAAGTAGAGCCAATCCCACCTGCTACCTGTAGGGCCCAACATCCCAGCAGGACATGATACCCCACAGGAGCCGGCATGTACGCGGGCACTGACTGCAGCACACAGCCCATCCCCCATTGGTACAGTGCCATGGTCAGTGGACTAATGTGTGTGCTCATAATTCTGGACCAGTGCAGGATTAGCCCTCGTGGCATACATTCCCTGGTTTTCAAGCCAAGTCTACAGCTGAGATCTGGCCTGTCTGACACCATTACTGCTCTCCTCTATCTCCATCATGGCTTCAAGAAAATGTGCCAAGCTGGACGGAGAAACAGAACCTGTGAGGCATTTAAATCAGCTGAGATTTATTCCACTTTCGATAGAACTCATGATTCAGGATGTTACTTTAACTTGTCCCAATATACAATGGTCACCGAGACCATCCTGAGTCAACTGGATTGACATACCGCGCTTTCCAACTTCAAATGGGTTCTGAGAGCAGATTAAAAATGCATGTTTGTAATTTCTCAACACTAATGAATCAACCTACAAATGAAATGCGAGCTTAATTAAAGTATGATTCAATGTCATGTACATGTTTTTTCAAGTGCACTCTTGAATACTAACTAAGCATTAGCATATGAAGAGACTTAGGGCCTGCATTATGAGCTAGAAAGGTCAAGTTATGGGCCACAAACAAGTAGTCACAGTTCAATTTTTATACCGGACATTTATTTGCTTTACAAAATTGAAAATACTCAAATTAAGTAAGAGAAGCTTTCATAAAAGAGAGACTGCAGATAAGAAATTCAAATAACATAGGAGTTTAGGTAGTTCTAAAATGAAACTGTTTTGACTTGTTACTATTAAGGTTTGTCGAACATTACCAGAGAAGATATTCAAGATTTTTGCTGCATGCAACTGAAACACTGCTTTGATGTGTTTAGTTCTCTTGGGATAATAAGGGTCATTTGTCAGCACCATCATGTCAGACATGTTTTTTAGTCCTTGTTAACACAGTCTAATTTAAAGATGCTCAGATTTTACTGAAAACAAAATAACTGGTGTCTCAAACTCAGAATAAATTATCATCTTATTTATCATTTTAAAGTTAAACAAGGCATTAATTAAAATTTCAAGTCAGAATGAGTCCCAGCCACTTTTCCCATCCTTTCTTGTGTCTGGTGGTAGAAGCTCCCTATATTGTGATTTCCCATGCACAAGGACCACCGCAATCCAGAAAACCCAAGCACATTCCACGCTTTAGTTACAGTGTGGTTTTCCTTCCCCTCTACTTCCATAACCATAGGGGTCAAGAGAAGCACAAACCACAGACACATACTAAACAGGCTCCATACACATTAACACATACCCCAAGTGCAGACAGCACCCCCCCACCACACAAACACACAAGACAGAGATAAAAGAGTTTGTTTTTTTCCATCCCACTCTGGAGTTGTTGAATCTAGTCCAAACATTTCTTGAGCTGCTGATTGTAGAAATAAAATTAACTGTTATTTCACTGAATGAATGCTAATGTGGTAAAGTGAACTATAACAATCATCAGTTTTAGGATCAGATGTGGCATCACTTGTACACTTCCATGAAGCTCTAAAATATAAGTAGTTCTAGTTGGAGTATAACACTGGGACTAAAAAAAACACTTTTGTAATTAATTTAACAAAAAAATTAGTGATTTACAGCTTTAACTTGTCTCTCAAACAGAACTGTTAATCAACACAGTAAGCCATTCTCTCAGTTTAGCCTCTGTCATAATCCTGGGCCCGGTACACATATTAGTGTAGAGGATTTGCATACATGTTTTTTTCTTTTTTAATGCAACAATTTCTCAAGACCGTGCTAATAAATTTGTAAAAGTGTTCTGGAGATGACTTGTTTTAATGGCCACTCCTCGTTCCAAGGAGAAGGTCCTCTTTGTAGCATGATAAGCCTCCATCCAGGGACATATTGGTTTAATCTGACTGACAGCCTGGAGCAAGTAATAACCATCCATCCATAATCTAAATGGGATGCAGTCAGCCTGTCCAGCACTGGGCTGATACAACCTCAAGGTGTTCAGCCCAGATAGTGCGTCCGTGGGCTAGGTGCACAGGACCTACAAGTGCCTGAACTATAAGACACACATACTGAATATTCTCACTTTGAATATTAGCAGTATGATCCCACCATGCAACAGCACATGCGTTCACTGGGAGTGCATGCCTTTTGAAACAATCTTATTTCAAAGAGCAATATGTTGGAATTGTGAGTAAGCAAACACAAGTCGCAAAAAAGCATGGCAGCTGGCAACGCCCTGAACTTGTCAATGTAGAATGTAAAGAATGAAATACAGAAGGAAAAAAAAACATGTTCCCTGTGTGAGTATGTTATGGCTTGAATTGTTATATTTACAAATGCAGTATTAATGCTCAGTATTAAATATACAACCTCAGTACAAAACATCAGTTACAAACTAAAGCTGAAGTAAGTGTAACCTTTGATTAAAAGTATGTTTGTGTATTGTTGGATGGAAACTCTTGATGACTTAGTGTGTGGGTTCTAACTGCTTTTAAAATCTTTCAGTGTGATATGCCAAACATTAGCATTTAACCTTAAGACCGAGAAAGCTTTGGTAAGTATTGTGTTGATGTATCAACATTAGTCTGGGTGACGGGTCATTGCGATGATTGCAGTAAGTGTAATTTTGATAGCAGTCCATTATCACGCACTTGTGGAGGCCAGCTTTGTTTTATGATGTTGTGTTTAATGGGATTGACCTGTTTTATACTCAAAAGGTTGTGAGAAACCAATTTTAAATGTTGAGAAGTTTGACTGTTCAATGACCATTAGGTGGGGATACTTTAACATTAATATATCAAGTACTACAGTGGAACAAATAAATTAAGATCAATTGCTTAACAGGATTAATTATGTGTGCTGCTTTGTCTCCATAAAAAAAAAATCCTTCTGTAAAGTGAAAGGTAACTATGGCCCACATAATAACTTTGTAAAGCCCATCCCTCCTACCTTTATGACTAGTTGGCCCATGACACAGTAAAAAAAACAAAAAAACAATTGGTGTAATGGATTGTACTCCCATTTAACAGTGGAGCATTGAGAGTGACGGCCAGCTGTCAGTGTTAGTGCAAGCTGAACAGGCGCCACTTGATGCCTCTGACAAATCCTGTTTATGTCTGTCAACAATGGCCTTATTATCAATCTCAAGAAGCAAAAGTTTTTGTTGAAGTCTTTAAGTTCTTATTTTGAGCATTTGTCAAGGGGTTATGAGCACAGTGGTTGCATTAATCAGAAAACATTTGCTCTCAGGCTTCATTTAATTACTGCTTGAAACAAATCAGAGTTGAAATCCTTCTTAAGAAGTTTTCTAGCGTAAATGTGTACTATTCAAGTGTGCATAGAGGCTTTTGAACAGCAACCCTTTTCCACTCATAACATGCTCAGTCCCAATAATGTAAATAAGTCCACCAAAAAATCCAAGCACAACTGAGATTAGGTTTTAGGAAAATTTAACAAACTGAAGTCAATCATTTTTTATTCAGTTGTAATTGTTGCTATGGAAAACTATGGATTTCTTGTGCTCACATCCTCTTTCCTTCACCACCTACATACCTTCACAACAAACACATGCATCCTTGCTTTCTAACCCCCTGCAGATGCTCGCTGAGTCGCTGCACATATCTCCCACATCACATCACCCTTAGAAGTGTTTGTTCCACAGAATCAGTGCTCATTAACATGAAATAATCTTGGCAGAGGCGGTAGCTGTGAACGTAACTGTGAAATGACTCACACAAACACACAATACCAACAATAATTAAGGCGGCATTGTTGATGTTCCTCCAACTAATGGTGAGGGAGAGGTAGCAACAGCCTTTAAATCATGGAGCAGTATAAACACCATTATTCCATAAGCAAATAAACCATTTATTGTCAGCACAGTGTAGATATCCATGATAACTCAGACTGTAGTTTGTGATTGCTTGTGGATGTTTACTCAACTAGAGAATCAAGTTGCTTCTCCAAGCATTACAACCCAAAAAATATTGGCCAAGACCATCTACAGGGAAGTGTTTTGTGATGCAGTCAATATTGAGTGCAGACATATCCAAGGCCTGATTCATACTGTGTTTTCGACACACAATCAATATGTTTTTGAAAGTCTGCTTTAAGTGTCAGTGGGCAAAACCAAAAGTCAGAAAGTAATATATGTTTTTGTTCTCAACGTTGAATTGAATTGATTGCATGTCCTAAAGAAGACTATACCTGTAGAACAGAAGCAGACAAGATTGATGGTTCTGAATATCTGAAGATAAAACGTGATCCCAGGACAAAATTGTTATTTATTTACCTTTATTTAAAGGTACATTACGAAAGTTTCAATGGTTCAAATAAAAAAATTCTAACCCATACATGCATCAGCAACAGCCTGATGGATTTGCCACTGTTGCCTTTGTAAGTCTGTACAGTGCATTAAATGAGAAAGTTTTGGGATCAAAACTCCCGCACTGTTTCAGCAGACATGACGTAATGCGTGTGCGTGCTTTTTTACCTGGTTCTCACTTCCTGATTTGCCGCCATAAGTAAACTAAGCAACACTAGCGGAAAAGTTAAAAACTGAATCCTGGAAACACAGGGAAGAGACAGGCCTTGTGCGCACTTGAAACCAACAGATTCTTCTTCGGTAGTTTTTTGTTCGTGCTCGTATAAGGGTCTAAGAAAAGGAATCAGTGGCAACTCAGAAACAAAGACATTGTTTTTGTTTGTTCTTTAAAATCAATTGAAAGCCCCAGAAGGTACATATATATATATATATCGACCTATTGCACGATATATGTAAATGAGCGCAATAGTATTTGGCTCCGCAATATATCTGCGCGGTCACGTGTGGGCAGTTTGACACAGAGCAGAGTCAGAAGGTAGAACACAGTAGATTCGGCTGTCTGTTTTAAAGTGGTTTAAAAAGTAACCTGTTGTAGCAGCGAGCTAAAATAAAGCTAACTTCATGTAGCAACAGTCAAATCAGAATTTCACAAACTCCTCCCTCTGAGCGTTACCATGGAGCCCCTGACCAGCCTTTACTCACCAATACAATCTCTAAAATTTTAGATGAGCTTCGATAATGAGCTGTAATAATACTGTAGTTTTCTTAATTCAAATTAAACACATACTGTGGGCTATATGCCGACCTGAACCCTAGTTTGTTAAATGAAGGTAGACGGTATCATTTAAAATTAAATCACGATATTAATATAGAATGTTGAAATATCCCTCGTCCTTCTGTTGATATTGTAGGTCCACAGTTCAGCTGAATAAACAAAGAAAATTAAAGAGTTTAAAATATTGTGAATGCATTTAGTCTCTGCAGTAAAATATTGTAGACTATATATCTATATGTTGATGAATTATTATAAAGTCATGTGATCTTTGACCACCACGCCAAGGCACTTGGCCCAGAAGAAACACTGCACCATAATTTTCTTTTTACTATTGTAATAATATTGTTTATCACAGTTAATTCTGCTGCAGTATATTGCACAGCAAAAAGTATACAGCCCTACCAATAAGTAAACCTTCTTGCACTCAAGGAAGGCCACTTCCCTGGGCATACAGTTCACAGTGATTCATGAGGCGACAGCAACCACTGACAAATCTAAGATTGTTAAATCTGCTGTATAATTTCTGCCATTTTCTTTCTCAAAGGAAAAAAAAATGGTATACTATTATTACACAGTAACAATGACTATTCTTCCAAATATAATCCCAAGATGAAAAATAGTGTGCAACAGCCAGATGGCAAAAAGGCTGATAGCAGTAGTGTGGCAGTCAAGCACATGTTCCTTTTCAGAAATAAAGATGCCCTACTGTACTTTAAGCATTAAATGAGGAGAATTGTATCCATTTTCTATCACTTGATAAATGCTCTATGTGAATACAAAAAACACACACATACATACATATTAGGGCTGTGACCAGATCTTGCGCCGCAAGCTCTCGCAAGATCAAAACATGACAAGATTTTGTGTCAAGGTGAAAAGCTGTCTTGTGATATCAGCATGATGGAGTGTGAGGGTGAAAGTAGTCCTCAAGATACCACCACTACTTCTAAATCATCTCTGTGGGAACATTTTGGTTTTCTGGAAGGAAATAAGGAATGGCAAAAGAGTGATAGACAAGAAACAAACAGTATTGTAAGGAGACAATGCCGTGCACTGCAGCAAACACAAGCACTATGCAAAAAGACATACAGAGCACACCACACCAGTAAATAGATTAAAAATCTTGTCTTGTTCTCGTGAACCCTATCTCATGTCTCGCCTCAGACATTTGTGTCTCGTCACACCCCTAAAGGTTTCACATCTAGAGGATTGCACTTGAGTGTACATTTACATTTGTTTATAAATACAACATACATGCTACAATTTCACATCAAACTTAAAAAGGTACCAGTAAGTCCCAACATCTTAACGTTCGTCTTTTTGAAAAACAGATTGTTAAACCTCCTCCTGTGGCCCCTGTTTTTCTCTGAGAAAAGGTACTCCAAAGGTCCTACAGAAAACAGCAGCTCTGCACCTCATTCAAGTGAAGGGCCTCTAAAGGATGCAGAATAGCTCAAGCAAAGATTTGTCTCATACATATATTCTGGGAAAAGCAAACAACGTGAAATGGAGTGCACTATAAATTAGGGTGACTGCATGAACACTACCAGAGCAGCTGATTGTGTCAATGAGAGAAGGTGGAGAGGACTGTATAAGCATAATTTGTGAACAGTTTAAATTCTCACTGCAATCTGACGCAATGTTTTAAAACATAATTGGGCAAATTAAAGACAGCATCAGTCCACACCAAGTTACTCCATTGTGTATCTTGTTTTTCTCAAATGACAAAGGATCAAAACTTGAAAGAGTAAAGTGAAACTTTGTTTCCTTGCCAATTGGGTATCTGAGGTGTAATTTGTTAACATCAAAGAGTAGAGGAGAAAACCCTGACTCATTGCACTGTATCCCGCATTGTTATTGTGGAGCAGGAGGAGGGGTGAAACTCTCACTCATCCTAATTGGATGTAATAGCTAGAGGGAATAAGCTTGCTTTGGCCTCAGGGAAGGCAAAGCAGAAAGACAGAAGGGATGTTTAGAGAGGACTGAAATGTTAAGCATCTCTGGAAGAGCAGAACAGACAAGAAGTGTGGGCACAGAGAGTTACTGTTCAGAGACGGCTCTACAAAGATGTGTACAAAAGAGACAAAAATAAGAGTGTGCAGGAATGTAGACTGGGATTAAATGGCCCCAAAGGGGAAGGAGAAGATTGGGAAATAGCCACTTCAAACAGATGAGCAGCTCATTGATAACACAAAGCATGTCGGCCACTGACTGAGCTGATAGCTTTTAGCTGGGCTAGTCCAGACAGAGAGAGAGAGAGATGGAGGTCCTACATGTAGCGACATTAGAAGATGGTAGCCCTGTGAAGTCAGTCGAAAGCTGAGGGCAGTCTTTTTAACCATTTATGGCTTTGACAGCTTTCTTTTGTTTTGGAAATAAAGTAGCTGGTCATTTTCAGTATTTCATTTTAATAGGAAAAAATTTAAAAGGCTTTTCCAGAGACAACCAGATTTTTTTTTCCAAATCCCAGATATTGCTACTTGATTTATCAAAAGCTCTCATGTCCAAATGGTTAGAAAGGGATTTTGGAAAAGGAATTAAAATAGCATATTACCATAATAATAATAATTAAAAAAACAAAAACTGTTGTCTTTGGTTTAAGTAAAAAAGCTGACATCTGGACTTTGCTTTATGAATTAAGGTTCTTTGGCATTTTATTGCCCAAAAAGTTTAAAACTGCCTCAGCTTTTCTTTTATACTTATTTTCCAAGATTTTGTTCATTTCCATTTTGCTTCATATGATGTACTTTCAATCTCCTGGTAGAAATAAATCAAACATTTAAATCTTCATCTCTTTTTCCAACAACACTAAACGTGATGTAAGACTTCAGCAGACTCAACTACAGCCTACAGCAGCTACGGCAGACAGTCAACAGCCATAATCTTCATGGAGTGGTTGAGCTTTGGTGACTGTGTGGTTAAAGGCTTCACTCAACGTTATAATAACCTCAAAGACGTGCACACACTCCTCACTTTTAAGCCCTTGTCATGAAAACCAACTTGTCATGAAACAAAAAAGCCACCAACTGGGGCCCTCACAAGAACTGGGTCTGTTTCTTCCAAGCTCGTGGTATGGTCTGGCTATGCTCAAACCACTCTCCTCTGAGAGATGCTTTAATCGTTTAAGACCATTACCGTTGCTTCACTAACTTCATACGGTGAGTAAACCGAATTTACATTTCAGACTGCGCTGATATATATTCCCACTGGAGTCTAAAATTCCAGATAAGACCATCAAGGCGGCATAGATTGGTAGATTCAAAGAAACAAAAGAACAGAGCATATCGCAGAGAGGGGTTGAATATAAACAGAAAAACATGCCCTGCTAGAATCTCCCTTTTCTGTAACATAAAGGTCTCTATTGTTGTTAGCAAAGAGACGGCCCCTTATTCGTGCCACTATCGCTCTCATTACTGTGCATCCTGCCTCAGCTCACTCTAAGCCCTGCAGAGGAGCACTGAGGGCTTCGGTCTCAGGATAAGATCAATACGTCTCCTCATCATGGGCTGGGGCCAGCAATAATGCACTCAGTCCAGGCCTGCAGGGTTCACAGGCTTTGCAGCAACTTGGGACTTCTTCAAGGTCTTGGGCTCTGAGGTGAAACTTTTACTCATGTACGATATAAGCCACAGGGTCTCTGAGGAATAAAATGTGTGATTAAATTAATACTGGTTGTACTGCCATCATGAGGCAATGTTGTTTTACACAGTGATCTTATCAGGGTCAGTATTTACAATCCTCAACTATGGCTTCTATGAAAACACATTTACTACAGTTAAAATATGATTATTTAGCCTTTGAAAATGCAAAATGAATGAAAGTGAACATTGCTGCAGTGCAAGACTTTCAGTATCTAAGAACTTCACATGGTCCATATTATCCAGAATGCACAAAATAACCATTTACAGCTCACACGTCAACAACGTTGACATTAAGCCTTTTCCGCTTTCCTCAGTCACCTGGTTGGGGTGGTGGATGTGTACACAAACCCTAGGAATTTCATATGGCTGACCAGAATTTACATCTTACGTGAACACTTTGCCTAAATAGCAGCAGTTTGGGTGACAAGAAAGGAAGTTGTGTTACAGTGTTATAGTAGTCAGCTGTTGATCATATTTTATATTTATATTTCTTGCTGTGGACTATATAACCTCATTTTATACAAATATTTTCTTTAACACCACAAAGCACACAAATAAATTATGCATAATATCAGCATAATAGTCCACCAAAAATGGTTAAAAAATAAAAAAGTATATACCAAACCCAACACAGAATAGGCAGCAGGCAATAAAAACAGCTTGCATAAGAGGGTGGTCTGGACACAACACACACATCCGTTAGAGAGTTACTATATACAGCACATGATAATCAAGACAAGTGCATTAGAAAAAACAATACATTTTTATGCTAACCACTGATCAAGCCGATTGGAACTTTGACCGCCCTGGCATATAACGTCTACTTCTTTTATCAAATGCAGTGGTGGGGGATTTCCGGAAGCCAGTAGGTGAACCAAACACTAATTCAAAGTAAATTCAATTGGACTCAGTGATGGACTGGCCGAGGACTGTGTGCAGCAGAGCAAGAGCTGAATGAGTAATGTGCAAAAAGTCAATGAACATGCTAAACACACGAGAGTTATGCTTAAGCTTTGAATGTTTAAACACAGCCGGAGGCAAACACAACAAAACGCTCCTCCTGATGCAGTTTTCACCAGTTTTAACTAGTGTGGACTCTATTTTTCAGCTTAAGATCAAAATATAACCCAGTGTATGCTCAGTATTTTAGTGTCTTTAGACTTTAACTTGTGGCCATTAAGTAAAAAAATGACACGCAATGTCCTGTGCGCTACTGTGAAAGGAAAAAAAAGCAGGGGAATTAGGGGTTTCATTTGCCATTTTCACACAATGGATGAGCTAACCCAAAACTTCAGTCTACACCTGTGTGAATTAATGATTTGAAGTAATTTAAAGCTGTTCAAAAATGACACTGTGCTGTTGGGTTTCACTCCTGCTGACTGACAGCCATTCTCTTCTGCATCATCTGTAGATTCTTGAGAAGAAGTAGAAGCAAGCTGTTTGTGGAAAAATGTAGCAAATCCCGTGGTAATTATGGGATTGGTTCGGCATCTCCCGTTGTGGGAAAGCACTGATTGACACCCCCCTTCTACTGGACAGATAAAGTTAGCTTTCAGCTCATTCAGGTTTGCAACACGCCTGTACATTTGGTCTGTCCCCACCCCCGTCTTTCTGCATGCTCATTACAGATGCCCTACTTTGCTCATGAGCCAGGAGAGCCTTGCTAGCCTCATTACAAACTTGGACATCTCCCGTGTTTTGTACCTTTTTTCCCAGGCACGATCTCCCACATTCACGTTAGTATGGAATAAAAAGGTTCATTAAACATGTATAAAGAAGAGGGGCCTAGCATCTCATCTGCATCCTCACAGTAACCGCCGAAGAGGAAGCTGTGATGGGAATGTCGCTACACATTAGCAAACGCGCAATGACAAAACAGGCAAAGGAAAAAGCATTTTAGTCAAAGAAGTGTGCCACTAACTCGCTGGAATAATGCATATTCATCAGCACATGAAGGCTCTTGTGTGACCCTGTTTGTTAAATGTTTACCTCATTAGCTCTTTTGTTGTTGTGATGTTTTCCGTGTGGCATTTCGGATGAAAGGAATATTCTACCACACAAATGCAGTCTGGCAAAGTAAAAGAAATGTACAATGAAATCTTTAGTCTTTCTGACACATTTTCATTGTAAAATATTAGTTGCTCCAGGTTTTTAATGAAAATATTTCATATTTCCAGTCACTTTCAGTTAAATGGTTGAATGAATTTGAGCGATAGATGTGTGTGAGACCAGCCAAAAGTAAAACCTAACAGAGATGTTTATTAGCACAATAAACTCAGTTGTCACTTGATGTGGAGTAGAATTGGCTGCCTCTAAATTCAACGCATTTTGCGAATCCACAATGATTCTGTTGCAGATAGGCCTCTCGTTTACACAACACCAGTGTTTTTGCATCTTGAAAACACTGTTAACTAAACAGTGTACACGTACATGCTGCTATATTAAAGTATCAGTTTTGCAGTGAATTTTATTATTTGCCACATAAAAAGACCAATAAGTGCAGCACATTGGCTAAACTTTAAGAAAAATGGTAACTGTATTAAATCTACAGACAAATGCACTGGAATATGTTGCATTTCTTTGGTATTTTGATAAGTTACAAAATTTATACACAGAGATCATTCAAAACAGGTCATAACCGGTCAAAACAGGTCAAAACAGGTCAAAAGGTTGCGCTTTTTTCATTTCAAGCTTCTTTACAGCATTTCTTCCTGATCATCCATCTAGTTGTATTCCCCACTGCTTTACGCTATGCATTGTGGGTACTGAAAAGGAGCAAATTGCATATTTTTAACTTGCTTATGTATTGGTCAGTCAATTTTAATTGATCGTGGAGAAAACACAAAGCTGTGCCCCAATGTAAAGAAAAGTGAGGCGCAGTGGTTTATCAGTCATGTTGTGGAGGCATGACTAATTACTAAACATCAAAACACTTTGATAGTTTTGTTCACAACATCACAGCCACTGACACAAAGGCTCGGCAGCCAACTTTGAAACATGTTAAAATTAGAGTCTCTGCTGTGTGTTTTTGTGTGAAAGAAAAAAGAAGAGTGAGATATCCTACAAAGACTCCTCATGAGCGCAGTGAAACTGGTTAAAAATACACGCTGCGATTTTTGAACTTCCTCACATGCTAATATAAGTTGTCAGACGATTCACTGTCTCAACATAAGGAGGCTATATTTCTTTTAAGTAGTGATATAAATGTACTTTTCTTTGCATTTCACCTGCAGAGAACATCTGCGGAGGGCTAGAAAGATCATACTATTTGAATATTTTATGCACCTCAAACAGTGGTGAATAATACAGCACTCAGCCAAACTAACTGTTAACTTAGAAGCAAAAAGGAACTAGACGTTGGTGTCAGTGGAAAAGGCTGACTTTTTAAACAATGTTTAATGTGCAATAATGTTACCAGACAAAGGAAGAGTATATTTTTAAAAGTGCCAATTGCCTTTCTCTGGCAAACAATCATTCAAAATTACAGTTAAAGTTCTGTTTAACACAATAAAAACAAATATACTTACACTATACAGTGAAAACATTGCTTTCGTTCTGCTCTGACATTGCGATTGTAAAGTAGATTGTAAAAGAACACACATAAGAACATCTTGAAATGCAAGCATTTTTTGATTTTGTATTTTGGCTTTGTTCTACAACTGAACTGAAGCCTGCGGACATTTCTCTTGTCACTACCGCTCATTAACGCCACATCCCCTGTCTTTCCGAACTGCCAAATGTCACTTCTGTCTTTCATTGTGCATCATGTGTTGTTACTCGGGGGGCAGTTGCTCAGGTGGTAGAATGTTTCGACATATAAGGGTAGGTTGGCGGTTCGATCCCCGCTCTCCCAAGGACATACTGTCATTGTGTCCTTGGGCAAGACACTTCACCCACCTTGCCTCCAGTGCCACAGCTCTGGTGTATGAACTTGTGAGTGTGTTTGGTGGTGGTATAGGCTGTCACGTCTCTTTCAGTCTGCCCCAGGGCAGCTATGGCTACAGAAGTAGCTTCCCACCACCAGTGCGTGACTGTGGAGTGAATGAAAAATGTGAGTGCTTTGGGAGAAAAGTGCAATATAAATCTGATCCATTAATACTCTCTGTTGCTTCTTACAACAGCCAGACAGTGTCTATTAGTACTATGAGTAGTTTAATTGGAACTTGAACAATCTTGTTTTATAACTATATCCTAATATAACCCCTTTTTATAAATACAAACACCCTGAGCAGAATATTTTTAGTTTTCGATTACGTTTTCCTGTGAATGTTGGACACAAAAATGCACTGTTTAATAAATTAATTTAAAGCCTATTTTCATCTTAGCTACTAGGGCTTTCACTCTTTGTCTGGCCTCCCTTCCTGTTTTTTATTATTTTATTCTTTTTTATCTGCTACTGTTATAGACACTTCAAGATAAATCTAAACGATTTTGACTAAAAATGTCCCTCTAAAAACACTCTATCACCATGGCATCAGTATTCTTTTTGTTTGGATTTTTTTGTAAGCAGACACAGCTATTATCCAAACAACAGTCAGTATGGTGCCTTGTACCACACTACTGGCACTAAGCAGATTTGCACAAAACAGGTATAATAAGAAGGCATATTTGTCTGTTGGCAAATGAGTGAAGTGTGCATGCACGTCCCAGTCTGAACTGCAGCCTAAAATTAGTGTGATGACATTTCTGGGTTACGTCTGTAAGTTTCAAACCCACTCTACTGAGCAGGCAAAGAAACAAACACATACTGTATAGTTCAGGACAAGTTATCTTAAATTGCATCACTCAAAGATTTACAGTTCAATTTTATTAACCCTCCATCTTGTCCCTCCCTAATGTCTTTTCTGTTATTGACTGGTTCTCAGCTAATGTGTGTCTTCAGAATAACAACAAGGAGACCTACATCTCCTTGGCGCTCGCTGGAGTAAGAACATAAGCCACCTGCAGCCATGTGATCTCACATAAGTAGTTTGGGCTTATTGAAAAAGCAGCAGTGTTTCAGAGCCCAATGGAGAGACATTATCAGACCAAAGTGAAGCTCATTGCTTAACTCCTCAATTGTATTTTGACTAAAGCGGGCTAAACTTCATGCAACAAAGCAAGATGAAATTTAAACAACATGTCAGCATCTGAAGCTAAAAGATTCTGTAATGTATGCTCTAAAATAATATGTTGTATGATGTTAACGGGCTACTGCCGCTTCATGTTGAATTCTTTTTTATCGATTTTCTGTTTTAATAGGGGATCTTGTGTTCATGACCAACAGTCATAATTAACGTTTATTATTGCAATGACATGACCACACCTATTTGAGTATTACACACAAATTCCAATTAGCTTATGGGAGGAATGCCATAAGCTCCACCCTGATGCTCGTCAGTGCATTCCCCTTACAAACACTGAAACATCCAGTATCTACAGTCCCCAGTTTATAGACACTGTTAGAAGAGGACAAAATAAGTCACAATTCTTTTTATAATACAAATTGCCCTTGACCAATTCTGCAGTAAGCTGTACACCTTTGTATTCAACAAAGGCAGTTGCTTGGTGCCCAGCTGAGCATTTAAGGCCATGTGTTTCCAAACAGAGAGCTCAAGTTGGCAGAATAAACAAGAAATGTGCCACTCATAACAAACAACACACATTTGTCTTCTTTCTTTCTCATTGAATTAAGCAGCAGGAATTTGGTCTGGCTCCCATACAGTTTCTGTAATTACACAGAACAAGTTAACAAGAACAGAATGATGTGCTTTTCATTTTAATTTATAAGCAGAAGCAAAAAAGAGAAGAACAGAGGTGAATAATGACAGCTAAAAACACATTTGTTCTTTTAAGATTAAGAGACAGTTTGCCTTAATGATCGTAATGTAAGAATGGACTCAAATGTTGTAAACTTGGTTCAGTCTACTAAAAGCTGAGAGATGGCTCACCAGACGTGGCTCACCATAACCCAATGCTTTGCTACTACTATTGCAGAAAATATTAGAAAAAGAACTATTTTTAACAATTGTTAATGAGTGACCATACCACCATACTTTAGAAATCATTCCATAAAGTCATTATTGTATGTTTATAAAGCAGTGTGAGAAGATTGATTATATACATTTCACTGCAGATAAAGCAGTCCTACATTAAGAGACATGGAATATGACTCTGGTTTTCACAGGCAAAGATGAATTTCAAACAATGGTACTGTTGTACATTTGATCAAATAAGCCCTTGATTTCTTATTGAAACTGTTTTCGCTTTTTTCCCAGCATGACCTTGACAGATAATGTTGCTTTATGAATGTTCTATCATCAGTTTAAAAAACACTCTCTCAGCTATAAATAGTTTTGACATCCAAGTCCAGGGGCCATTTACACAACACCAAATTGCAATTGATGCCCCATGGTGTAATCAAAATGATCTTGCGTTTTGAGCGCGTTGCCATGTCTTGTTTTAGCCCTATTTGAGCTTTCTCACCTTGGACAGTTATCATGGGTTAGTGGGATTACTAAAGAGCAACATGTGGTCCTTTGAATGTTCAAAGAAGAAATGGGGAGCTGCTATGTTCTAGTAGCCTCAACATGAGCCGACACTACAAAAGAAAACTTCTTATAATCATTTTACTCATCCGAGGGGGTTGGCTGGCACTGTCATGGTCTGATTTCTGTAATATTACAATGCAAAGAAGAAGGCAGCTTGAGTCAGCTGTCATAATGTTACATGCTGTTTTAAGTACCGGAGGACCTGAACACCCCAGGTTTTCAGTGCATGAATGGTGAACAGATTTTTTAAACTTTTGACTTATACAACTTGTTTTTAACACAGTGGCCAGAGGCATATGAAAGATGTCTGTTAAGCACAAAATGTGAGTTCTCATAGTCCCTCTGGTGCCCTTCCAATAAGTCAGCTATGAAATGTGGGCAGGACAAGATGCCTAGCCACAGCAAAGACATAGCACTATATTCATTAACTTGTCAGGCCAGGAGACAAATAACCACTCCTTTTAATATTAATGGTATTAAAGAACATTTGCACTGACAATGCATGGCTCAATAAACTTTTGCACATAACAATAATGTCTATGAGGACACATTGACACAAGTCCAACCACTAAGCAGATTTCTTACTGATATCCCATGGTGCAAAGCCTCATGTGTGGGATGCCATCCAATAACATCTCTTAGGTTATCGTGGCTGCTGATCTGACAGCCCTGACCTCGCTCTGCTGATTAAACATGATGCCATTTCAAAGAAGCAAATAGGCCACTGTTGAAGGTGCTTGCATGGTTTTTAAAAGTCAAATGCATAACAACCACAACCTTCATTAACCTGGAAATAGCTAGAGATAGATGCATTACAAGTGTATGGCACGCTTAAGGATCTTTATTTAATAGAATGTTATGTATTTAACAACAAAACAGAAAAATGATCTAACAATTGCATTTTTGATTTTTTACTTGCTATGTCATGTCTTCTTATTTGCAGCCAGTTCTTTGTTTACCCAGATTTATGCCAGATGTTATTCCAGTTGGAAAGGTAGCCAAAACTTGTGTCGGTCTTTGCCCAGGTGTTAAACACAGGATTTAATATTTTTGACTACAAAAGTCCTATTGAGATAACAAACTTTTATTCAAGGCAGCCTCTAGTAGATGTGCACATTTTTAGTGGTAATGGAAAACTACATCAACACAGAGAGAACATAAACACTTGACACAGAATAGCGTAGAATAATAGTATTGAACCATGGAATCTCGCTGTGATTTGACAGCTATAACACCTTCCCACTTTGCTCTGCTTTGCTGTCAAATCTGTTGTGTTCGAATGTGTCAAGCTAATCAACAACACAGCCATTACAGAAACTGTAGCATTTCTAATTCAGTGTGATCAGCTGCACTGGGCGAGAGTCAGAAAAAAAGAGTCCAATGGCATCTAAACTAATCGTCATTCATCAGTAACAGACAATAACACAGCCATTCCAGATGGCTGTCCATTTGGCTAAAAGGCACTAATTGTTCAGCTATTACGACAAAACTGAAAACAAAATGAAAATATACAACAACAACACATTATAACAGCCTCTCTCGCAAACAAGCAAAATCTTACATTTCTATAAAGTAGACCCAAGAGTGCACCCATGGTTGCTCTGTCCAGCACAACAGACACGATACCAAATAATGTGTGGGTGTCAGTACCAGTAACCAGCCAGAGGAAGTGATGTATTGCACACTTTTGGAACAATGCAGTGTCTTTTACCTGAAGGCGAATGTTTCTACCCCATCAATTTGTTTTAGAGAACAAAGCTAGCCTGTGACATCCTCAATAGAGTGTTTGTTAGCAACTGTCTCAAAAGACACCTGCTACTTTGAGCCAGGGAAAGAAAAAAGAAAAAAGGTTAAGTACGGGATGTGGCATTTGAAGATTCCCCAAAGAAACCCTCTCTAATGATCAGTCCAGGCGTTGCTGTTAGTTACAAGATTCCCATTTAAACTCAACAAAAGTCATCCCACTCCATTTGGTTGCATTTCCTCTCACAAATCAACTTGCTAAATAGACAGACTCCCTTTATAACATTTACTGGAATATGATTAATTAAGGTACTAGCTGAGGGGTATTTTTAACTCGCTGAGTGTTGAAACAAAACGACCCATGGCACTACGGCTCCCTGCTTTGCTGTGCACTCATTATGCCAGCCGAGCAGGGAGTATTATGTCTTGAAACAGCAGACTCGAAGTTGACACTGCGAGGCTTAGGGGGCCTTAGAAACTCTGCTTAAGGCACAGTGCTGGTTTGAGAGACTGAAGGCTGTCTGACATGTGTGACTCCCGAGGCAAGCGTGTCGCCAAATGAATAGAGACAGGGAAGATGGCATGACCCACTTCCATAGAGGCCACACAGCTTCTTTTCTTTCCTTTCATTGAAATCGCACAGGTAGCTTACTGTTCTTCACTGTACATGGGAAATAAACAGCAGCAGGATGCTTATTCCATCACTGGAAAGGGCAAAGCGTGGCTTGGATGTGGGATTATTTGAATGCTGATTGTCATAGTCTGTCTTTTTTGGTCAGTCAGTGGACTTTCAATCTTAACATTCTAGTCAATAATGGTAGGCTATCTAGCTCCAATTGATAAGGAGTTCTCTGCATGAGGAACATCTCCACTAAAGCTTAAATGTAATGGTTTTGCAATCTTTAATTTTCCTTTTCTTTTCACACAAGAACAGAGTCATTACCTGGACAAACAGCTTATTTTATCCCGTGGCAGAATCACAGAGGAGCAGAGCAAAGAGCTGGAGATTATCAGAACAGTGGAGCAGCCCTGTGCACTTATCTCCTTCCAGTAAGACACTCTGAAACACTGGCTGTAGCCATGCTTATCAGACGCTATTAAAAATGTCATTATCCACTCAAGAAAGTGTTCCAGACGCAAATAAACCAATTAACTCTTGCACACGCGAGTTTTCTAAAGAGGAACCTATTAAGAGGCTGGTTTGATCACGTAAAAGCCTATATGCTGTAGCCTATTGTAGCCTATTTATAGGGGCTTATCCGTGTTAACAGACACTTCAGTAAAAAGTAATGGCTCTCATAACTGTACCCATCAGTTTACGCTTTTCCCACACTAAAGGACTTATATTGTCATGTTTTGACAATCGAATACGGCCAGTTTCTGACTCACCTTTAACATGCTGCGGGACAGCGGTGCTCAAACATAGCGCGAAGGAAAGGAGTAGCGGTCCCATCCTCTCTGCGTGTCGCTCTGAGCAAACCCCGAGTGACTGTCTGACTTCCAAGGTTAAAGAGATGGGCTAAAATACCAAACAAAAGCCAAAAGTTCTCCCTCCTCCGTAGAGGCTGAGCAGTGATTTTCGCCCCTGTACGTCCTGTAAAATTAGTTAAAGGTGAAGTCCTCCTCTGGTATAAAGCGAACGCATTGAATGTGGGTTGTTTTCTTTTTGGTCTTGATCTTGAACAAGTGGACCGTGCGTGGCAGGTCCCTGTGCTGTCTTCCCGTCTCTTACCGCAGTGGTGCGATGTAGTGGAGACAGAGACGTGTGCGCTCAGCTCCCGGGCAATTAAAGGCAAGCGCACGGATGTTCAAACTCAACTTCCGGCTAGCACCTTCAAAATAATGAACATGTACGAACCACTTCCGTAAATTCGGCGAATTTTATAACACAGTACAAACTTAGGTACATAATGATAAAGGGTCGCATTTACAGGAACAAATAAACTAGTAAACACCTGACAAGTGTGTACCCTTTAGAGCAGTGGTGTGAAAACTAAGGCCCGGGGGCCACATGCAGCCGTGGGGTTGTTTAATCTGGCCTGGCATTTAATAATATTTTATTGATAATTAAATGCTACATATATTTTTCCTTCAATATTCTGCAGTGATCAGTTGATTCCACTACAACATGCTCCAAACGGTAACAACCTTTCCTAAAGCTAGCATCTCTACTCACAGAAAGAGCTTCACTGGTTTTCAAACAAACTCTAAAGAGAGGATCTGAAACTGAGGAGGTGCAGCTTTGACTGTGGTGTTGAATATACAGTGTTTATTGCACGTGTTGCCTATAGTTCAAGCTTTATTATATTGGCAAAAGAGATATGTTTTTATGGAGTTTGAGTTTGAAGTGAGTTTTTCCGTGTTGCCCTGGTCCCATGTTCTAATGTGGCCCTTGGGGAAAAATAATTGCCCACCCTTGTTTGGGAAATCTGGGCTATATGCTTCCACTGTCGACAACTTGTTAGATTCCAACTAAACAGACCTTTACAAACTAGAGTTTAGTGGGTTTTTACTCTGCTACTTTTTCTTGCAAAGCAATTTCAAAAACCTCCCAGAAAGGGACTTTAAATTGTATGATCAGCCTCTTCAGCCTTCCCTAACCCATTTTTACGTTCCCTGTGGGTTTTCTTTAAAGCCTAGAGAAATTGGGGTTACTTATGATGAATAAAGCTTTCAATACATTTTCCGTTGTTCACTTTTTTAATACTTTTTGGAGAAGCCATTTAAATCCTTAAAGTTTAAAATAAGTGTTTATGTTCAGCATTTTAAATATTACTTAATACAGACTTGTCATGAACACATCGAAATGAGCACTTTATTATAAGGCCTGTGTGTCCAAACATTTTGCATTTTAGAAGTACCAAAAACAAAACTGTCATGTAGACACCTGTGTTTGTTGACTAGCTACATTTTTTCTACTAAAGGAAGGCAGTGTGTTGACAACCAGTCATTTATACATTTTATACTTATTCTATCATAATTTCTTATCAAATGAATACATAAGTCTTTTATGATTTACAGATATATCAGTTTAGTACAGACCTGTTAACTTCCTCCCAGTAATGACTCGAAGCCTACACACATTCAGCAATTCCTACGACTCAGTCCAGTCCTCTGCACTGGTATTAATCTACCACAGTCAGTCCATCTTCCAGCACAACTTCTCTTGTCTCTTTTGCCCTTGTCCTTTCTTGGTTTGACGCGTTGAGAAGCACAGCTCAGACAGCAAATCCTCTTCAAATAACATCCATCTTCATTTAGGCCATGGGGACCCATTTGGGATGAGCAACGGGCTGGAAAACACAGTGACCTTCTCATTTTTGACTTATTTAACTGTTTTTATTTCAGCCACTAAAATGTGTTACTGTGGTCAACTTTCTTATGTATTACACATTTGACAGCTTCAAAGATGAGACCCTTTTCATGAAATTTGGTATGAGGGGTCCTGACACCTTTAGGATGAAAAAATAATCTCAACTAAAAACTAAAAAAATGTATGAAGTCAGACCGAGCATGTACTATTGGCGTGAGGCTTTACTATGTCTCCTGCCCTCAGCATTTCCATAACCACAATTTTAATGAGGTTAACCTCTGTAAAACACTGGATAAGGGGATAAGTGCCAGTTCTTACTCACCTCTCTCTTCCCATCAGTATGCGCTCTCCTCTCTCAGCCTCTCTCAGGGGGAGAACTGCTTTTTCATATCCACTCGCTCCCCTCTCTCATCTCCCATGTCTGCAGGTTCTCGTGTTCTCCCTCCCAATCACACCGCCTGAGTCATGTTCAAGGCCTGTGTCTTTCTCTTGCACTCACCACAAAGGCAGCCTAACAAAAGCCTAAGGCGGACTGAGGGAGAGGGGGAACGGTGGTGGTGGCGTGGGGTGAGATAGTAAAGGAGATGGATGAAGAAAGTGGGAGAGACGAAGAACGCGAGAGGCAGAATGAGACAGTGAGGGAGGCAGGCAACACTAAATTAGATGCTCTCGGAGAAGAGACAGTGAATTAATTCCAAAGAGAATATTGCATTGTGTCTTCTTCTGTCTTGTTCTCTCAGCAATGGGACGTACAGAGCTGTTGTGTTCTCTCAGCAGGCTTCTCTGCTTCTCTCTATTCTCTTCCTCCAGTCCCAGGACGTTGGTACCATTGGAAATGCCTCATCCTTTGCTCTTCTTTGTCATCTTCTCGAATATTTTACTACTTCTGCAAACACACTGACTGTGAATATTGTTAATGCAGTAAAAATAAGATTTAGAATTAACAATGGCTTTGATCTTCAATAGAAAACTACTTTTAGACATTTGGAAATTCAGACCGAGCTATTTATAGATTTGTGACTATATTATTGCATTCACATTCATTTATTGATTACTTTTTTTTCTTTTTACAGTTTTTTCCCATGGGAATGAACCATGATGGATTTCCTCACAAAGAACATTTTCCATAACGCGCCCCCTCTGTCTGACCATAATAACTGATCTGCCACAGAGCACCCCCTCCCATCTGTTTCCACTATGGGCACGTCCAAGGAAACAATCTGGTGGTTGCCAGGCCTAAGCCCCCCATATCCACAGACCACCATTTCATAGTTTTGAGTATGGCTTGAAATCATTACATTTAACTGACTTTCATGTTTAATGCTCTAGTTTTCAGTGACTTGGAGTGGAATGCATAGTAGTGCTCAATAAACATTCTGTAAGAAAACCTATGAGCAAAAAGCCTTAGTAAAGAACAGGTACTTTCAGATGAATACCTGGTTGGTGATTTGGTGAATCGCTTAACCGCCCTTTACAAGGTTATCCAATCAGAGCCATGCCAGGTTGTTACAAAGTTTTCTGTCTTACTCAGGTGACCTTCAGCTGACATGTGTATAATCATCAGTTGAGATAAAGGCAAAAGACTTGGCAAGTTGTGTGACAAATAAATGCATTTTTGCTAACTAAAAACAATTCACTGAAATTGCCCTTTTAGCATACATGTTCCTTCCACTTCCACAACATTTACTATGAGACATTGTCCCACCATCTAACCTTAGGCAGGCACAACTTTGGAACCTTGTTATGTACCAGAAAACATCAAGTACATAACACCAGAAACAACTTTGAAAAAACATTTCAGGAAACTTCATTGAGCTTTTATTTAAATTTCTTATTTAGATTTCCCTATGCATATACCCTATGTATAGTTTGTTAAATCCACTTACTGAATTAGAAGAGAGTAAGAAATCCAGTTCCTCTATGCTCTAAACCCAATCCTGCGGACCAACTATATCCCCTGACTTAGAGGGACTATATTTTCTGTGCATAGATCAATATGTTGTCCGTGTGCAGCAGGATTTGACAGCAGGATTTGTAATGTAACAATGAGATTTATGAAAGTGTCCACCCCCATCATGATCACTGAGGAGAGCCACCATGACAACCCTATTCTTCTTCCTGTCCCCCATTAGAACCAAAAGTAACAGAGTCCGAAAATCAACACTTTTTATTTGACACTATACTCTACACTAGAACCTTTTTTACCTTTTGGAGTTTACAGAATACTTCCTTAAATACATAAAACAGCGGCACAATGTTAGCTATTCATGACGATAGCTGAGGGTTTAGAGCATTAGCATTGACAATAAACAAAGAAAATTCATTGGCGACTTGGTGACTACCCTTGGGTTGACCTCTACTAACCTCAGACGCAACCTCCAATCAATCTACAAACACTGAAAAACTCTGGCAGTTACAGAGAAATCTTTAAGAGTGATTGTCACAAGAGGTTTGAATGATATGAGCCTCTAAAAATAGAGCACCGATTTTTATCCAATTAGGAATCGCTGGTCTGTACCACAAGTGTCTCAGTGGTAATAGATGAGTGAATACCATAAGCTTCAGTGAGCTCCATAAACAACTTACTGAGACTATCTGGCCTGTTTCAGTATACACTCAATCAGTTCACAACTGGGAATTGGATGAATAGGTCTCTGCATGTTTATTACATACCGTGTATATTATTTCGTTATGACTGTGCATGGGAAAAGCAAGTATCATTAGAAAAAATGCCACAAATGTAGAATTGCTGCTTTCTGTCAGTGATTAATGACAGACAAAAATGTGCTTTCTTCTACGCTGATATGAAACACACTAGTCAATTACAGACTGCAGTGCCTTATAATAATATAATGGTATGAACGGTGCTTTAGAAAAGGATAAAATTTTAATTTGCTCTCTGTGCAGCTGCATCACAAACAGACGCCAAAAGCCAATAGTTTGGCATTCAAGAGAAGTGACATTTGATAAGTAACTCTGAAATCCACTTATGTTGTGGTAGCCACATCCTTTCTGAACTTTACCCAATGTGGAAAATTGTACAAAAGCCAAAACCTTGCTCAGGGAATAAACCTGTTGCTCTGTTGAGAGTAGATTAAGAGGAACTCATTCAGAAGACTAGTGAGTCAAAGGCTGACTAAATGTTTGTGTTTTCTACCCAGGGCCTGGGCGGCAGTGAGATGAAGAGACACTGCTCTGGCTCTGTGGGCGGAGAAGGAGATGAAAGTGACAGATAACAGGTGACACTTTACATCAAGCTTCCATTTATAAAGTAAACAACTTGAATGTGTTGCGTTTCTATACATCTTATTTTAAAGATACTTATTAAATTGACACAATCCCATGTAAGTAGTAATAGTTTCTAAATAAATGAGTGACTCATTGGAAGTAGAAACTACAAGAGGTGATTGTCAAGAGAACAACATCTAAGGCAATTTGATTTAAAATGAAATCCCTAAAATTACAATTACAATTGCTTCATTTTACATCAAAATCCAGTTTAAGAAGTCTATTGCCATTTGACATTGATAGTAATAAGTGTGTAATATACAGTATTATCTTTGCTAAACTATATGGTTAATTGATAGAACAACACAGACGTAAAATGAGCGACAACTGGCAAAGAACAATCCAAGGTTGCTTCTTCTTTTTATGTGCATCTCAAACTAAGAACCTCATTTATAATGGAAACAAGGATCCGGCTGTGTTTGACAATCCTCTGCCCTTGTATTAGTAAGCTACAGAGACAATCCTTTAACTGCTATTGATAGAGGACTGTGCCCTGGAGAACAGAATCCCTGTTGTGGGTAATCAGCAAGAACAGAACCGATTTTTGGTTCAATCCGTTCTGAAGATCCAAAAAAGACACAGTTATTTTACACCAGTAGCTTTAGAAGTTACAGATTTATCCTTGCATTGCCATTGACTGCCTTGGCAAAAACTATTAATTGATCAATAAGTTAAGCAGAGCTCGGATGACCAGTGACATAACGGCTCCTCGGTCCCGGGTTGTGATCAATATATTGACAAGCCTCAAAGTTACTGTCCTCTGTCTCTGTGGACGCCAGCATCACAGGGAGAAAGGCTCAACACTGTTATGAGAGCTGTCGAGCCATGTTTGCACCCAGCCATGCGTTTAACAGTGATGTTTACACCCCCCCGCTGGAATATGTAAATAATTCAGAGGTTATGCTAGGAATTGTCCCAGCACTGCCTATGTCAAGAAACAACAAATGACACCAGGCGTTTTCAATTTTCTCAGCCAATACTAAGCAGTATACTTGACATTTTTCTATTCCAATTGAAGAGCAGACTAAGCCTCCTAAAGTTTATTTTCACAGCTGTGAGAATGAGAGAACACCACAGGGTAATAATTAGTCCACTGCTGGTGAAAGTGAGACTGCTGACAGGAAATCCCCATTGATAAGAAGATTTCGAAAATGTCACAAAACAAGGGCGGATTCTCAGTCAGACATGCAAGAAACTATCCCCCTTCACGTCCTCGCATGATATGAAACACATATGGCTGAATGTTTCAACTGATAACAACCAAGCACATTTAAACCAGAGATGACCTTCAAATCCCCAGATAACATCTCAGAATATGCATATCTTTTCATGCACACATTTACAGACACTGGATTTAGCACAAGGATTCAGAATTAATCTCTGCATCCATGCCTTGAATGATTATTTTACAGGACCATACAAATCAACTAGCATGAATCACAACTGGTCCACCAGTAGTGCAGAACCCAAGCAGGTAGACAGTAGGTCTCTCCTGAGTCCCCTCTGCCAACTCCCACGTATATACATCACCATAGAAACCAGGAATCTCAGAGGGACTGTACAAACAAACTGCATGATCGCTGTTTTGTTTTACATCTTTCCAGGTAATTACGCACACTGTCTTCTCCATATGGCTGATATTTATTCTCATTTACATGTCAGATCGAAGAAATTTGTTCAACTAGGAAGTTGCTAATGAGTTGAGCAATTTGCTTGACTCTGCAGAACTTTACAATTTTTAAAGGCAGGTACTTGGCTTGGCAAAAATAAATAAGACCTCTTGTTCATAAATGGCTTTTTATAGTATTTTATTTACCATTTACAAAAGCACAAGAGCAAGCAAGTGCATTATAAAGCTTTTACTAACATAACATTTTTACACTACAATGCAGCAAACACACTTTGGACTGATAAGTCTCGAATAGAGGGAAAGCCCCGTCACATAGTGCAGTAGCTGGTGAGTCAGGTGCCTTGTATGAAAGAGAGGTTATTCATGTTAGGGAACAATCCAAATGGTTTTCAGGCTTTCTATTTAATTTTGAGGATTTTTTTTATGATAAGAAGTAAAACAGTGTTGGTTTAGCATGTATTGACATTTTACATTTTCCTATTTGTATTTGTTTCTAAATAAACCTATTGACATATTTACAAGAGCTCAATGGCAGATTTGATTTGATTTGATTTTACCTGTTGGATTCAAAATGTACATGTGAGCAGTCAATTGCTTCCTTCCTTTTGTGCCTGTCTTCCTGTCTGTCTGTGTGGAGCTGGGCGGAGTCAACAGTCTCTGGAGCCTGCATTCACTTAAGCACATCTGCGGCTCATCAGTCTCCAATCACCTCTCACCTGGTCCAGTATAAGAAACCTTGTCAGTCCTTCACTCTTTGTGTGTGTGGTACGCTACTTCGCTCAGAATTCAGTAAAACTTTTAGTTTTGACATTCTTGGGTTTTTCATACTTACCTTTGTCTCTGCACAGAACTTCGTCCCAGCTCCAGACTCCTGCCTGGCCACAGTTCCTCTGCTCCAACGTCCTCTGGATCTCCACCTCCTGCTTTCTGCCAACCATTGTTTGCGGACAATAAACCTTGCTAAACCTTCTTTGTGTCTGGTTTCAGTTGTTACAACAGTATAGGCCCACCTGTAATCACATAATAAATGCCAATTTCTTGGATATTAGATGTGACAATTGCAATAATGTAGCCCTGGTTCTATGTGTTATAATTAAGTTTGTGTATGGTCCCCCAGGAATCATCTGGGCTTAGAATGGGCCCAGCTGATTCCCATTCCTTGCTACATTGCAACCGTTTTTACAGAATACATTACGAAAGCATGGATTAGTCATTGTTTGCAGCTGTTGTTAGTCAAAGCAGCACCTCTTAAAATCATTACAGCGGAAATAACAGCTGTTTCCAAAATACTTCAAAGATTAAAGATTTTCCTAAACGATTTAACAGAATTACATAAATCCATTTGGTTTACGTCAAATGCAGTAAAAATATACTGATCATCAACATGCATTCATCTCTCGTGTTGTTTTGTGAGTTTTCTTTTTGCGGGCATGTTTTGGAAGAAAAGTTGACCTCATTAATCACGTTGAGCTGAACTCACACAAAACATCTGAATGAACAATAGCATAACATTGGGAATACTGAAAAATGCCCACGTGTTTGCAACGGCACTGTGGAGAATCCAATACAAAAAAAGCACTGACCTAAGACAATATACACAGTTTGCAACAGAGCAAATATACCGGCTGAAGAGTTAACAACGCTCATGAACAACACTAGACTTCAGGGAGGTTCACTTCCCAAATGTGTTTTTTTTGTGCTGTTGAAAGAACTGCAGCTGTTTTCCACTCAAGTGTAAATCCACTTACTGTTGGGAATTTACAAGGTTTTAGGGCTGGGTATTGATGTGTGTATAAATGTGTGTGCGTGCCTTTTGGATAAAGATACAACAAGGGGGAAAAAATAGACAGAAACAACAATAGCAACAAAGACAAGAATCTAAAAGAGTGTCCTGAACCAGAGTTTGGGGAAAAACAAAGTGCTGCAAATTGAACATTCATTGCCTAATTTCTGAATCCTTCATTTACCGCTAAATCAAAAAAGTGCACTGTGGTTTTACATGTTTAAGTGAACGTGGCTTGGCATAATTGAGACACAAAATTCAGGAATGAAACTGTTAATGGGAGGAAAAGCGAATTCACAATAGTTCAGAGAGATTACAACAGACTTAATCCGCTTTTGCTAAATTGAAGCACATCTTTATGACTGGATCTCATTAACAGAAACATTGCCAATTTTATGTCTCCGTGCTTCCCTTTGAAAGCCACACAAACACATAGTACATGTTATTTTTTGGTCAGAGAATCGTCCCTCTGGAGAGACGTCTCCTTACTGTTAGGTCAGACTCAACACTTTTACACTTTTAAAAAGCAGGCCCAGTTTTTGTCAAATATCATGCACCTACCAGAGCACAGCGGCACACAGCAGAATCAAGCAGAATGTCTAAAAACCACTGAGGGCCAAGGATAAAGTTCATGTGAAGTGGAAATGAATAGGAGTCTCACTTTCGTTTGAGATATGTTTCTTCCATGGCATTCAAAGGACAGGATGCACAATGAAAAGGTCCACAGTGGATTAGGTTATTCCCACTTGAAGTCGCATGAACAGTGAAGAAGGTGTCATATTTCTTCTTCAAATCCGACTCATTTTAAATACATTTTTATTCCTTAAAGCAACACTATGCAACTTTTAGCCACTGGGGCGCAAATCCCTCTACAGACTGACTGTGTTGTTTGTTTTCGAGAGGAATCCAAAACTGGCAAGTTATGAAGAAAAAAACATCTCAAACGGTATGGTAATTTTAGTGCATTCTGCATAAATACAACTCTGCTAGGGTCCAGTGCATTAGCCTATTTCTGCTCCCTTTGTTTGAGCTGCTAAGAATACCGAGTCAGGAGAGGTCTGCGAGTCTCGGTGGCATGGCATTATAAAATCATTTATATGGAGTTTTCTGTCCAGCTGAAGGTGCTGTGTCAGCAAAATAGCTATGATTCTACCAACTGCGTGTCTAAGAACTATTAAATCAATACGAGAATGTATATTTTTGGAATTTCAAACGACACAAAACTACTAGCTAAAAGTTACGCAGTGTCCTCAATGGTTTAGTCATTAAAACCAGATTAACATGCATATCATAGAGCTACTGTACATACAGCACTGATGATTTGTAGATGACAAAAGATAATAATTATTAAAGATTAATAGTCATGTGGAAAGAACAAAACTCTGTTTGGCAATGTGAATTGAGAAAGCCTGCAGCAGTGGTTGGAAATAACCTCTTCTAACCAATAATTTCTTCAAACCAAAGTTCATTCTGTGGTTGGAAACTGAACTAAAACAAATGTAAAAAGAAAGAAAAAAAGCTTCTAATGCAGTAGCTGCCTCGGAAAAGTGGAAATACAGCAGTAACCCTCTTTGAAAGACCTTTTTCATTACAAAATAAGAGTAATGCTTCTGACACATTGGCCTCTCAAAATCAGTGTTTCCTAAAGAGTGGTTCAGGACCATAAAGTGGGACACAGTAGATTTTATTTTGTTCACTGCTAAATTACAGTTTGTGTCATTAAAAATCAGTATTTTTATTATTAGCTACATGAGCATTCACTGAAAGGACACAGTATGTGCTGTACGCGAGAGTCATCAGTGAAGCAGGGGATGGCTTAAAAACATTCTTTTCAAAAGCCCTAAATCTTTTTTTTTTTTTTTTTACATATTAAGTAACTTCTAGTGTAATTTCCCTTTATAAACAAAAAAAATCATAGACCATCAGTTCACATTTTGTTACTGGGAAGTATTATTAGCTGTTGAGTCAGGTAATTTATTGTGTGCCACTCACTTCAGAGAGCTTGGCTACCGTTAGGTAGTGCTGAATCAGAGCGTTTTAAGGAGCTACACAAAATAAGCTACTACAAAAAAGAGCACTTTGATGCTGACATGATCAGCTGTTCATTGCTGAAAGCTGTGTGATCACAGCCTGTCCAGCCACGACTAACTCTTTTCCTGTCTGGTACTCTGTTGCTTGCATTCAATTACAATGGCAGGGTTTATGGGCGTAATGTTAACCAATCAGAGAAACCCTGTCCTTGACACGGAAAAAGGCAAAAACACACAGCTGTTTGTCAACAAGAAAGCCATGTGAGCGCCGGTAGTTAACATGGCCAGCAGTAGAGTGGACACCAGAGTGGTTTTATTGTTTTTATACTTTGCTGGTTATTCAAAACCAAGACAAGAACAGAAATAAACGGCCTCTTGGTAGCAGCTGTGCAAGCCGAGTTACTTGTGTATAACCAAGCCTCTTTCATGGAACCCCTTAAAGGTCCTCGAGTAATGGCGCCACGATACAGCAATATACAGCGATATACTGTCGTCCACCAGAGGGCAGGCTACAAAAGCAGAAATATAAGGAGAAATCCAATGGTGACTTTAAAAGTGTAAAAATCATGTTTACAGCCTGGTACAAAAGATGGCTCCGGTCTCTAGAGCTAAGTTTTTACAACATGACAACTCTGGGGGGGGGTAATTTTTTTATTAAAACGTTCGTTTATGCTATCTGAAAACTATTGTTTTACTATGCAGTAAAAGCCGAAAAGCCCGGATGTAACCGCCATTTTATTGCTTTGGATAAGAAAAATATCAGTGATTAGGGGAGCAACGGGCAGAAGACGTCCATATTTTTACAATCATTGTGTATAACATGGCCAGCAAACCACACCCTGCAGCAGACAAACAGATTCGCTGTGAGAAAGGGACCAGACCCCCTCTTTTTGAAAAAGGAAAAAAAAAAGGTCTGATATACCAGGCTGGTGGTCTGGTGGTTTTATGAAGTGTCTAAGCAGGACAGTTGAAGTTCAACTTTCTGTTTGAAACATTGGGCACAAGGTAATCCCTCAATAAGGAAAGCACCAAAAAACACAACATAAACCTCATCAGACATTTGAAGATGGTTATGTCAATGAATATGAGAAGCTAGCTCAAAGACCAATTGAAGCGGCTCATAAGCTCAAATGTCACTCATGCAAAAGTTTTATTAACAGCAGACATACATGGTTAAATTCATTGCCAAATCCACGTCCATACTGGCATTAAAATTGAGAAAAAAATTGGACTGTTTTAAGCCAGTATCTTTATACAGTAATTATATAATACATAACTCCTTATAAAGCAGGGGTTATTAACCATTTACAGAAATGGGCTGAGCAAAGGCCTACATCTCTGACTGTCAGACTACTGTTTGTTCAAATGCGTCATTTAGGGAAAAAAATTAACAAGGTTGGGACCTTACAATGAAATAAAATTATTCAAGGAGAGCGCTGTGAGTGTAGTTGCACTCTGCGAACACAATGTCTTTGTTTGTGTATGTGTATTATCAAAGTGTCTGAGTTTGTGTAGCTTTAGCATTAACAGCAAAGTTCTCTGGCATTTGTTTGCTAATTGGTAACCAACTAGATCTTATCTACATAAGATACTGCTCCACTCGGCACACTCAGATCACGCCACTGCACACTTCCGATAATTTCTTCATTACTCTCGACCTTGACCTAACTTCTCCAGACACTGCAATTGTTTTACCGCTGGTCACTTTCTGACGCAACCTGCGTACACTCAGTCCCTCCCGTTTTTCCTCTGCTGTCTCTTCTGCACTCCTCTTCTGAGGAGCTCTCTTTAAACACAAACAACGCCACCGACACTCTGTGCTCCACGCTTACATCCTGCTTGGACAACTTATGCCCTCTTACATCTAGACCAGCCCGTTCATCCTCGTCTGCCCCCTGGTTATCCGATGTTCTACGCGAGCACCGCGCCAGCCTCCGGTCAGCTGAGAGAAAATGGCGCAAGTCAAAAGATCCTACTAACCTCTGTATCTACCAGTCTCTCCTCTCTACTTTCTCCGCTGATGTCACCTCTGCAAAACTGTCTACTACCATTCTAGGTTAATCAACTCACCTGACTCGCGACTCTCTTTAAAACCTTTTCTGCCCTCCTTTGTCCGCCTGCTCCCCCACCTTCATCGGATTTAACAGCTGATGATTTCTCGTCTTTCTTTATAAAGAAAACGACCGCCATCAGCAGTCAGTTCTCTGCGCCACCACCTGTCGAGCTCATTCAGACCCCTGATATGTGTTTGCTCACTTCCTTCTCTCATCTAACTGAAGCAGATGTTTCCAAGGTCATTAGTTCTAACCACCCTACTACCTGCCCGCTGGATCCCATCCCCACACATCTCCTTCAGGCCATCTCTCCATCTGTCGTGCCTGCTCTCACCCACATCATCAACTCATCTCTTTTCACTGGGTCCACTACTGAAGAAACCCACTCTTAACCCTACACTACTAGAAAACTACAGACCGGTTTCCCTCCTTCCCTTCATTGCCAAAGCTCTGGAGCGAGTTGTGTTTACTCAGCTCTCATCCTTTCTCACACGGAACAACCTCCTGGACCAGAACCAGTCTGGGTTCAAGAGCGGACATTCCACTAAACTGCCCTGCTCTCAGTCATCGGCTCTGAGACTGGCAAAGGCAACATCTAAGTCATCTGTACTCATCTTACTGGATCTGTCTGCTGCTTTTGACACTGTTAATCATCACATCCTCCTGTCTTCTCTCAGGGCGATGGGTGTCTCTGGAATGGCGTTGCAATGGTTAAAGTCTTACCTCTCGGATAGGTCATTCAGAGTATCCTGGAGAAACGAGGTCTCTGAGTCCCAACATCTCAATACAGGGGTGCCACAGGGCTCAGTGCTTGGACCGCTACTCTTTTCCATATACATGACATCCCTTGGCTCTGTCATCCAGAAGCATGGCTTTTCCTATCACTGCTATGCAGATGACACTCAACTCCACCTGTCATTTCAACCTGACGATCCGACGGTCTCGGCATGTCTGAGTGACATCTCACTTTGGATGAAGGACCATCACCTGCAGCTGAACCTTGCAAAAACAGAACTGCTTGTGATTCCGGCCAATCCAAAGACCCGCCACAACCTCTCCATTCAACTAGGCCCATCAACCATTACACCGTCCAGCACTGCCAGAAATCTGGGAGTGGTAATTGATGATCAGCTAAACTTCACAAGTCATGTCCCCAGCACCACCCGGTCCTGTAGATTCATCCTCTACAACATTAGGAAAATTAGACCTTTCCTATCAGAGCACTCTACGCAAATTCTAGTCCAGGCTCTTGTCTTGTCCAAACTGGATTATTGCAATGCTCTACTGGCTGGACTCCCTGCCTGCACAACCAAACCTCTGCAGCTGATCCAGAATGCAGCGGCAAGAGTGGTCTTTAATGAACTGAAGAGAGCGCACGTAACTCCTCTATTCATTAGGTTACACTGGCTCCCGGTTGACGCCCGCATCAAGTTCAAAGCTATGCTCTTGGCCTACAAGACCACCACTGGTTCTGCACCCTCACATCTTCACTCACTAATACAGACCTACGTTCCTACCAGATCCCTGCGCTCTGCAAATGAACAACGTCTGGTGGTACTGTCCCAAAAAGGTAAAAAATCACTCTCACGTACCTTCTCTGGCTCTGTTCCACATTGGTGGAATGATCTACCTGCTGCTACAAGATCAGCAGATTCTGTAGCCATCTTTAAAAAACGCCTGAAAACACATCTCTTCTGTCAACACCTGACTGACAAACACTGAGTTCTACTTCCTTTCTATCAATTCTCTTATCCTTAGCATTGTTTAAACTGACTAGTTTTTTGTGCACTTATGCTTTTTGTACCTTGTGTTGTTAAAATTGCTTCCATTGTTTTCCTCACTTGTAAGTCACTTTGGATAAAAGCGTCTACTAAATGACTAAATGTAAATGTAAATGTAATTGACACAATAACCTACCTGCTGACACAAGACGCTCATTTACAACAAACGCATCCCTCTTTGTCAGTAATGAGTGCAATTGCTTTCACTGCTCTCTTATTCTGGATTCTGGAGGATGTGCTCTTCCATGGACCAGTTAACATCCTGTGTGCTACACCAAGTGATCTGTGGGATAGTTCAGCACACTCCTACTGCTGTAATATAATGTGCATAAATTATTAAGTTTCCACTAGTCACCCGTAATTTAATAAATAAAATGTCATTATTTTTTAAGGTACATTAACTTGATAGAACATACGTGATAAACCTTTATTAACCTGTACTGGCCTTCTAAGAGTAGTTCATTCTGTTCAGAATTTGAATCCACTGCCACCAGTGTATCTGGCAGCACTTGCCGCAGCTCGTCTGGGAAATGAAATGGCACTCCTGACTGAGTGCCACTTCAAACCGTGGAAACTCGTGTTTTTCCGGCCAACTTCATCTTGAACATTGGTAGCTCTTTTCTATGAGCCAATGCATAATGTCAAAACAGCACTGACAAGGCTGCATTATTAAACCTCAATTGTCTGGCTCTGACGCAGTCGGATAAGTCCAGAGCTTTGTATAAGTAAGTGGCCAGGTAATTGAAGGCCCAATAGAAACCCTTAATCTTATGTCATTATCAAACTTCAATGCACTGAACAAAAAAGTTTTACATTTGATCACATCCACTACTTGTCAGCTTTTTATGATAGTTTTAGGTTACAGTAATAGAGGCATAGGAGGGCTTTTCTGGGCTAAATTAAGATTTAGAGACAGCCCTTAGTCCCATGCTGTGAGTCTGTCGGGGGCTCAGTACAGCACGACAGGAAGCACTGCTGTAGAGGCTTAACAAAGCAGTATGGTGGGTCGATTAGCCAAGAAACCTGCACTAAACAATAGCATGTGAATTACATAAGGGTTTCAAATCAATATCCATCCAATGAATATGTCTCAAATGTGTGTTACTGGGCTAATTTTATTTGCAGTCAGTTACATATTGCCCCCAATCTAAGAAGAGCAACAAGGTTAAACAGCTACCTTGAATAACAGAATGTATCCATGCGCAATAATGTAGTGCAGTATTCTCAGGAGTAACTAAAATAATTTCCATGATATCCACAGAGCAGTGGGAGACTGAGCCATACACATGGCTTTATCTCTACAGGCAGAATTTTTACATGCTCCAGGCTACTGGTGCAGGATCCAGCTTTGCATCCGGTTGTGGGGGATGTTGACAAACACTGGAGGAAGTGGTATGCGTCTCTAAAGGAGACTCAGTTCGTGCTGTGCTGAAATACTAAGCAGTTCTACACAGTATATTTTGTACTTTGGAAGAATGGGTAATCCTGACAGCTGCAGCCAGAATGCCTGAACCCATACTAACTTGATATATGGTCTGGCATTGTGCGGGTGTTTAGGGATTATCTTGTAATTCTCTGGACATGTTAGGCTGCCTTTACTTGGTACAATAGAGACGTCAGCAAACTCAAACGAATGTGTAGTTTTACCTTGGGCATTGCTGGGCACTCATTTTTTTTTTCATGGTTTAACTTAAATCCTGTTTTATGGTATAAACCCAACTGAGTTCAGAGTCATTTCATGGTAGACAGTCCCAGAAGGTGAAAGCCTCTTCATGAGCAAGTACCATAACCTCAAATAAGCAAACTCTGTTCATTGTTTAGAATAGGAAATGAGAAGAGATGGAGAGGAAGACAGTTTAGAGAAGACTTTTCCTGAGGTTTTCTACGGCTTTCTGGCTTTACAGAACTGAATGTACCAGGAGAATATATAAAAAGAGGGAAAGGGTGTGAGTCATGTGAAAGAAGTAGCATTGAGGGGTGGGAACACATTTATAGATGTATAAGAAGTATCATCTAACTTTTAACCATAATAGAGGTGATGCTAGGAGGATTTTCTGCAATTCTTATATGTATATGTTAAGGTTTGATACAATTGTAAGCTGGATCTCTTAAGTAGGAGAAGTTTATTTAACATCAATATAGAGACACTAAACACTTAAAACACTATGACAGTACTGTGAATGAAAGCACAATGTTATACCCTATATAACTGCACACCATTTACCATAAGATGGGACAAGTCTAAGGATCATAGAAGAAGCCCATTGGTCACAAAAAAAAGTGCATCATGAGATAAGGCTTCCGAGGGGTTATAAACAAGTAGACCTAATGGTATATCGACAGGAACAGAGAGGACTTGATGCTAGCACTATGCATGTTTGCATAATGGTTGACGTTTAATCTAGTCCTTGGTACAGGAGACACTGTGATACTATCTGCTGAGAAGTGTGAGACCAGGAGATAAAAATCTTGCCTGGACCATAAACTAGAAAAGACCGTTTAACAATAAAATGAATTGGGATCCAAATATTCTCTGACAGAGCCATTGTGTCACCCCTGATGAAAACCTAACACAAACACTGACACTTCAAATCAGGTCTGAACAAGACCACAGTCTGTTTATCTGACCTTAGCTTTTACTGTTTATCACACCCTACTGTAACGTGAACCCTTTACCCCTTACAGGGAAGTCAAACAACACTTAAATTGAAGTTGCTATTGAGGCTGATGAACTCATGCCATGAACCTTAAGACCTTTGACTGTGTGTTATTCTATCATAGTCCATTAAATGTTTCCACTGAGGCTTAGTTATATGTTTTTAGCTCATGATGCTGCTGGTGTAAACTACCCTGTAGCTTTATGCACATTCACAGTGAAGTCCTCCTGAACTCCCCCTACAGTGAACATGCGTTTTCTTTTTAGTTCTGTGACTCCTGTATTATAAACTGTAACACTGCCTCTTGCGAAATGTATTGCCTGGAAAAAAAAAAAGAAAAACACTGGTGCACTGTATAATCCAGCACGTCAGGCTGAGGCAGAATGCTGAGTCGAAGAAACCTGCTTTCTGCCTCCTGTTGCCTTTTCTGCTTACTCTTACACTTTATCTGCATGCAATATTTACTCATGAGCATTCAGCACGCAGACAACAGGACACAAGTCGCTCGCTTATGATTTCTCTGTTTCCTGTTAGATCTGCACTTGATTAATATCGCTCAGCCATTGCAATACCTATCCATAAAGTTGTCTTTGATGATAAATGGGGAGCAATGTAAACATGAGAGCTGGGATATGCAAATGGTCAACGCGTAACTCAGTTCCCAGTCTGATATCCCATGGCTAATCCGCTTCTATAAAAGCCAAGCGCCCAATCAGTGTATGATATCCAGATATGAGCACATGTTTTTACTTTTGAGCAGCACTGTCTATTAACTGGAGGCATTAAGACCTCTTTTAATGGCTTTGGCATTTACACACAGTGGATGGTTCTTGATGCAGAGCTGAAGGAATGATCATTACAACAAGATTTATTATGCTTTTGTTATTAATAGCAAATGGCATATGGGGATCTCAAAGGTTGAGAAGATAATAGTGTAAACAAAATATTACATCAAATCAGTGACTTGAATTCTGATTTAATTATCTGTCCTCCATGCATGTATGGGACTGTTTCACCTGTGTACAACTTAGTCCTCAAGAGTCCACATCTTATTACGTATGTAGCTCTTGTCTCCTCTCAGATGGCATGCACACTGAGAATATATGGAAGATATGGAGCTATTGATTTCTAAGGTTGGCAATGGATTTACAGAAATCCATTGCCCACAGTAGGCCCTTGACCAGCTCATCAGGATATGAGAAAATGTATCTGTCCTGGGAACCAAGTAAAGGCTTTAATTAACTTAAGAAAATACAAAAATGGGTAGAGATGTGAAAATGAGCAAGGTCAAAAACTGAGGAGTATTTGATGGAAAAAGAGACTAATTCTGTAAAACGCTTGTGTTTATGCAAACAGAAATGATTCCAAAGCTGTCTTTGCATAGAAAATGTTTCCATAAAAACTACTAATTGCATAAATTATTGGAATTAACGGAATTTTAAATTTATTGAATCTTTGGAATAATGTCAGAGAATGAAAAGCGCATCATTGGTGATGGGAGGAAGATGTTGTTTCAGACAAAAAGTGAGTGAGCTTAGCATCTTTGCAATCAGGTCTGAATCTATGCTTTGGTGGCACTGAAGATAGCTACATATTCTCGAGAAGTAGTCTTGTGAAAGGACACATATTTTTCCCCATGTTAACGCAGCATAAATACAAAGAAGCAGTGGAAAGTGCTGAGTGTTGGAAACTGAATCTTTGTTGATGAAGCGGTGCTCATTTATGTCTTTCATTAAGATCTTAACACATTCATCATGGTGATTTCTTCAGGTCACAGTGACACATGTATCTGCTCAATACATTCTATGGATAAAGAAAACAGCAGGCCTCAGCTCTGCAGTGAATCCAAGAGGCCTCTGATGTGTGGATGTTTGCTTATTTACAGAAGATGATTTATTTATTCTGTCCCTTTGGCTAAAGATGCCATAGGCTTTTGCTTTGAATGCAGCATGTCTAGGCACAGGTGGGTGTCTATCAGTCAGCAGGAGAGCAGAACCAGAGCAACTCCTCACCTACTGTCTACATCAGAAGGAATTCAAGAGCACTGCAGTAATGCAGTACATTCACAAATATCATAGTCTTCATAGTACAGGACCTAGAAAACATTCTGGCTAAAGACTATATATCGTTTGGTAACCATAGGCAAAAGGGGTCTTAGGTATTTAAATGTTCCATCTCTATTCAGTTAATAAGATTTTGAAAACTTAACACAGACAATACAACTTTTTTGAAATGATGAAGTGGATAATTAATAGGTTGCTTACTTAATGCTCTTTTTTATTATTTATTACTTTAACAGTTTGGTTGCAGTAATTAAATAAAAAATATTTCTGTGTGGGGCATTATGAACTGTAGCTTGTGATGGAAAAACAGTCGCAGTTCGAACAATTTTTAGACACACAAAGACTGTATTTTAGTAGATTTAAACATGCATCTTTTCTAAAATAATGTGAAGATTTGCCACTGCATATTTTACCAAACCATCTGCCAAGCTCGTACAACTGTGTATTGTCATGTTTGCAGTTCTATGCTCTGCCATCTGTGAGCCTTTAAAGTGTTTTTGCACAAAATTTCGAAGTGAAAATCAAGTGACTGGTTTGGTGCAGTGCCATGCCAGAGACATTGGCAGACAAGTAGCCAAACACTAAGAGATTGAATAATGAACGATCCGAGCAGCCGTGTGAGGAAAGGCTGTTATCAAGTCTGAACAGATTTTCAAAACTATGAAGCTAATATAACGCTGGAGCGCAAGAGCAACAACTTTTGGTTTATTGACATATTCTATATTACACTAGTTATGCAAGCGTACGGTCATCTAGTCTTGAAAATAATCAAATCATCAAAATTTATTATAAGTGTAATCAACAACCAAGCAACATATTTATATATAACAATACAAGTTTTGAAAGTCTTGCGCTGTTGTGTGATTCTCACTTTTCTGGAAGCTCGAGACACCATGAATCATGATCCCAAACTAACGGCTACCTTCAAATCATAGCTGCCATTAATATCACAGAGTACACTTTTACGGTTACCTATTTGTCACGTGTCATGGAACTGCATACTCAGATATATAATATTTGTAAAATATCAATATACCAAAAGGTGCCTTGGATCACCATACAGTATGTCTATATTGAGCATTATCCCATTGTATGTAGATTGTCTTGGTGTTGTCTATGCTTAGTAAATCTATTACATCTAACAGAAGTCCCACTTGGGGAAATTTGTCTTGGGCACACAGTGCTTACATAACAGAAACATAGATTCAAAAGACATGTTTAAAAAGAAATGGAGACATAGAACACATAATTCAAGTTTGCATTCAAGTTAGTTTCACAATTAAAACAAAGACAAACAAATGATGCAGCAGACCATGCACCTGGGTCGTAGCAGAGACGCGCCCCCGGCAGTTTAACAATTCTCACATGATATGCTGACCATGACTCTTGCAATCACTTTATTAATCCCCAACGGGAAATTCAGGGAAATGCTTAGGTCTCTTCAAATAAGGTGATTCAAACTTCTGCCATCATCTGCAGATGAAGCAGCTCACTGATCTCAGATGTCCACTGCTCTCAGTTGAGTTCATGGGATGGTTTAGCTTGTTCAACATTGCACCCATCTTGTTGTGACCACTGCTTCAACCAGAGTCTCCTAACTAATAATTACTGTATAGTTGAACCAGCCCTTTCTATTCATTTTTCAAGACGCCTACATTGTCCTTTTCTGAGACCACCCCCCCAACCGGATTACTTACTTACTTACTTTATACTTTATTTGTCCCCATAGGGCAATTGGTTTTGCAGCAAGATAAACACAGAACAATCACAGATGCACAAATACAAGACAAAAAACACATAAGAAATACTTAATATAACAGGCCCTTGTTAAAGTAACCCAAACAGCAGACTTAAAGAGTTTCCGCAACGCAACACAACACAGTCAGGGCCGGATTGAGACTCATTTTCAGCCCTGGAGTTTCATGCCTTAGACCGGCCCACTTTAGTTCCCAACTGACTATATTAAAATAATAAAATTAAAACCTAAGAATATAAGTCTGCAATAGGCACATTGTTTTCTACAGTATTTTTGTTTACAGTCCAAATATCTTTAAAAAAAACTTACATCAAGATTTAGTGAACAAGTATGAATAAACACTTTAAAATTGAGTAATTTTTTTGCTTAAAACAAGTTACATTATCTGCCAATGGGGTAAGAAAAATAATTGTTTTAGTTTTAGCTTTTAAGCAACAAAAAACAAAAATCACTTTTTTTTTTTTCTCCAGAAAACAAGACATAATTTCTCATGCCATTTCACTTCTAAATGTATCTTGAATTAAGAATATTTAGATATTTGAACTGGAAACAATTAAGAAAATGATTTTCATTGAGCAGAGCTCTTCATTACTATTATTTCTTCTGAATGACAATCCTACCTGCCCATTCTGGTGTGATGGGCTCATGACTGGAGCTTGGGGACGTTTCTGGGCCTCGCTCTTCACTGTTGGCAGCAAATGGTACTAGAGGCGGCTGCTGCTGAAGAGCTACAAGAAAAACTTTGATACATGAACGGTGGTTTACATACGACGTTGTTTTGCACGGTCGCTAGCATCTCGCACTGCTCCTAACTACCTACGTTAGCTTACTTACCCGCCTCGTCGTCTTCGTTTGTTTTGTTGAGAAAATATGTGCTCAGCTTTGAACATTTGGCGTCAGTTTCCAAAGCTTTTTTTAGATTCTGGCCTTTTCAGTGCCGCCTTGCGCTTTCTGTTATCAATATTTTTATGCGACTTTTTATTTTATTTTGAGCAACTTGCAAGGGGCCGTGTCAAGGCGGGCCAGGAGTCAAAACGTCATCATTGTCTTGCAGGCTGCACTCTGCGAGAAAATATTAAATAAAAGAGTGGGACTGCGGTAAAATAATAAATAAAAAGAGGTAAAAAATAAATTAAAAAAATTTCAACCCAGTCCCATGACAACAACGGCCCTCGCGGCCAAACAAACGTACCGGCCCACCGGGAATTTTCCCGGTGCTCCCGATTAGCCAATCCGGGCCTGCACACAGTTGACCAGCACATTCTTTTAGAAGTCATGGACAAACCCCCGTCTTGAAGCTTTTCTAACTTATTTGTTAGTTCCGTCATTACAGTTTAGGCACTGACAGAGTTGGTAGGTCGGACATCTTTGGTGCAGGAGCATTGGTGGAGGAAAAGTGGAGACGCCAACCAAAACCAATTAAGTACTGTTATTGCTAGATGGTAATATCTTATTAATGATGGGGGCCATCTTGTGGCAAGGACAAAAAAAGTTAAACAGGGCCGTTGTTAGGCTGAAAATGAAATGTTAAATCCGTGTTTGTTTAATTTGAAGGTTATGTCATTCCTTTTAGAGTTTTATTTCTCAGTTGTAATAGCCATAATAGCTACAAGCAAATAACAAAATGTGTTGTATTGAAGAAAAACTCTCAACAGTGTTATGTCTGTTTTGTCAGCAGTTGTCCATGGTTTTCTTTTCATGCTTCCATTGCCTTGAGGAAAACAAGCTGACTTCCCAGAAAAAAAAAAAACAAAAAAAAACCTGATGTTTAAACAGAGCCTTGCACAGACGGCACTATTCCGGCAGAAGAATAGCAAGTTAAATGCTGGAATTACCTGGTCCATTTAAACAGAGCAGTAATTGCCTTGGGATGCTTCTGAATGTACACTGGTTTTACAGAATAAATCCACAGGTTTTGGCAAATAATAGAGCATAGCATGACAGCTAGTTGCATAGTTATTATATAAAAATATTCAGCCATCTAATAACCTAATGTGGTCTATGGTTCATCTCCAATAGATTTATTGAGCTGTGTAGTTGGTGCACATTAGAGAGAAATGTGTTACATCACATCACTGGGGATAATATTTTGGTAAAATGAGTTCTCTACTTCTAGCATGGCCTCCCCATCACCTTTTCCACAGGGGTTCAAATGAGAATCATCAGATTTAATGGCATGATCATAAAGCAAACAGACAATCAGTTTCACAGTGACACAGAGGTGGCCCCGACATCACACCGACACCTGGGCTTGTTTATTGCAAAATACCTGAAATACTTTCAAATGGAAATTGAATTTACTCCCCTGGAGATTCTGATGAAAGGATCTTAGCTGGAAATCAAAGTGCTTATCAAATACACTATGTGCCTGGCAGCTGTTACAGAACTTAGATTTGGGATGACCTCATTGATCCACATGTCTCAGCACTTGGCTGGAAATGAGAGTTATGATAGATAGCCAGATGGGCAAGAAGACAGAGGAGCTCTGAAACGATGAGGCAGAAAGCAAAGCTAATATAAACAAGAAATTATGTTTTACTCAGCGATAAAGTGTAAAAAGGTTTAAACAGCAGGAAAAGGCTTCCTTCGTCTTAGTTTGCGTCATCAGTCTGACACTATGTAGCTTCCATGCCAGTACTCAGTTTTGAGCAGACATGTGCACTGATAGTTATGTGTGCTCTGTTTCTAGAGATAAAATTCAATTCAGATGGCCAAATATTTCTGCATGAAATATTCATACAATCTTATCTCCACAGCTTATATTGGAAGAACAGCAGTACCATGACAGGATCAAGAGGAAGGGATCCCTCCACTGCACACACAGCACACACCATCTCACTGATGGCTTGAAGAAAGCAGTAAATTACACTTTAGCTCCTCATGTAACAATTTATAAGTAGTTCCAGCAAATACAGAGGAGATTTTCACTTGTTTCCACACTAGTGACATACATATTATGCACTCTTTTTTGACACATTTATCTTGAACGTTACAATTTACAATAGACGCCTAGTCCTTTTCCTGAAGAGTGTTTTTGAAGAGTTCACAAATCCAAGGAAGATGAAGGACAACATTGGCAAAGTGGTTGTTTGTTTCCCATGAACACCCATGAAGTTATTCAAGAGGGTGCAGTGGTAGAGCGGTCGTCCTTCAACCGGAAGGTAGGCGGTCCGATTCCCGCTTTCCCCACAGTTCATACTGTCATTGTGTCCTTGGGCAAGACACCTAACCCACCTAGCTGGCTGCTAGCCAAAAATCGCTCTCTTCCTGCTTGTGGCCCACTCCCCATCGCCTGGGAAGTTTTCCCAAGACATGGCCAAAACTTCGAGCCTCGTGTAAGCACGAGTAAATTTCCTTTGTTCTAAAGACCTTGCCTGCTAAAGCGTCTGCTCTTCCGAAAAGAGTGAGCGCAGAAGCAAGTTTTTAACCAGCAAAGCAACAGCTGAGAACTCTTTCATGGACATTGCAATAACTTACACAAACTCAAACTTTTACATGGTACACGGAGGCCCAGGCAGTGCTAACTTGGACAGCAACAGGATGCCCTCTCTCTCTTCCCGGGCTGCAAACCCCTCGAGAGGAGACGTGCACGTGACGGCAACCCCCATGTGTGGAACGCTCCATCAGTACTCGCCGAAACTTCTGGAAAACATCCAGGACTCTCGCCTCGGACTCCTGAGGCCCACCGAACCAGGCCCCCGCTCGTTGACTGCAGAGTGAGTTACGTATTACATAAACAGCCTTGGTGTCGTTAAATGTCCTCTGTCCAAACTCTAGCCGAAACCGCCATCTCCTTGTCCTCCGTTAAAAGCCCCTTTGTTAAGTTTCCGTCATTTAGATTAACATGTCTAAACATTCCTTTGGTTCACAACCCTTTGAAAGCAAATGTTTATCCCTGTGTTTATTCCTGTAGTTATCCCTTGTGTTAATCCTTTCCATGCTCCCATTATGTCATTCATCATTATTGATTTGTGTAATTTTTAATAAAACCCCTTAAAAGACATTAATGTTTCACTGTTTATATTAAGAAATGTTCGAAAACTAGCAGAATTCTCTTCCTTTTAGATTAATGAGACTAGATTAAACAGTTTCTCTGGACCTGTTAAAAACTAGAGTGGTGCCCCTTTCTAATCAGAAATTAATTATAATTAATTCATATTAATGTCAAAGTTAATAATTAAAATTATCAAAATTAATCTGACATATGTTTATACAAACATACCCTCATACACTATATATCCATTCCTCTAATCTTTGTGACAGGATTTCATGGTCCACTGTATCAAACGCAGCACTCAAGTCCAGTTCTGTTGGACTTGAGTGCTGCGTTTGAAGACTGAGACTTTGCCCGCGTCAGTGTTCAGACGGATGTCATTTGTGACTTTGATAAGTGCAGTCTCAGTGCTGTGATGGGGCCTGAATCCTGACTGAAAAGGATCAAAGCAGTTGTTAAGTAATAGAAAGTCATTAAGTTGCTGATATACAACTTTTTCAATGACTATCCCTAAAAATGGCAGGTTTGATTTGGGCCGATAGTTGTTGAGCACTGTAGCATTTAGACTGCTCTTCTTTAGGAGAGGCTTAATGACAGCAGTTTTTAAGGCCTTTGGAAATGTTCCAGACTGTAAGGAATTATTGACTATATCAGTGAGTTGTGGTAACAAACTGCTTAGTACTGATTTTAGAAATCTAGTGGGTAAAACATTGAGGCAGCAGGTGGATGAACTCAGGCTGGAGACAGTTTTTTCAATTGTTCTGTCATTAATTTGTGTAAAATGTGTTAAACCAACAAAGTGCCTCCTAGGTGGCTGCAGTGTTGTTGTATGCCCTTTGGACTGTATCGCATGTTTAATGCCTTGAACCTTGTCGTTGAAAAACAATGCAAACTCATTGCATTTAGTGGTGGAAACTAATTTTGGAGGAAATGGAGCTGGAGGGTTTGTTAATCTGTTCACTGTAGCAAACAGGACACGCCAGTTATTACTGCTGTTGTTGATGATCTCTGAGAAGAATATTTATCTTGCTTTTTGCAAAGTTTGATTAAAAACATGCAAATTTTCTTTGTATACCTCATAATGAATTAAGAGTTTCAATTTACGCCATTTTCTTTCGGCTTTTCAGCATTCCCTTTTCTGTGCCCTGACAGAGTGAGCATTGCTCCACGAAGCCTTCTGCCTCGTCCTGATCACTTTAATCTTAACAGGAGCAATGGTGTAACATTTAAAACACCTGAAGTATATCAATTCAACAAATTATCAACTTGACCTGATGAGGCATTTTCAAACCTGATTGCCTCCATAAACTGTGTCCTGGTGTTATTATCATTTTGTCTCTTCTGTACAACAGTAGGTCCAACAGCAACTTTTGGAATTATGGACAGATGGTAAAAGACACAAGAATGATCAGATAGAGCAACATCAATCACAGTGACATCTGAAATATGAACACCTTTAGTAATGACCAGGTCCAGAGTGTGACCTCTATTATGGGTCGGCTCATTAACATGCTGACAAAGACCAAAAGTATCAAGAATAGTAGAAAGTTCTTTGGCATTTCTGTCACAAACATTATCCACATGCACATTAAAATCACCAGATATGACTATTTGTTTAAATTCTGTGCAGATAACCGAAAGCATTTCAGTAAACTCATTAATAAAATCATGACATTGTTGAGGTGGTTTGTAAAGAACTACATATAAAATGGATGGAGAAACTCCATTTTGAATGACACATACTCAAATGATGAAACTCTCCAAGTAATAGCTTCTGGATAAGAATATTATCTCTAAAAAAGGCACATACACCACCAACCTTTTTGTTTTCCTGCATTTTGGATAAAAATGTGAAATTTGATGGGGTAGATTTAATAAGGACCGCATTTCCAGTCTTGCTGTCCAACCATGTTTCTGTTAAAAACATAAAATCAAGCTTATTTGAAGTTATAAAATCATTAATTAAAAAAGATTTGTTTCCCAAAGACCTGACATTGAACACTGCAAGTTTCAAGTCTCTCCCAGGGCCTCAGGTTGATGAGTGGTTTATTATGACAAAAAGTCCTGGAACAGCAGAGGCCCTCAGTGTCCTAATCGCTGATAGTAGCCTTGATGCTAGTCAAGGCTTTTGGAGCTGGTCTGGGAGGAGGTGGAGGGGGTCTGACAGAGGTGACTCTAGGTCAGGGGTGCTCAACCGTTTTCAGCTCGCGAGCTACTTATAAAATGACCAAGTCAAAATGATCTACCCACTACAAAAATGCAAAACATATATTTATTTACAAATATATTAGGGATTGTTTCTATGTACAATGTATGTTGATGTACCTTGCAAACCATAATACTGCACAACACAACATAATTAACTATGTAAGAGACAAAAAAACGAGGTTTAAAAGTTGGAGGTTAAGCGCTTAAGCGTTAGTTTTTCTGCACTTAGCGCCGTTGTTTGCGCATGCGCAGTGACCAAAGCCAGATTTCATCTGGCTGGCTGCCCTGTATGTCAATCAAGAGATTTAATGGATGATTGGCTATTTTTTTTTTTTATGTCATGTGATCTACCAAAACTACCTCGCGATCTACCGGTCGATCGCGATCGACGTGTTGAGCACCCCTGCTCTAGATAGTGGCCGAGGTGGAGAAGTGGTACTCCTGGGTGGTATTGGGGGTGATGGTTTTAGGGATGATGATAGAACTCGTGACCTGGCCAAGTTAGGTGTAAGGGGTATCATCTTAATTCCAAATTTTGATCTAAAAGCCTGGAGAAATCCTTTTTTAAAACTTCTGATTCCCCCTTCCTGGTGTCAACTGCACCCACGTGTAGCATCAGCTGTTTAATCCCTGTGTGTTTGGACATGACTTGGGGGAGGAGTGCTGTTATATCAGTGACTGTATAATGACTAAATGACTAAATGTAAAATGTAATATATGTTTCATAAATCGGACCCCAGTCCAATCTGCTGCTTATATGCTTATTAGAGAAATTTGCTCAAAACAATAATGTTCACCTTGGCACAGGCCCGATACATACAGGAGGATCTCGGACAAAGCATAACAAGCATATCACAATTCTCACCCTGAACTTTCACCAGTGGGGGAGAGGGTTACATCCTTTAGTCAGTAAGTTCTGTTTTTGGATCTTAGCATTCTTACTTGCATGAGTCACTGAAAGTCAGTGCCTATGGGGATTCATATTTTTATAGCTGAACTTACAGGGCAGGTTGAATAGCAAAAGCATTAAAGATGGATCATTTTCTGGGATTGATATTTTAGAATTTGTTTTTTTAATAGTAAAACAATAAGAATTTCAATCTTGTCATTTGATGAGAGGGCAGGAGTTTCCAAAGGCCTTATGCTGCTCAAACTTTTAAATTTACACTTAGATTGGGCATTGATTCCCTGAGTCACAACCTATAGAAATGCATGTATGGCACATTTTAAATTCCCTTAGATGCCAGTGCCCTGGGTTTATCAGAACTGGTAAATAGACATTTTGTCAAAAAAGGTATAAGATCATCCTCCTTAGTGTTTGTTGGCTTGTGTAGAGCACTAGGCCCATGCATTTTTCCAAGGGCAACACCAGACAAAACAACAAAGTAATTGTGAGTGATCACAATTGCTAGTCCATCATCTCTAAGGCCATTCAGAATGGCCCAGGTTTCATTAGACATTATTTCTTCCTGCTGATGAGACATTTCCATCATGTTTGTCAAAAAGAGCAGACAACATTTGCATCAAGATATAGATTCATCAAAAGTTGAAACATCTACTTCTATATCCTCAGGAAGCAGACAGGACAACTTCAAAGTAAAAAAAAAAGTTACCTTTTGCTGCCAGAAATAATCTTACTAATTTATTCTTTGACAACCCTTTATTCTTTGCCGAGAATGCCTTCTCTATCTGTGCAGCAGTAAAGGCCAAACGAGACGGCAAAAATATATTCTCCATAACCAATATTATCCTGTCCTTGAGCAACTGCATTATTTCATTGAAAGCTTACACTTTATATGTAAATGCCAGAGGTGATGATTATGTTAGTCAAATCAAAATAGCCCTTTAATATTTTATAAGTTGTGGGTGGAAGACAGAAAACAAACTTGTGCAGGAGCACTCAGTCTCATGCTGTAATGTTCAGCGTGACAGAGCTATAGAGAATGTTATGAAGCATTTTTGATGTCACTCTTTTTGGCCCCAGATAAATGACAGTTGCACACACTGAATTAGCATGTTTATAGCTTGGAATAGCCCGGTCATGCCTGTTTGCATATCAAGCTCTCTTCTGCTAGGTTTGATGCAATGCACATTTCAGAATGAGCACAATATGAGAACATTATGAATAACTAAGCTTTTGCTCTTAATTCTAACATAATTACAAAGTAATGTTTGCACCTAAATTAAATTAAGTCATAATGGTATATGTTGTTTTGATTATGTTATAACTTTTACTGAGGGCCTTTATATTATATCTTTGCCACATGGAAGATGTGACAGCTGGTCTTTGGATGTGCCAATATATGATCAAAACCTGCTACAGAAAGAAGAAGAGGTATTTTCTGTGAGCAGATGCAAATACAGTCCAATACCTTATACTGTAGGTAGAATATCTAAAGCAGAGGCACTGGGAGAATAAAAGCTACAAGTTCTGCTCAGATGTTATGAATATCCTGTCATAAACATCATATATAACAGTCACTTGGTCCAGCTTGACCAGAGCTTAAAAGTGTTGGCCTTGGCCTATCATTTTCTCTGTTCCCCTTTTCAGCGCTCTGTTGCAGTGCTTTTTTTCTGCACAAAAGCTGGAGTGTGAGATGGAGGAGTTAAAGATGCGGCTGGGTCCCTTAGGTATCAGAAATTAGGTCACGTTTTACACAGAAATGTGAGACTCTATGTACAATAACTGGTGTAATTTATGCAGTTTTTCAGGGTCTTTCTCCCAGCAGACTTGGGTGTTCTATCTGAAAATCTTTTTTTATCTATCTCCACCACTTTAACAAATCAGTCCTTGGCTATATTTTTGGCCCAACTGTGATACTGTTAATTAGAACACATAAACAATGCCTCCTTACAGACACAGCGTGGATCTCATAGTCTAGGTTCTTGTGAAAATCTTACTGAGCTGCGCAATTTTACCTGGAATGCTATTTTGAAATTGCGTAGTGGGAGTGGCCTCTTTAGTGCCATATTTACTAAAACTGTGAAGGGTTTGGGGCTGGGCTGATAGATATCAAGTTAATTGACAGCACTGTGTGATGCCCAATGTGACTTCTGGGGGTACACATCACCCAGCAGGTCAGAGGTTTGCGTCCACCCTAGGAGGAGGTAGAAAAGAGAAAAAAAGTGCTAAATACCACTGCAAAAATAGGCAGTTGTTGTAATATGAGAGGTTGAGTGTGTACCTACAGCTACAAACAGTGTGAGTGTGTACCTAGAGCTACAACCAGTGTAAACATATACCTATGATCAATCAGTCTCCATACGTTTGGCGAAATAAGTATGTTTTGAGTTTTCTTTTGAAAACCTCAACAGAGTCAGCTCGCCGGACATCCACCGGGAGCTCATTCTATAAAAATGGGGCTCTATAGGAAAAGGCTCTGTAGCCAGCAGACTTCTTCTTTATTCGAGAAAGTTGAAGGAGGCCAGCGTCCTGAGAGCGAAGGGTACGAGCTGGAGTATACCGGGTGATGAGGTCAGATAGGTAAGAGGGCGCGCGTCCACAAAGGATTTTATATGTTAACAGGAGAACTTTAAAATCAGCTCTAACATGAATAGGAAGCCTCTAATGAAGTTTTACCATGCTCCAACACACAGTAAGATTGTTGAACTTGTGCCGATGACCCATTAACAAGAGCTCTATCAAAGTTTAGATGGAGGAAGTTTTGAGACATCCATGTTTTAATTGAAACAAGGCAGGCCTATAGACGCATGATGTCAGTAGTATTATTCGCTTTGGTAGATACTTTGGTAGATACAGCTGTATATCATCGACATAACAGTGGAAGTTTACTCCATAACTTCTGATAATTTGTCCCAATGGTGTAACGTATAGTGGAAAAAGTATGGGACCAAGCACAGACCCTTGTGGCACACCGAATTTCACTGGTGCCGTGGAGGAGAAGGATTTATTAAAAGAGACAAAATGAGACCTATCACACAGAGAGCAGGTTAGAATCTGCTCTTGCGCAGATTCTAACCTGGCAGAAATGCCAAAGACATCTTTAAGTCTGTTGATTAGCACTGCATGATCAGTTGTATCAAATGCAGCGCCAGAGGTGTAAAGAATACCTGAAAGCCATACTTGAGAAAAAGTACAGATACCTTACTGTAAAAATTACTCCACTACAAGTTACAAGTCACCAATTTAAATACGACTTGAGTAAAAGTCTTAAAGTATCCTATTTTAAAAGTACTTAAGTATTTTACTCGTACTGAAGGTTGGCTCAGATGCAGTAGTCCTCAAAACAAAGAAATATTGTGGTGGCCGAGAGCGTTGCATGGACCTCCTCTGTGTAGGCCTCTAATGAGTTAAATTAGGAAGAACATCGGTCAGCCGTGTGGCAAACATTTCCATTGCAGCTGCACTAAAAAAAAAAAAGCTAAAGAAAATTTTTTTTAGAGCTTAAGAAAAATATAATAAAAAAAGAGAAAAAATAAAAGACTATAATCTGTGCATAATAAGTGCGCTTTTAATCTCAGCATGGGAACTCTTATTGGACCACATCTCAATGTTGCTCAACGTTCTAACAAAGAAGATCTGACATTCATAACCACATTATAAAACTGTGCCCCGGCCACTGTCTCTGTCCATTTGGAGCTACAAGTAAATGGAAAGAAAAGCCAAGCGGTCAAGCAGCCAGCCAGACAGAACCAATTCGAAGTTTCATTATGGACTTCCTCTGTAGTTTTGGTGGCTTGTCTGGCCCTGCATTCACACTACAAAGAAATGCCACACTGATTCTATTGTTTTATGTCTCTTCTGGTCCAAGAAAGTTTGTTCTCCCGGAGGTTTTTCAGCCATAATGACAGCTACTGCAGCTCATAACTCACATCAGAGCATTTGGGTGATGAATGGCACCCTGCCCTTGTATGAACCCTCACTCAGTAGTCTAACCGAGGTGGCGCTCATCATTGTGCTGCAGAACTATGCATTTCAACTACCTCTAAGTCAGCTATAGAATACAAACGCATGGCATAGTTGGGGAACAGTGTCGGGATTAAAAAAATAAAAGCATCCACAAATTATTGACTGTGCCAAAAAGAATCCCATTAGCTGTGAAAATGTTGGGAGTGACTTCTACACACAAACAAATCCAGCCACATAACCATGCACTGCTCATTAAGACGGCCTATTGTTCAGGCCACTGGCACCTAATATTTTCTTGAAACAAAATGCTAAGCAGCAATAAATTTACTGCTGAGATCCAGACCATTGACTGTCACATAAGGAGAGGTGTGGGAAATTGTCGACACTAAAACTGTTGATGCACCCACTGAACATACATTTTTGTTGCCAAAGCATAAAATACTGGCTAATTGATTCTTTACTGTGCCTAAGCCAAATAAAATGGGATATAACACCGCTTCTGTTTTCTTTGGGCCTTTGCTTGGATTTTTTTTTTAAATCTTGTCCCTAAGTACAGTCTGTTTTGAAGCATATCGTTTAGACTGTAACAATAAATGAAATATCTTTGATGTATAGCTTATGTGTTCTTCAAGCAAGAATTTTGAGAATTTGTTGAGATTGAGGTTTAGATTGTCTTTGTCACTGTGATGACATTTTTTTCCCATCACAGAGACAAATTGACTTCCAACCACAGCTACACTTTGCATTGTAGAGGCAAGGTCTGAGTCCTCACATTTAATTGTGCATTTAACCAGTTACTTTTTCTTGAATAGCTTTTTGCCAGACTTTAATATACATTTTTTGTACTCTTCACTTCAGAACGAATTCTTTGACTCAATTCATTCCCTCATTTTACTTTGAATGGGACCCTAACTGAGGTTATCATGCTGGAATACTCACTTTCTCTCTCTCTTTGTCCCTTCCTGCTGAGGTGTGCAAAGTGGCTTAGCTTTGGCGACAGCGAGCGATTCGTCAGTGCAGCCCTAGAGATGCAGGGACAGCTTCGAGAAGCTTATCCACACTAAAGGTTAGGAAAAGTACTTTGGTAGCCAGACAGCAGCATAAATGCCTCGGCGGTAATCCTAAACATATTGTCATACACCAACACTGATCCTTTTTGTGTATTATCTGTCCGTGATGCAACTTGTACTGCACAGACACTGTATACTACAGCAGATGCTGAAACCTGCAGCGGAATATGATAAAACTGTGACTGGTGGCAGCACATTAGTTTTGTGGTAGAGTTAGGATTTGTGTGAGATATTACAGGTGTCAACTTCCACTTTGCTCTTTGAATACGTAGATTACAAATGGCCATAGATGCTATTACATTGGCAGTCCTGACGTATTTATATCTGTACTACATCCAATGTTTGTCTCCAAATGCCACTTTATAAATAAAGGTTATAGGATCATCATTTACAACACATGAAAGGTAGTTGTTATATGAAAGTCTGGTGGGACTAGAATAGCTGAATGTTGGATTAGCCTTAGCCTAAAAATAAAACAATACACTAGCTTCAAGTAATGAGGACATTTAATGTAGAGTCCTTGGAGAATACTGAGGCTCTTCTCACAGTTAATTTATCACTTGAGTTTCTAGAAGGTCATAGCAAAGTACCGTAAATGGTATATTTTTAGCTCTAGTGATTGATGGGCACTGGAGCCCTGGCATTTATATCTCAAACCATGATTTAATTCCATAAAAATGATATTTTAAACATTTTCATCAGAAAGATGGATTTAAGCTTGTGTTTTTTTAACATATGCATGTCATAGATCACACCAAATAATTTAGCAGTTAGTCTAAAGAGAGGTGTATTTATTTCTGTCAGGGCGTATTATGGTTGGACAACACCTCAGGCTCTTGGGTTAAAGATCACTTTTAATCATACAAATTTCATTAATCAGAAATCCCCTCAATGCAATTCAAATGTGAGAGTCAAAAGCATGCTCAATCTTCATTAATTAGAAAGGGAGTTCATTTTAGTTTTATTTGGATTTTACTAAATTGAGCTACAGTCAATAATGTGTCAGTATAAATATGCAGACACATTCATCCAGAGGGTTGTCCTGAGGATGTGAATTAATATCTTACATATCTATATAGGCATTTATCCCAATATGTCCAAAGGCCTTAATTAGCTGGAGACAACTGCTGCTAAACTGTAACGACACCAACAAAACAACAGGGATAAATCTAACTTGCTGTGCAATTTTGCCTGGAATTATAATTTGCATTTGTGTGGCAGGGAGTGGCCTTTTAGCAGCATACTAAAACTATGCAGGGTTTGGGGCAGCACTGGTAGCGGCTCATTTCAATACTGCTAAGTCAAGCTGTGCAAAAATATGCACTGTGCTTTATTCAAAAGAGCACTGAGTCACACGCAAGCATTGTCTCCAATAAGATCAAATAAAATCTGGAGCATGGATGTTTACGCACGAGCACAGCAGAGAAATAAGGAAATGCGTGAAGTATGTATTCAAACAGAAACAAGAAACAGTCAAGTCAGTCTACTCTGTATCATTTACAAGTCCAAATCATAAACATGCTCCAAAACATCTGTTTAAATCTGTGAATATTTTTCTACCATTAACTATCTCAGCAGGAAAAGGGAGGGGCGCACAGCATCACGCACATAAATATATAATAATTCAAGATGGATAGAATGTCTTTGACAAACCTGGAAAGGAAGAAATTAAGCCTTACAGTTGTAGCGTTTAGAAAGAGTTATAAAAGAGTTCAGGCAGACTTTAGGCTGTTACTGCAATAACTGAATGTGTCATGCTCTTGTTGACACAGTAAGTACTTTATGAGTTTATGAGGAAATAAAAAGTAACTACAAAGTCGACTAAACTTGTTTCTCAGAGAAGGTAGGAGTTTATTATGCAGTAGTTGTTTTTCAATTTTTTATCTTTCTGCTTCAGTAAAAAATAATGTCATAAATGTCTGCTGTGATGTTGCTTGTTCAGCTTGCGGTGCTGTTTCCTCTTTAACCTGACAAACCTGGCAAACAGTTAAGACGTGCTGTCTTTTGGACTCTCCTCAATTTTTGCATTGTGAAATAGAAACTCCCGCAAATGATCTGTGTCCATGCCTTTCCTGAGATAAACTGCACAGAGGGCCTTTAGAAAATATGGAAACCAGTCAGTTAGGGCTGAAACGATTCCTCGAGTAACTCGAGTAACTCGATTACAAAAAATGATCGAAGCAAATTCCTCTGCCTCGAAGCCTCTTAATTTATTTTAAAGCTCACGTCAGTTTGTTTCGCAATGATTTTTTTTAATGTGACACAACGCGTTTACGTCACCCACAAAGCGGAAAGAGACGGAAGAAGTTAGCGGTGTTTTGATTTGAGGGTGCGCGCAAAGAGTGAGCGATGAGCAAAGAGTAGAAACAAACAGGAGAAAACGACTCAAACTGTCCAAGGTTTGGGTTTCATATTAAAACGTAAAGAGGACATTGTGGCGTGTGTCCATTGCAAGATCAAGCTAGCATACCACAACAGCACAAGGTCCATCCTGCAGCAGCAACAGAAAACATCCACTCTACTCAGAGACCAGAGGACCGTCACCCGGGACAAGGCAGACATCCCAACCGGCAAAAAGTAATTTCAGGGAGGTATCCCGAAGCATCCCCCCCCCCAAAAAAAATTTATAAATAAATAAAAAAAAAATAAAAAAAAGGAAGGAGACAAGGTTATGACATTTCACCACAGAACATGACTTTACTTGTATACCGAAATACAGCTGAATATAACAGAACAGTTATTTCCTAAATAACTTTTCTGAGTGCCTACACACATGGATAGGCTGGTTATGTTCCACAATAAAAGATGTGAAATACATCTCAGCTCTATCTGATGAAACTTATCAACTCACCTCAACATGCCTTTTGTCATTTAGATAGACATAACTGATTAATTTAGTTTGGGAGAATAGATAAAAGCCCGCCCACACAGACAATTGATTGGTTGATTTGCAGAAACAGGCCAATCAGGATGCTCTCTGTCTTACAAGCGCTTCGCACACACGCACACACACGCAAGGTCTCTCGCTCCCTCTCCCTCTCTGCCGTGCGCGCGCTACACGATTTGAAACACTCTCGCATGCGCGCTCTTGCTAACTAATTTGCGGGCATCAGGGAGCTGCTATCAATATGCGGGAGACTCCCGCAACTTCCGGGAGACTTGGGATGACTGACAAGGTAAATTCAATGCAGCATTAAATAAATGTGATTGCTAGTCAAGATGAAGGCTGTTAAATCAAGTATGTTAACTATGTAATGGACAACCCACGAAGGGCAGTACAATTATGTGAAAATATACTGCACGCAGATACACCACCAGATTATTTAACAACAGTTTATACCACGGCTACCAAAGGACTTCATTTATGAAATATACTAGATTATTTATAATGTGAAAACAGGCATGTTGGTTATATCATTTACGGTTTTTAAATATACATTTAAATTTATTTTACACACTCAAAGCATTATCCCATGATCGAATATCGGACATTGCATCTTGCATATCACATTTTTCTTCGAGCAGCCATAACACAAATTATTCTAGTATTCACAAGTATTTAGTTTGATTGCCATGAATAGGATTTATAAATGCACAGCCATAAACTTGCTGTATAATAATGATTATAGCTTACTTAGTAATAAATATCAATAATTATTTTTTCACCTCTTTTTCAGTAGATCATCACAGCTTCGTATGGACAGATATGTGCGGACAGCTACTTCATGTTCCACTGAGCAAGCAGCTGAGTTTTCAGAGAGCATTCCAAGAAGAAGGCTTATGTTCAGAACTTTTAGTTAACTTTTAGTTCTGAAAGTTAAGTTGCATGACTTAAAGGCAGTGTTTTTGTATTATTATTATTATTATTAATTTATTTGTTTTTGCATCTCAGAAAATGCTTTATTTAAAACCCCAAATGAATTTATTTTCAGAAAAACGATGGGTAATAACTAAATGTTTATTTTTGATGTTTGCACTGCATTCTATGCATTTAAAAAAATAATACATTTTTTCTAAAAAAAGGAAACATAGTTGTTCTCTTTAAGAGTCCTAGAGTCTTATTTTCTCTTGCATATTAAATATTGCACTTTAATTAAGTAAAAATACATTTTATCCGATTACTCGATTAAATTTTCGGTAGAATACTCGATTACTAAAATATTCGATAGCTACACCCCTACAGTCAGTATCTGGTGTTACCACCATTTGTGAAGCAAACACCTTTTTCCAAAGTGCCCGACGTCTATTGAAAATGAAAATTGACCCACTCAAGTTGGTTATGACAACAAACTTAAGTCAGGTCGAGACCCTGATGAGGATGCCGAGCGGAGATGGTTTCTGACAGTTTGTGCAGAATTTTCTTTATGCAAAGCGATTGTTGCAGCAACTGTCCGAGTGGCTGGTCTCAGAGGATCTTGGAAGATGCTGGATGTGGAGGTCCTGGGCTGGTGTGGTTCCTGCACGTGCTCTGCGGTTGTGATGGATGGATGTATTGTCTGTAATTATGGTAGAGAAATGAACATTCAATTCACGGGCAACAGCTCTGATGGACATTCTTGTGCCAACTGGACGCTCCCATCAAAACTTGCGACATCTGTGGCATTGTGCTGTGTGATAAAACTGTACATTTACATTTAGTCATTTAGCAGACGCTTTAATCCAAGGGGACTTACATCCACCAGTGTTACATTTACAGTTGACGCTTTCATTTAAAGTGACTTACATTAAGGTTCTATTCACCAGTGTTACAGCTGGAACACCACTGGAGGCAAGGTGGGTTAAGTGTCTTGCCCAAGGACACAACGACAGTATGAACTGTGGGGAGAACAGGAATCGAACCGCCTACCTTCTGGTTGAAGGACGACCGCTCTACCACTGAGCCACTGCCGCCCCCACTTTACATTTTTGTGGCCAGCCTAAGGCACACCTGTGCAATAATCATGCTCTCTAATCAGCCTCTTGACATGCCACACCTGTATAGGGATTATCTGGGCTCACTAACAGATTTGGATAGATTTGTGAAGAATATTTGAGAGAAATAGGCCTTTTGTGTGCATAGAAAAAGTCTTAGATCTTTGAGTTCAGCTCATGAAAAACCCGAGCAAAAACAAGTATATATCAGATTCAGATACATTCACACAGACACGTTTAATGGCCTCTGGAAGCCGTCCAAGATCAGAGCTCTTTTGCAGTTGGCCACTGAGCAGCTCCATTTCAGAGGCTGGAGGTTAAACACGTTGCTCAAGGGTATCTCTGGGGTAGATTCAGAGCGAGGGGACACTGTGACATATCCATTTACCAAGATCTGATTTTAAAAGCTGATCAAGGATTTAAAACACAACCATCTGCTTCTTCACCAGTCAGGATATTCAACAAGCAGGAAATCGTACATCTGGCATGGGCTATATCCTTCAAAGGTTGCAACTACTGGTAACAGCACTGCAGCACAAAATTATCAGCACTTTATCACTCAGTTAAATAATCGGATGTTAAAACCATGCATGACTTATGGTCATGTTGGTCAGCCTTAGCTTCTCAGTGCTTCGCATTTGACCTCTTCTCATTTTATTTAGTTTTCTTCCAACCACAGGAAAACTAAACATTAGGTGATGTTTTAGTCAAATAAGAGTAGTAAGACATCTTTTATGTATTACACCCATTATTTTACTTGGTTTAATGTATCTTCACCTGGCAATAATTTCATAATTATAACTATATGAATACATATGAAACATTTGCATTAATGGTTCTGTAAGAAGAGGAAGGTTTATATTCAGGATCTTTTATTCCACTTCAGTTGCAACTACTTCTTTGCAATCGCACGCTCTCTTTTTTCCTATTACTGTCTGATAGTGAATAATAACTGCAGAAAATGGAGGGGAAAATGAAATTCCTATTAGCTCTAATTACCTCTCCCATTTTTCCTTGGGAATGACATGAAGATTAATGAAGCTCTCGACTATTTTAAGCAAGGTTATTTAAATGAGTGATTCTACTCTTCTTGTATCATTGCATTAATCTAAAGGCCGACAAGTATGTTTTTCATTATATATCTTTCTAAATAATTGATTCCTCTTACTATTCTTTAACATATTAAATTATGTCCATATGAGAGTGGGTGCTGCTAAAATTTCCTAAACAGAATAGGTATAGCTTGTACTCTTTAATCAGAAGCATATAATATCGGCTGTCTGGGTAGTTCACATTCAAGTCAGGTAGTCAGAAAACAAGGCCGAGCGCCGACTGAATTATACACAATTACAAGAAAAAAGGAAATCAATATATTATATTATGCTACAAAGCAGGATAGGCAGGTTTTAGGCAGGTGCCTTAAACATATAATTCCAGTTCTTGAAAACATACTAATAATGACAAAGTTGTTTGGTGCAGTACTAAAGCCAAAATGAAAGACAAGAAGAAAAATGTGTTTGGAACTCAAGCAAACAGAAAAAAAAGTCTGTTAGAAGCAGTTCTTGCTGTTCTTTTCTCAGTCTGCTTTGTTCCACCAGTTTTTATTTATTCCTGTCTTTCAAAGAGAACTGTCTTTGTGTTGTCTCTAGTCACGGAGCAGAGTTGAGTGGAGCAGAGATAGTGAGACAAAGTGCCAACTATGCCCTCCTACGCAATAATATTGTCATGTTAGATTACCCATCAGCCCGTTGGCACTGGGCTGCATTTCCTTGAACCCACAACCCTGCTGAAGAGCAGCCAACTGCTAATGGTGCTTTTCTACACAGGGCTTCTGTCTACACTCTTACCTGATATCACGCTCACTTCTGCCAGATATACTGTATAACAATTGTTTAGGAGAAAATAAAGTACTGACATCTACTTTTACCGTATGCATTAAAGACAAATCCTTATTTGTTAATTGATCTTTCGATTGAAGTTCAAAACAATCAAATATTTGGAACCTCTTTTTCAGCATAAGTCAATGCTACATATAAATGTTAATGATCGAGTCAGTCAATTCACCATAAGGTTCTGAAACTAGAATCTGGGGCGTACAGGGCTTGACACTTACCTGTTTGCTCACCTTTTGCTCACTGTGTCAAGTGTTCTTTAAGTTACTAGCCTCATTTAGCAGCTGAAATGTAAAGGGTATACAGTTGTGCTCATAAGTTTACATACTTACCTTTAGTAGCCATTCAAACCTGTTTGTGTCAACTTGTGTACATGTTATCAGGCCAAAATTACCAGGGTATGTAAAGTTTTTATCAGGGTCATTTGGGTAGTTTCTGTTGTCATTATGATTTCAACACAGTTGTTTTAGAAAGGTTTTTGTGTTTTCATATTCTCTTAAAATTGACCATAAATCACAATGTAAGTAAGGAAAGTCGACAGTGATGAGTTAAAATTTGGTTTTCCAAACCTTTAAACAATGACCATTGGAGAGGTAACCTAAGACTGGATGTGAAAACGTTGCTTGGAGCAGTTCAGGATGGATTTTTGAGTTTTTGAGTTTGTAAACTCACAAATCTTGCGAGAATCCAGCTGCAGCGCAAGGTCAGTGAAAGAGGTCATTCATTCTTCATCTAATATTCAGCTAAGATAAGGCCCATAAAAGTTTTTATTTAGGCATGTAGTGTAACATCTCTAAATTCATTCAAATGTATGACTGAATTATTAAAGGCTATTGCCTAATTATATTTCTTGCCCCAAACATGAGTTGTAAGTGTTAAATTAGGGGGGCACTTAAGCATGGAGGCAGAGAATTGCGCTACAACTCTATATAAAATCCAACTGTCCAAAGTGGAAATTGACATGCATTTGCCGGGGCGATGGGTGTTTTTTGCTGTCCCTGTCTCAGACCACCACTCACCCCTAACAGCAGCCTAGGGACTTCTCCTGCTTTTAAAAGCAGACCAAACTACTAATACATTACACCAAACTGAAGTTTAGAGCTTACCATAAACGTTTAACTTTGACCAAAGCATCTGAACAAAGCATCCAACAATTATCTCCGCCTTGTTAAACACTGCTTGATTGAATTGCGAATATGTATCCCTGTTCTACGTTGCTTCTTTTTCCTCTATTAATGTTTTTTCTTTTTTGTGCTGTTTAGCTGTGTAAAAAGACCTATTCAGAGCTGAATATTTCTTTCTGAGGCCATTACTTCCTTATTAACAAGCTGTATAGACCAATGGGAGCATGTGATTGGCCAAAGCTTCCTTTTAGGACCAAAAATTCTCATCTATTAAAAATGCTATTGGAGGATTAAACAGTTAATTTTCTTGCATGCTTAAAACAATTTCTTATGCAAGATCTTTCTTTTTACCTTGTTTTGTAACATATATGTTAAGATTAATTTGCTAAAAATGCTATATACAGTGCATGTTCTATAAATAAAAAAAGGTTTGAGAAGAATAAGTCTGAGAAGACTGAAACTTCCCCAAAATACAGTCTCCACACCTGCTATCACAGTAATGGTAGGTTTCAGTTTAGTATTATTGATTATTTTTACCACAGCTGCAGGGCACAGAATATTACCCATGCCCGTGTCAGTAAAGTAAAGATAAAGCCAAAAGAAAAGGTTCCTTCAAGTTTTGATATCAAAATCCATCACATTTATTAACACCAAGTATCAGCTTGAGCACTTACTGTATGTCCACATGTCATCAAGATTGCATCGCACAGAGGCCCCAATTCTCTGTTGTATTTACTCCTTGCATAAAATAACACCCCAATGATATAAAAACTAAAAATCCTTGTGGGAATCTTTCTTTTGTGGTGGATAAAAGTGCCTGTTGGATCGGTCTATCTAGAAGTAAAGTTTCAATCCAAAATGAAAAAATAAATCAAAATTACAATTTCTTTTTAAATCAAAATGACAGAAAACAACAATAGTAGTAGAACCATTATAGCAGACATTCTAACAATACTTGTGACTTCAACAAATTGGTATACATAGATTTCTAGATAATGATAAGCACACATTGACAGGTCATTCATTGTTTGACAGAATTCCTGAATCTAATCATGAAACCTATAGCTTCTTTACACCATAACTCTGGATGGTCCTGCAAAGTAGAAATCCTGGGTTGGAAATAAAAGATTCCTGATCCACATTTCCACTAACACGAAAAGACAACGTGCAAACATGTAGAAAAACTCCTTTCCTGTGTGTAACTCTTACCTTGTTGCTCCTACTGAGCATGCCCAGACATTAACAGCTGGAGAGATGGCATCGGTGAATAAATGTCTCAAAGGGCCAGATGAATTTTGGGCCTTCCAATGAACAAAGCTCATTTAGGACAAACAGATTATAGGGTTTACTGTAATCTGCACGTAATGCTTTTTACCCCTTCATCATTTACTGCATAATCCACTACAATCCCATTTAATTTCATTGCCTGCAGATATTGTGTCTATAGAAATGTAATTGTCTGGCTCTAATGAAGGAGAAAAAACTAAATTATATATATATATATATATATATATATATATATATATATATATATATATATATATATATATATATATATATATATATATATATATATATATGTCTATTTCTATGTCTATTTTCTTTACCTGCTATGAGCGTCATAGTGCAGTAGACCTGATTAAACTGTAAAAAAACTTTTCAGCAGGCACTAGTTAGATTAAGTCATGGAATCTTTGATTTACACACAGTGATGTAAAAGCCCCTTCATTGTTTTATCTGTTAATGAGGAAGTATGGCCCCTTTTCAAGTCATCGGGACACAGTTATTGTTTTATTTCCTCTTGCCCATACAGCCAATATTTGCTGTCTGGCTGACTTTACTTGTAGCTACTGCTAATGCCTCAACTTTTTGTTTTTTCACAGTGCAGGAAAAAGATCTATAAAAGTCAGGTAAGTGCAAATATTGTGCATGATTTTGCATGATGTGTGCAACTGTTCTCAGTGAAATTTGTGAATAATGTTAATGCATATGGTGCTATTTTACTCAAGTGAAAGAAATATGTTGTAACATGTAAGGCAATGGCTTTTTCATTAGGCTAATCACATAATGAGGCTATTACAAACTGTGTAGACTCTTTTCCATCAGGTTATTCTGAGAATTCTGATTTTCTGCTCCATTACAGCAGCATGTTTGCAAGAACACAAAATGTAAGTTATTTTTCTGTTCGGTCTACATTTATTTATTTAAAAAATAATATAAAGCAAAGTTTGAAAAATGTATAAATTGTCTTGTCAATGTGCCATAAAACGTATATTACTTATATTAAATTATTACAGGAATTGTGTTGTGTCACTAGAGGCGACATCTTATCATTGGTCATTTAGGAAAGCATATGTGACAATTAAACAGCCAACATACTTTTTGATGCTGTTTTTGACCTTATTGTTGCTCCATTAAAAGTCTGGGCCATTTATCACCTCTAAGTGATGCTATTATTACAAAAACAGATTTTGAAAATGTCACCCGTAAATCTATTCATTTCTCAGGTGTGAAATGATTCATATTCCATTAAACAAATACATAAAGAGTGTCTATCCTTCTAAAAATAAATGATCCTGACCTTCATAAAAATTAGATTTTAAATGCAAATCAGCTCTGCAGTCCAGAGAAACTTCATCAATATCTTAGGCATGAATGCCAATGATAAATGTGTCTGCCTGGAATCAATAATTCTCTCCTGATTGCTATTGCTAAATGCTATTTATATACTATTAATGTAAATATTAATGCACTGTTAAGAAGAAATTGTGTTGTTCCAAACTTAGACATTTAATACTCAATACACATGTGACTGGATATATATCTTTGGTAACCAATATAATCTAGCTTTGCTTTCAACCATCATTGCTCTCAGTAGCATTTTTTTAATGCTACAATAACTATTGAATCTGTGTCACTTGGCTAAGCAGAGCGGGAGATCGGCTGGTCCATCACAATAGGTCACAAGGGCCATGTCCTGAATGCATCACTGTTCTATGGTGTAATCAGGCCGGTGCACAGTTTACGAGGCGCACACTAGGAGCCCCCACTGCCTTAAAAGACTGCAGCTCTGAAAGACAAGGAGAGAAGGAGGAGAGAACAGCTATCACTCACAGGACGACTGCTGAGTACCCTTTCAGAAAGCAATAGAACACGGAGCAGCTGCTTGACCAAATCACTTAAATGTGCACGCAGCGGACAGGAGGGCGGCTTGACATTGAGAGACAGAGCATACAAAAACAGCATCATTCCTGGCTGACAGTTGTTGTTGTCAAGATTTAAACCTTAGCAGCAGCTTCTTACTCCGCTGGGTATCTAGTGTGTTGACAGATAAATTGTATAGTTCAACTGTTGTGGTTATAACAACAAAGGATTGGTTAATAAATATGTCTTTCTCGTAATTAAACTTCTGTTTCAGCTTCTTTAAACTTGTAATGGAAAAGGTTTTTGCAATGTTGACAAAAACATAAACAGACTCCTTAACTGTTAAAACTAAATTTATCACAAAAGAAAACAGGGGAAATACTATCCAACAATGATTGTGTGAGCCTTTCAGCAGTCAGTGCGGTTACATGCAGGTTGAAAAAAAAAAAAATAAAGCCTAAGTCTAATTATAATCTGAGCTTTAAACTTTGTGTAAACTTCTTACTCCGATGTAGTCATTTGAATTTCTCAAAATCAAAGTAAGACAGCTGGATAATACGATTTGTTGTCGGATTACTGCATGTATACGGCTTACTCCGATTAAAGTCGGACAAAGCATGTGCCTGAGCCGGACAGCAGCACAAAGTTTAGAAGAACAATATAGTTTGCCGTAGTTTGTGATGTATTCAAGCGCCTTCGGACAGTGCAGTTGCAGAGTAATGAACGTGTTGTTCTTTGTTTGTTGTGTTCACGTCTTTTTAACTTTTCAACTAGTTCTGTTATTGTTGATTTTTATTAATGACTTGATGATTACTGAACAAATTAGCATTTAACACTGCAAATGAGTCAGGTTTAGTGTTAGCTTTTTCCCCTTTTTAATAAAAGCTGAATGCTTTGAAAAACAAAGGACACCTGAATGCAGCATTAGCCCAAGCGGTAGGGTGACCAGATCATAACGAACCAAATGTGGAACAAAAAGCCTGTTTATGTGGAACAAAGAGAGGCAACGCTGTGTTAATCTAACAAATGTCCCACAGACAGCGGGAACAGACATACAGTATAGCTCCCAAAAACGAGTCTCCTCAGACTGGCTAACCCATGACCCATAATGAATAGTATTTATAGTCAAAGCTGGGAATGGGAACGGGGAGAATTTATCTTATTTTGAACGAAACATGAAAAAATTAAAGAGGAGATGCTTTGTTCCACAGTTTGCTGATTGATTGGCAGCTCTGCTATGATGCAGTTGTCCCGCTTTGTAACTGGACACCATAGCAAAGCCACGGGTCTTTCATAAATTATCTACAGCAGTGAAAACGGGACTTTTGTTCAGAATGCTGTGCAGTCCTGCACAAAGCGGGACATCTGGTCACCCTACCGAGCGGTCACAGTACTTCGGTTCTCTCTCTTGCATGTAAACTCCGCCAAGGTGTGAACTCCAGCTGCGAAGGCTTGTTATGAGCATAGTTGGAGTAAGTTCTAAATGTGTCTCTGAATCACAATGCAACACAGAACCCAGCAAGGCCAGGAAGTCAGAAGTACAAAACTTTATTTGTCGATAGAAGGCTGAATGCACAATGCCACTCAAAGAGAAAACTGTTATCCCTATGTTAACTGTCCGCATGTAGTCAATGCCATATTTTATAATTGTGGATAACTGGAAAAACATGACTCCTGTTAAATATGCACCAGTATTAGGTCCAATCCCAATTCTCTAACTTACCCCTAACTCTGTCCCTCAGCATTACCCCATGGCCCTCCAAAGGAAAAGGGTAGGGCTAAGATTAAAGCCTGCCCTTAAGAATTATAAAGTCTTATATAAGTCTTTATAATATAAGTTATATAGTTTAATCTCATATAGCCTAGTTTATAATGTATATTTTAATACACACCATATTACTACAGTCTAATAATACATTGTTATTTTGACTTAAGTCTTGTTCTGAACAGTATCAGCTGTTGTTTCTTCTGTCACGACCACAAAAACCAAAAGACGGTCGGTTTATGTTAGAGCCTATCATTTTATATCGACGGAAAAACAGTTTGCAATGTTATGCATTAGCAAATAAAAACTTTTTAAACGTTCTGTAAAAAGCGTTTTTTTACGAAACTTTTTGATGATCTGTTGATGAACAGATCAGTGCATAAAAAGAGTTCAAGATTAAAAGGAACATAAAACAGCACCTAGCAGCCGTGATGCTGGTGAACACACTGCATTATGGGAAACTATCTGACCCCTTCGTTTTAAGTGTGGTCCTCCAATATCTCAGTTTGAAGGGGTGTATAGCCCTTCCCCTTACCCCTCCCTCTTGATCCAAATGACTATTGGGACACCTCTCGTGAGCACGCAAAATGAGGGCTTTGGGGTAGAATTGGGCCTTAGTAACCAATATGTCTCTTAAGCAGCATGAGTTACTTAAATGTAATCAGCACAGTTCTACAACAGGCTGAATCTCCCAAAACGATAAACTCCGGTGTCTTCTACTGTTCACAAGCCAGCTGAGTGGATGTTAAACGCATGAACTCCAACCAATTATAGCAGTCACAAGAATGAACGGCTTGACTAGTTACAACCTGTAATTATCATTCTAAGTATTTTCTGAAGCAATGCCTTCTTTTCTGCACCAATGTGTCGAATCAAGACGGACTCTGGCTGCTCTGACGGAAAAGGAGAGAGACAGAAGATGGAATGAAGATGGCCCAGTGAACCCTTCAAAGCCTCAGTGGGACTCTCACTCAATGGTCTCAAGAGTTTTTTTTAGAACATCTTATTGCTTTATGTCTATTTCCAGAGTTAAATGCAGTTTCCAGAAGAGATTTCCATGTCAGGATTAAACACTATGAGGTAGAATAGATAGAAATAATAGATAGATAGAATAGAAAACCATGTATATATTTTTTTATGTGGCACAAACACCAAGATTAGTTCAAGATAAAGTTAGAGACTAATGAGGCTTGAGAACAAAATGTGAAAGACACTGTTTTCTTCATATTATTGCTCAATTTCATTAAACTATTATTGTACTGCCCAGACAAAAAGTAATGATTTACAACCTTATTTTAGGGTTAAATTCCAAATTTTCTAATGTGGTCCAGGACTATTGATTTGCCATATTTCATTTATCATTTCTTAAAAATATGTATGTATGAATGGTTATTATGAAGGCAGTCCCACTCTGTGCTGATTCCAATAATACAAATGTGACAGAAACAGTCCTTGTATTATTTCTATTTACACAGTTCACTCTGCCTTCACCTCCATTTTAGTTTTCTGTTTAATTATTTATAAATAGTGAATAATTTATTATACACTTTATTTATACATGGCTTGTTGCCGAAGGGTGTGATTGTTTTGTGTTTTTTTCCTTTTGGTAATGCCGTTCTATTCCTGTCCTCGGGCGTAATGTGCTCAGATTTGGTCAGTGGCCCATCACATCCTGTACTGAGGCAGAGGTTGCCCTTTAGCAATCTATGTCGACAAAAATGTTGATGTAGCCCCCATCATTTTCTTGTTGGGCAGGAAGTTGGTTGGGGTATAAACATTTTGAGTCTTATTTGTGTCCCAAAAGGATTCCCATCCCAAATGCAATGACCTGAATGACTGTTCAGTTTAAATGGTGCCGAGAAATAAAATCCTAGCAGCACATTTTTCTCAGGCGGTGGCCAAAGTAATTATTAGCCTTGACGTCAATACTTTTGCCTCCTGCCATTTGGTGATAAAGCATGACTCAAGTTCAGCTCTTAAAAGCAATATTCTTCTTTGTAGCTCTTTAGGGGAAAAAAATGAAAATGTACAATACAAAGTAGTGTATTTAATGGGATCAAAATCAATGATCTCCCCAGATCAGGAGAAATACTGTAAGGTTTAGCGTGGGCGGATGAGCTACGCCTCCTGGGTAATCAGATATCAACCTGACAGCACTGGACTTGCCTGGCCTTTGGCTCAGAAAAATGCAGGTGTGGGCAACACTACTGGGTGGGCTATGATGTCCTTTACGATATAAACATGCTGCAAGGTCTATAAATTACCAATGGATTAAGTTTGACCTATGGAAGGGAACCCAAGCATCATACACTTGTTGACATCATTGGGACAAATCACAAAAGTTTAGTGTACCATTTACGGAAAAAAAGAACAGGAGTGATTATCTACTAAAATTATACTAATCTACCAGGAATAGAAGGGGTGATCTCCATCTGTCTCTTGTTACTAAGTGTCATGGCCATCTCTCTCCTAACGCTCTCCTAACAGATCTGCTCACGAGGCAGGAGCACAAAAGGGGTAGTGAGGAGGTGGTGGTAGTTGTCCCAGTCTCAGCTCTGGGTGCTGCTCCTCTCTGTCTAAGAAAATATCCTTAATAGCCTTAAAACTATGTGCTTTGACCATATAGTGTACTGCAAGACTACAGTCGCTCTGGAATAAAATCATATCCATATAAAGGTTTTGTTGATCAGTTTGCCCTTTGATCTGAATGTGCATTTACACATTTCTGAGCAGTATGTGCAGATTTATGTGATGACCCTTTGTTTTTGACCCCTTCCTACACACTTCTACTGCATTCAAATGCTCTAGGGGCTTCAATTTACTGATATTATAAAACCTTATAATTCTTACAGAAGGTTAGTATACAGGGATCAGCCATTGGCAAATTACACTTTTTACATTTGTTTACACTATATGTGCATGTGCCCAAGTAACCAGAGTGTGTGCTATAACAATAGTTACAGAAGAAGGCAAACATTGCAGTATATAACAGAGATATTTCCCACATCCAGCGTCTGTTTACCTCATTTTGAATGTGCCTTTCTTCTCTGGCACAAATATATTGTAAAGAAAAAGAAGAAGAAAAAATATATTTTTTGTGAATTTTAGTTAGCTTGTTGGAGAGGCACAATGCTGAATAACACAGGCCCCTCAAGGGACATACAACAATAGTTGGAAGAAGATGATAGGTACATTCTTGTTCTTTTTCAAAGGAGAGCAATGGGGTCTCCATTGGCAAGGAATATTCACTTCTGTTTGAAAGAACCACACTGTACTGATCTAAAGACTTCTTCAAAAAGCAAATGAAAAACACTGATTCTTTTATTCTTTAAGATATGACTCTATGGTGTACAGTAGAATTCAGATGAGAATCCATGATAGTTAATTTATGAATGAACATGCATGATTATGGTTATCATTTAACATTCTGTCGTTAGTTTAACAATGACAATGCATATATTATGCATATAGATTACATCGAGACCAAGAACATTTTTAATTACTTCTACTCATCAATAAATATTCTTTAGAATGAGTCAGTCTGTACTTTTAGGTGACAGTTTTTTGTTTTGATTGTGGTTAGTTTTGTATTTTGAAATTCAAAATCCTGCATCAATATTTATGTACGTATTCATTTATTCATTGCTGATTTAGCAGGGGTAGCTAGCACTGATCCCAGTGGAATTTTCCACTGCTTCAATGTTAACAGGACCAACCAGCCAAGAGGCTGTATTGGAGCATGTAATTGGCAAAAGCATGCCATCATACACTGATCATCCTCATCTATTTACATCCTTGATAATAAAGCCTAGATGACGTCTTCACATATCATTCATATATTGCTCATTAAACACTTTTTCTCAATTGAAACAACGTTACACGGTGCACATGTAATGCAAGATAGTATGTTACTAATTCTCTGACTTGACAGAGGAACAACAGTTCCTCTTTAATGGAAAGAGCACATCCAGCTCACCAGTTACTATGTAATGTTTTTTGCCTTTTTACAGTATCCATATGTCATTCCTAGCACTTATTGTAGTAAAACACAAACAGAACTCATTTATATTCTACAGGTCTTGGGAAATTTAACTCCAGTTCAACCTGTTTATAACCTGCCTATGTTGTTCTTATAACCTTGCTATGAGACAGTGCTTAGCACTGGCATGTGCAACTTGTATTTTAGAATATATCTCAAACATTTCTATTACTGACACTGCTGAACTAAAACATCCTTTAACTTAGTTACTAGTTTGTATCTACTGAGATAATGATTCCTTTAGTATCATAAACAACAAGAGCTGGTAAATGACAAGCCACTCACAAGTACTTTGTTGGATATGTGAACATATTTGCTGTGAGCTGTTGTCACAGCTGTTCTCACATTGAATGAGCCCTGCTGGTCTGTTGCTGGAGCTTTGGGTAGAATTTACCAGACAATTTCTTCAGGCTCAATACGCGGTCTGATGCGTGAACAAGCATTTCAGCTGTGAACTGGCCCCACAGCAAATCACAACATGTGGATATACTTGCCCATCAGTGTGCCGCTCTGCTGTCGGGACAAATTATAGCTCTCAGAGCTTATGACGTGGAAAAATAGCTTGACAAATTGTTACTGGGTCACCCCCAGGGAGTGCAAGGGATGAGACAGACTATGAGATCTCTGGCAATATTTGCCGGTTTGCAGAAGAGACAGAGAAATGCTTCTATTCTCAGAACTCCTTTGTCTTGTTGATTGTTTCTGTAGCCGAGTCACTACCAGGAGACTTTTTAAAGCAGTCAGTGAAGTCAATTAGTCTGCAGGCTTGTTGTTTGGATCCTTTCCTTGGATCATATTTGGAGTTGATGTAATAAATTAACATTTTGTAAAGCTATTTACTTTGTGTACAAAGCGCTCCTGGACTGTAGATAATTTCTGTCAGTTTCAGGGTAAATATAAATAAAAATGTGACAATGTGACACTAATCAATAATACAGCAAAACAACTTACAGTTCTCATATTGTAGTTTCCCCACTGTGCTGCAATAACACTAAATAGAAGCTACATTAACTTTAATGTTTTAAACTTAGCATGACGTACAATTATGCATGAAATTATTTTTATTTTGCATCTAGTATTTTCTTTAAGTTTGCCAATACAAAGCAGAAAATTAAAGTCAGCTTCAAAGCAAAGTGATAAAAGAACTTCAAAAGGAACTTGGCCTCGTGTATTCTGAACCAAGTCACCTGAAAATGAATATGAATATATACAACACAAAACATAACCACAACAATAAAGACATAATGTAGGCCTATATTCAACACCTGCCACATCCTGAGGCACCACTTGTTTTCCTCGTCACACATTACTGTCGAAGCTTTCCTTCAATCCCCAAGTCAAGTTGTTAGTCTTTTCTTGAACTAAAATTAGGCAAGAATGTGGCAACTAAGCTAACAAAGAACAAGCATTCTGCAGGGCTGTCTGTCCCAACACACACACTACACGCTAAAGAACTGTGCTCTCAAAGTGCTAACAAGCTATCAAAGTGTAACCTTAACAATGAAGATATACCTCTACTAACACTTTATAATAGCAACAGTTAAAGTGTTTTAAGCAGACTAGTGTGGTTTTTATTTATACTGGGACAGATATTCATCACCTTTAGGACAATTGTTTTATGAAATGACTGAACATAAATACCTGAGCTACCTGGTTATTCTTTGCCGCTGAGAGGACTAGTGACCTGTACTCATGTCTCTCTCCTCCTCCGTTTGTCTTTTTTTGCAGCTTGTTGTTTTCTTTGGTGCAAGTGTATCTTTGGAGTTAGTGTATCGTGTTACCACAGGAGCAAACAGGCTTTTTACACACATCACAAAACTGCAGTAAAATAACTCCACACGGGCTTGTGCAGAGCAAGGAGGCGGAGCGGAGTTGTGCGGACATCTGCACAGACACCTGTCGACTGTTGAAATGACCGACCGCTCAGTTGAGTAGCTAAGTAGGAGCTTGTGCGCGCATCTGTGTGAAACAGTAAAAAATAAATAAAAAGGCTTGCAACCGCGACTCGGTTCCAAATTGAGAAGAGCCATTGAAAAGCTTTGGTTTGTTTGTGAACATTACAACTCTAAAAGCCCTGTTTTATAAGAAGTATAGTATGAGGCCAAGTCTTTTTTCTCTGTGCTTGAGGATGTCCTAAAATGTAAACTGAACTTATTCATGTCTTAAAGGACTGCATTCACTTCTTTGGAATCATTGTATAGGTAATTTAATTTAACCGTAACAACCATGAACAATTGCTTATAACTAGATCTTCTCCTTCAGATGTTCCCCTTGGAGGTCGCCATAGTGAGTCATCTGCCTTTATCTCTCCCTATCCTCTGCATCCTCTTCTCTCACACCAGCCACCTTCACGTTCTCCTTCACTACATCTATAAATCTCCTCTTTCGTCTTCCTCTAGTCCCCCTGCCTGGCAGCTCTAACTCTACAGATTTATTCAGCATCCCTCCTGTGGACATGTACAAACCATCTCAATCTGACCTCTCTAGACATTTAAGGCATTTGTAATTGCAACTGCAGTACCGTAACAGTTTTTCAAATACCCTCCATCCCTCGTGAGAAAGTGTGGAAAGATGAGCTAGAACCTAACACTATCATTGATGTGGCTCATTTCTGAGATGAAGCAAGTGATAAGCACATTTTGCCACAGACTTATCCAGTCATTGAGGTTTCACATGGCTTTGGGCTCCAGAGCGCCGCACTGACTGAGACATACTGCTATATAAAGCACCTCAGTCAAATTGTCACACCACAGATATTACATGTGTCTATCTGCACACATTTATTTTGCTGCTTCTTTGCCATATATCAAACACCCACCATTTATCTATCAACCTTGTCACCCGGTCTATCTCAGATTTATGACTCTGCTGTTGGTGCCTTTTGCTCAACGACACATGAAAAAAACAAAACATTGCTGTCGTCGATTCACAGTGCAATCCTTCCTCTCCCATCAACTTACTCCAGATGGCTTGAAAGGGTCTTCAATGCTCTAGGGAGCCCCACACCAGCTGGAGCTACAAGCAGACAGCATGGGGGCTTTACCACTCGCTTTCTTTGTTGACGGAGCAGCAGGTCTCCGGTTCCCCACCAGGACTCTCTAAAACTTGGGTAGCTCCTGTGGCGAATATACTGTGAGGTAAATAGACTCAGCCAGCCTTAGGGCTCTGTGGATGAGATAAGACGCGTGGAAGAGATCATTTATTTTTAGCATTCTCCATTAAGAGGTAATGGCGTAAAGATTTTAATAGGGACCACAAAACACCAACCTAAAAACACTTCTGATTGCATAAAGATGGCTGTACAAACGAAGCACGTCTCTGACGTTAGCAAACAGGAAATTGGCAGTAACACCAGTGTGAGAATGAACTGGCAGTCAGCAAGTGGCAGAGGCTTAATCCTCAATGCGATCTGAGTGACAAAGTGCTGCCTAGAGATTTTGTCCCCCAAGACCCCAGTATAAACCAACACTAATCTTCCAACTAATCACTCTTGTTCTAATGTTGTAACAAGTCTTGGATTAGTCATGCTTGCACTACATGCACACATAAAAAAATAAGGCTAATAAAGACGAGCATTCAGAAAAATCAAATACGCTTACCAGGATTTTGAATATGTGGGCATTTTTGTTTTTAAATGGTGCAATCAATCAGTGAAGTCTTGGTTACAACACTTTTTACTGTTTACAATTACACACAGCCCCTGAGTTTTCAAACTCCTGGCAAACTACAGAAAATTCAGCGAAGTTAGTGGACACTGATATAATGACAAACGTTAAAAAGAAAGTGTCTAAAGCAAACCAATAACATGCATATCCTAAAATATTACAAATGGTCTTTATGTCAGAAAAGCAGAAAACTTCATTAATTCTTATTCATTTATCTCATGCTCAAATCAGCCATGCATTCTTCCGGTGAATTCCCTATTAAACCGGTTCAGCAGAATGAAAACACAGGCTGCTGATGCAATGAGAAGGTAATACAGGGACTAGGTTTTCTGTCTTGGATGAGATTTTTGCAAATAAGTCATGTAATTTTGAATCCCACTTTTTCACATTACAATGCATCACTTCTCATTATGAGAGCGTACTTTGCTTAAACATGACCCTAAAGTTAAAAAAACATCAAATCTTCAAAAAAATAGTTCAATGAGAGGGGTGTGTTGCAATCATACTTATTTTTTTTAAGATGTACTTTTGCCTGATTGCTATTACCCATACTGTGCAGTGAGCGCAGAAAAGCAGAGGGTGGGTAAGTGCTGATCCCTGGGGCAGGTAAAGCAGGAGACTGATTAGTTTTTTGAACTGTATTATGTAAGCAATTATAATGGGACAAAGTGTTTTTGTGGAAAGTGTACTGCTGTCTGTTATTCTTTTGGGGAAAAATGCACTTTTCAGCAATAACAAAACAGGACACATGAGTAAAAGGTCAAGGAGAGTACAGTGTGGAATGTAACAACGATTGGTTCTTTTCAGGTTTTTTTTTTCTTTTTCCTTGTGTGTCAGAATAATGATGAATTATGCAGGTGTACACCCAGCTATCTTATCAGTTCTTAAGCTATTTGAAACTTGTAGGTTACATATGCATCCAAATAAATCATTTCTTATCGTGTACAGCACAACAAATGCTTGTTATCTGTGTTTGAAAAGGACTTCTTCGAACAGTTTCACCCCTGCTCAATTCCCAAAAATGGGACAGAATAGACCATATTCAGAGTTTTTGCATCGCTGACATTGCCACACTACAATGTCCTGGAGCTCTTTTGTAGTTTACAGTTTCTGGAGAGAAAGGCGTAGCTGTAAGGAAACAATTCTTAATGGCAATTAGGAGGGTTGTTTTATATCCTCTGCCATATAAATACACCAGACTAAGCTCACAACCAGAAGAACAGTGCAAAAAAACATTACAAATATATCTAAGTTGAAGGCTCTTCACAATTAGCTCCTGTGGTGTTGTTGTCGTGGTGTTTTCTGAAACACTACCGGCACTTACCTGCCCACAAAGTTCAGAGTTATTTAACCTAATGTGTCAGTCCACATGTATTTACCTATTTTGGTTAACATCAAGGCCATGCTCCTTTTCCTTATGGGAATGTTGTTGAATGGCCGCCTCCATTCATCATCTGGTGTAAGTCGCTCTTTCTTCTGCCCCCTCCTTCTTTGCAAACTTTGCTGCATTGACCTTCCTCTTGGCGTCATGGGTAGTGTTGTGCAAGAGCTTAAATCAAGCTCATCCTGGTCAGGCTATTGCGCTACCCCCCGAGGTGCAGCCCGTTACAGATGTAATTAATCAGCTTGCAGAACTGTGGCACCTCGGCAGCCAGAGTGAAGCCCGCTCTGAGCTGCTAAATGAGGAAGGAAATCCAGAAGAAGCACTAATATGTTAAAACCATGCAGTCTTTTTAAGTCAAAGAGGACTTTTAACTAAAGCCCATATTCAGCATTTGGTTAGATGGATGCCTGATGGAGTAAAAAGAAAAGGGGTAAATGAATACTATCAAACAAGAAATCTGCAAGCTCACAATCAAAAGCAATCCTGTCACTGTCACAAGATGATTCATGATGGAATTAACCAAGAGCAGAGGCAGGATGTGTGTTTGATCTAATGTGGGACACATTTTAAGACTATGACAAAAAGAGGAAGAGAGGAACTCGCTGTAGAACATCTGATTTAATACCATTGAAATCGCAGCTCTGACAGAATCCACGGCTTCCTCACCTGCTTTCATTTTGTCATGTCATTGTAATTTCATTTCCCACTGTCTCAAAAGACCCAGGGCCATTTCAACTTTCTTTAATATGACAGATGTCCAATAATTTCGCATTTAATCTCTGCCCTGTGGGTGCCAAGTATGCGAGGCAGCAAATTGATGCCTCTGTAGCCAGTGAGATGGTGAATCACCAGTGATTTAGAAATTGGATACTTAGTCATCCATATTCACTGTCCTCATTAAAGTGATGGTAGTGCAAGCTGTTTTTTTTCTTTACATTGGAAGCACAAGAAACTTCCATTTTCTGAATGTTTTTTGTTCTGTCTGCAAAGATACAGCCTGAGTTCATTTCAAAACACTTGTTTTCTATGGTGGTTTAAGATTCTTTCCATATTTATTTTACATACACCTCGAGCTGTTCTTGTGTAAAGATTTCTGTTTTTATTTTATTTTATGACATCATGACAGCTGCATGTGAGACAGTTGTGCATGTGAGATGTGCATCCTTCACAGTATTAAAAGTTAATGCATGTTTTTACAGAATACAACAGGAATGGCCCAGTCTATTAAAGTTATTAGGAAATTTAACTTAGCATTTTAATGTGTCATATCTGGCCTGTTCTCTATGTATAAGAAACTGGAACTATAAATCTCTTGTTTCTGTGCCCGTATCAATCCAGTTGATACACATTTGTACGGTTCATTTACGTAAAGGGTCTTTAGTTTGTTCTTTTCCTGAATACAGTTGTCTCGTGCTAACTTTTGATTGAGCTTTAACATTATCAGTTCATGCTGTATATGATAACTGCATAGCAGACACATTGTTAAAGTGGTGCAGAACAAATGGGAGAACACAGTAGGCAGAAGCCCGAGACAGGCCTGATTTATTGGTTACAAGTAGAATGCACAGTAAACCAAGGAAGAGGGAACTTTTTAATGGATTCTTTGAGAAAGACAAACAACAGGAGAGTTCCTGTTCATCTTACTGAATGGATTTAGGGCCTCTGGCACCCAGCAGGTGAGCTGTCAGAACTATAGCCTGGCCCCTTACACACATGTATATTCAACCTTTTTCTCCACATTTTACCTGCTCTTCTAACACCAAATATTGTTTAGTTCAGGAATTATTTTTGCCTTTGTCTGGTGCCTGACTATAGTATGCCTCCGTCAATCTTGATGGAGTGATACAGACACAAAAACTGTCCTGATAAGACAACATTAAATTAGGAGAGACAATCCATAGCACTTAATTTGAAATAGATGAACTATGAGAGAAATTTGCAGTTAATAAATAGTACCCTTTTAGAGAAGGTTAACTGTGGTTGGCTGTGGTCTCTTTTACAGCTGCAGGAAGATATTGCTGTGTTGGTCTTTTCTTTTTCAGTACGCATGCTAAAAAGAGCACTGGCAGAGGCAATGTTTGTGTTTGTCTTCCTCATGTTTGCTTTTTGAATTAAAGTAAATTAGATGAACATGCTTTAAGACCACCACAAAGTTTCATTATTTCTATTGCAATAACAAAAAAATAAAAATAAAAATAAGGTAAGGTAAAGATTTAGCAACACAAAGCTGTAAAATTCAGTGTTTGCATGTTGGATGCAACATAATATTTGCATAACCTCTTTGTGTGTCATAACTGTAAATTTTAAAGCAAGATGGCCTCATTTTGGACAGCTTGAAATCTTGTTACCTGTTGAAGTAACAATGCTCTGAGTGAGTTAGCTGAATAAAATCTTTGGAACCATGTGGTGCGTTTGTGAACTTTGCACTACATCGGACTGAATAAATCCATGACAAAGATAAAAAAAAGCTCCAGTTTTATGTCCTGATCATCCAGCTCTAATGCCAGTTGTGAACACACTCAACACATCACAATCCACACATTTGGTGTTAGCCTGGGTCACTTGAGATTAGATTCTTGACACAGTGTAAATATGATTGCTGCCTGGCATAATAGACCTCCTCCTGTGATGTGTCTGTGATGTTATGATGCTTGTACACATGACAAGCCACTTGTAAAATTGTTTAATTGGGTTGGTAATTGATACAAGTGCAAAAACGTTGAATCTGCGCACAATATCACTGAAGCATTTCTCCCGGGGCAGGCAACAGTGAGTAAGGAATAAGATGAATTAAAAGTCAGAAAACAATCCAATCTCATGAAAATATATGAAATATGTGAAATATATGAAAAATATTATGTAAATATGAGCCTTTCCATTCTGGAAGACATGAGAATAACGTGGAGTAACTGAATCTGGATCCTGAGTCTCTGCTATTGGGCTACAGGGACAGTAATGTTGGTTCAGGCTCCAGCAGACTGTATGCCATCCTCACATATGCTAAGTGGAAAAAAAAGATTCTGTCCTGCATTTGAAAGAATGTTCTACGTTGACTGCTCTCTAGTTAAAGTTAGTATAATGTAGTGAGTGAGTGTGTGCTCGACAGTTTTTCATCTCTAGATAACAGTAATACTTCTCAATCTGCTGCTGTACACTTCTCCAGTGCATTGTGTGGATCTGTCACTGGATATAGGGTGTGTGGTGTGCACATGCAAGTTGTAAAATAAATTGAACGGGGATAGTCTTTTGGCAGATTGCGATTTTTGGTGGGGACTTGAAACTTTGTTTTCCAAGCACAGAAAGCTGCTGTTGTCACTGTCAAGAGCTCACTATATTAAACTCACAGATAGGAAATTTGATCACCAACAAACACACAAATATTCACACAAGTTTAATAAGACAGAGATAATTGCAGGAACAGCCTCACGCTAAACCCAGAGCTCGAACCCATTGGTATGGCTGCAGGTGCTACTGCAGCTTAAACCAATGACTACCTCCCACTCAGTAACAGCCAAAATCTGCTGTTGGTAATTAATGCCCTCTTGCTCCTTGAAAATGGTCTGTAGTCTGCCTTACTCCTGTTGTACAAACACTAATAGAGTGTGTACTTTATTACAGTGCAGTCCTCAAAGAGAACCCAAATGAAAGCCTTCACTTCACTTGTGGCTTGGACTTTACAGCACTATTGTTTTTCTTCTCTCCAGCCATGTCCAAGCAAACATTGCTCAGAAGCTCATCCCACACACTGACAACTAACACACATCATGCTGTCCTGACCAAAGGGCTCTGAGGGGCTACACTGATATAAACTATCTGTACAAATGGAGTCGTCACAAAGACTTACTGTGCCCAGGGCTAGGATTTATTATTCCTAGAATAGCAACAAAGCAAAGCAAACAGTTTATACACATCCAGGGTGATGTTGGAAGAAAGTGGTTTATTATTACTTTACCAGAGTTTAAATGTATGTTATGTACATTTCATGTTTTTAAAGCCTGCTCTCTAATGACAAAGGAAAGAGGTTACATACAACATACAAACTATGCTCTGTCAGGCTTTGAAGCAACACGTACGGGCCTTCTTTAATTGCAACTACAACATATCTGTTGCGTCAAGTGGTATACATTTTACATTGCCTAAACTATTTTACGTAGTAATAAAAAGAAGTTTCTAATTAAAACAAGCTTGTCTACTTCAGACAAGAGGATTCCTATCCTGTATCAGCTTCAATTATCCTTTCTTTTAAAGTTGGTTGCTGATATCTACCCTGTACACTGACAGACGGCCCCTTTTCCCACTAAGAATGTAAAAGCCTTGGAGGCCTTAGCACACGTAACTGCTGTTAAACATTGTGTTGCCGGGTATTATCTGTGTAAATAATGCATAAATGCAGTAGCAGCACAACTTGTGTTTACAAGAGCAATTATCAGAGCAGAACCTTTCTGTCCCAAACACTATTTCAGAGGGTAAAAATGCTTCAGAAGGGAAGAAGAAACATGAAAGTGCTATACCTTTTGGATCTTACTACAAGATCATCATCAAGATTTTAGGTTTGCGCTTGCAAGTGTTCTGCTGGGGTGATTTGGTAAAGTATATGTGTGGGTTTACAGCCCCATTTCTATGCACTTGTCACAAAAGAAAGGAAAATGCCTCAGAACATAATTGAAGGTAGGTTTTAGTTTTGCTTAACTAAGAAAGGAGCTTGTATTAATAAGTAATGCACTGTTACCCACACAGATCTCCATATGCTCGAACATTGCCCATTATTCTATTTATACGTTTTTTTTTTAATTGTCTTTCATAATATTTGAGGATCTTTATAAGACATTACACTTTACACTTTAACAAAGGCACCTGATACTTGTACATGGTGTAGATAGTCTGATAGCTGATGGCCTCACCACAACATTAATTAATGAAGTGTTATGACACCCTTCAGTCTGCTCACAAATTGTAACACGGGACACAATGTCTCATGTTTATCATGGTGTGATGGGCAGCTCACTGATGAGATGGCGGAGATCAGCGTGTGTCCCTCAGCCCAGCGTCACTAGGAGGCAATAACACAGATTGATAGGCGTGTTAGGACGGCCATTTGGAGCCTTGATCTATGGCGTGGGATCTCCTGGGATGAAGCCATCGCGGCCGCAGCCCAGGGCGGGTGGTCACAGTAATCGAGACGAGGTGTATTTATAAAGTGCCCTGCTCAGCAACACTGCTCATTCCAGTAAATCTGAGGGGAAGCTCAAAGGGAAAATGTCACAACCCAAGGACACTACAAGGAGCTGCACCCCGCCGTTGGCCGCAGGTAATTGGGGTGTCAGCGTGTCCCAGAATGCATTTCCTATCCTAGACACCCTTATTGTCAGCAGAGTGAAAAGGCCACGATAACTACTTAACTAAGAGGTGTACCAATTAGAAGCCTGATTATATTAGGCATTAAATTATTATATTTTGCAGTGCATCCATTTATTTGGTTAGTTTTATTTTATTGCAATTGTGTATTCTTACTACAGATTAACTGTTTATACCATCTTTTCAGTTGTTTTAGGTTTTCTTGGCTTAACCCTCAAACATAAATCTCACATGGAGCTATTTATTGAGGTTTCTGAACAAATTCATACAAAATACATTGAGGTAGACAAAGGGGAATAGGAATTAAATTACCTGATTAGGGCTGGGAAAATATTCTTTGATACAGTAGCTGCTGGTTCATATGTTATGAGTGTGAAACTCATCATCTCTTAATTATTACAGATAAAGCTATAAAAGGACTCATTTCCAATATGAAGTTTAAAAGCAAGGCTGAAATAACAACAGAAGTAAATCCACTGGGACAAACTAATATGCTGTAGATATTACCTAGATGTCTTTTCAATTAACTAATTAGGAAATGGAGAGGATAATGATATGGTCGTGTTTGGTCTTTAAAACATCCATGTCTCGTCATCTCTGGTCCAAATGCAAGGCTGACACTTTCAACTTGTATTTCTGATGGAGATCAAACAGATATTGATGTGTAAATAAGGACAAGAATTTAGCATGTACTGTCGATGTAAGAGAGAGAAGAGAGAGAAAGTTGTGTTCACACTGAGAGACCGTCAGTGACTGCAGGGTGAGGTTATGCTTTCTTCTTTTCAGGGAAATGGACGTTTTCAAGTCAAATTAAATCATATTTATTCAAACATGCACCATAGCCAGGTACATGTACAATCACTTTCTAGTTGTAGCTAGATTTAGGCCAGAAAAAATAAGCAAACTGTTAATAAAAACTGTACAAAGAAGACAACAAGGCACCAAGCACGCATCAACAATAAATAATACAAATAGTAGTAAATAATAGACTAAAAACACATCATGTATGGGTTACAGTGGCCAAGGTTTAGCTTATACAGTGAAACAGCAAACAAGACAGAAACAGGAGCACCTTAATTAATATTGGAGTGTCTCATTTACAAATTTGGGTAGGCAACTGCACTATTTTTGAATTGTATATATGACTGCATTGAACTTACTGAAAGTATACATTTTTAATACTGCACACAAAAGTTCTCCAGCACTCAAAGTGACCAAAATCCTACTTATACTTACAGCTATGTGACACTATGTCCCCAGTGTTAACTTATTACAGCTATTGGGGGTTACATTCACAGACCGTTAGCCATACAATGTCCTGGATGAAAGTGGTGTGAAATAACTGTTAAGACAGGGAAGGTGGGACGTGTATACATTGGCAGGAGGGCTTGTCAAATATGGCTTTCTCTGATTGTTTTAAGTAGTTGCATGAATGGCTTGATAGGAAAAAATCTAATTTGTGGCACTCTGTGGAGCATACAGAGCAGGAGATACCCAGCCGGCCTGTCTTCCATTTCTCTCTCGGATCATTAAATTCTCCTTTGGTCATGGCTACAATAGTTTAATGTTCCCCAGACCCACACTTTTTTTTCCTGAAGCTTTCTGAGGCGGGTGAAGAGAGAATTGAGTGCTATGTCATATCCGATTTTTTGTGAGACTTTCTGATAGCATTTATTATTATTATTATTATTATTATTATTATAACATTTACATTTACATTTAGTCATTTAGCAGAGGCTTTTATCCAAAGCGACTTGCATTAAGGTTCCATTCACCAGTGTTACAGCTGGAACACACTGGAGGCAAGGTGGGTTAAGTGTCTTGCCCAAGGACACAACGACAGTATGAACTGTGGGGAGAGCGGGATTCAAACCGCCTACCTTCCGGTTGAAGGACGACCACTGAGCCACTGCCGCCCCATTATTATTATTATCATTACGAGACCCTGTAGAAAATGAGATCTCATAGAGCCTATAGCATATGTATATGCATAGGCAGGTGCCAGCTCCTTGTTGGAAATACCCTTTTAGTCTTGCTTATATGATGTTTTTTTCTCATTACATCATCATCTTAGCTGTTTAAATGTATTGCAGGCTATAGATTCCAAATGAAATGTTTTTATTTGTGTAACAATGAAGGTGAGATTTAAAGTAGCACGCAAAGCTAGCTAAAACATCTCTCATTGTTGGTATGAAATATGTAACCTCAACAAGCAAACTTCTTACATCTTGATTCACCAGCAGCGGGATTTAATAGATTTAAAGCTATAGTTAATTTTTAGTGTCCTTTCAACTACTCTTTGCATAGCATTAATTTTTTTTTTTTACTATAACCAATTCAGAAATCCATCAAACCCCTGTTTAAACTACTTCTACATTAAATGCTCATTGACTTTGACCCACTTTTGGTGCCTGAACCACTGCTCTATTAGAACAAGCAAACAGCAGTAACTACTTTGATGTACTGATAGCCCTCTTCCATGTCCTCCACGATTTGCGTGGAAATGGTGCACATACATAGGCTGTGAGAGGCCTGTGAGAGGATTAATGATGATGCATAGAGTGTTGACAGAATCTATTGTTTGTCTGCAGGTCTGAATACATGGAAAGTTTGAGACCAACTCAACAACACTGCGAGCTACGTACTGTATATTCAGACTAAAAGTATTTATAACCACAACACGGTCTTTCCCAGGGCCTATTGACAGAGCATCAAAAAGTGAGTCATGCACCTCCCACGTCTCATCCTACACTTCATATACATTCAGTGAAAATGCAGCTCTACACAAGAAAAAAGCCCTTGTACAAGACAATATTATTCCTAATTAGTTATATCTTAATTACAATATAAAGTTAACATCCGGTCATGTTTTTCAGACTTAGCCTCACACCAACTCAGGAAAAACAACATTGTGGGAAACGGTAAATATAGTTCTGATACTTGACTACACAGTAGACTCATTTATCTTAAACACTCTCTGTGTGATGTCATCTCACAGGAAAACACACAAGCACACACACAGCTAAAAGCTTGAATATAGAGGTGTAAAATCCAACTCCACAGCTTTCTGGAAGCTGTCAAAATTTCAACTCCTCCATATGACAAATTCTGCTATGCCTCTTGGGGGCAAAAATAAAACTGGTGCTGAGTATTACACCTCTCTCCCGTCGTCTCCCTCTCGCCTGCAGGGTTTTCTGTGTGCCAGAGATGAATATGTGAAAAGGGAGTGTTATACTGGGCTGCAGGCACTCATTTGAGGTATTTGATTCTTAACCAAGGCTGAGTCTAGTGGCAAGGCTTGAAATCCTCCTGGCTTCTCAGGATTTTAAATGCCTGTTCTTATCATTTGTTTTCCTTCCCTTTCCAAATCTCTCAAGTTTAACTATAACTCATTGTGCTGTGTCAAGTAGCATTTGCATTAAACCCATCCTATGATTTGAAACAGTTTGGTGTAACTACACTGGAAAATGGCCGTTACACAGCCCTGCAACAGTCTACAAAACTATTTAGGCCTTTGAATGGGATCAGAGGAGCTTAGACTGGGGTACTTCCCCCAAACAGTCAAACTGATTACTCTGTGTGTATGTGATAACACCTCTGTTTTCACACTGTGCAGATATGTCACACTAAAGGTAACATAAACAGTCATTATCTTGGACACTTTATATTAACACCAGGGATTTAAAGTTTCATCAACACCTGCCTGAGCTCAATGCTTGAAATGAATAATTTGACATTTTTGCAAGTTGGCACAATTATGTGCAATTTGCTTAGTATTATTGCTTTTATTATCTTTTATTATCTCCGTGGGGAAATTCCTAGTCAGCAGCCACACCAGCATGTTTATTTATGTTGGCGGGGTAAACCGGAGAATCCAGAGTATACTGATGCTTTATAACTTAAGCAGTTATGACGTAGAAAGAGATCACTCATGATGCAAATGCAGGAATAATTTTAATCCTAGTTGGATAAAGTGCAGTAAAGCAAACATGTCATCTGAATTCTTTTAAATGTGCGTCTCATCAAATCACTCGAGGCACCTCTCAGTTATGTTTCAAACACACAGCTCCATATCATTTTTTTGTGAATTGCTATTACATCCACTTCATTAAAGTAAATTTGATAAGGTCCATCCTCTTTGCAGGTTTGTTTTCTATAATAGTGACTGCTGTTGATTAATTGGCTTCTTGCATTTGATTAAAGGTTGAGTCCTGGGGGGCGGTTTGGGTGTGCACAATCCCCCAGGTGAACTGGCAGATAATACTGTTTAATTGAATGATAGTCAGGCAAAGAGGAAGAAAAGTGGATAAGAAAATGGAAATGGCATATGAAATGAGAAATGCATCTGAAGTTTATTTATTTCTGGGTGTGTTCACTGAATGACAGCGTGCTTACTCAAGTAAAGGGTATTCATGCATAGGAGCAGGTATCGAGACGCAGTGAGCAGCGCAGAGTGATAGAAGAAGAGTAAGGGGATGAATAATTAATGATACAAACTTCTCCAAAAGAGTCATCAAAATTCAGGAAATTGAAGTGAAGTATCTATATATAAGTGAAAACAACAACTGGACCATTACAATGTGAGTGAAACTTTGATCACTCAATATTCTTGATGTGAACCCTGAGATCTCTGTTCAAGGCAGAAAGCAATAAGTCAGACAAATATTCAAAATGAATAATTCAGCTCTTCAATAAACTCGTAACAGACAAACATAAGCAAAGCATAGAATAAGAATAAACCTTTAAAGAACTCGTGCATCTGAAGTTGTAGCTCAAACTAAGCATTCTGCAGGAGCTATGCTAACAGCAGCAACTACAGCTGTTGCACATTCTCACAATAGCATGTTTTTGTATTTAGAATAAATTTAAATCATTTAACCAGAGTGCTGCTGCTAGGCCCAGTGCATCATAAATGACAGGTATGGTGACTGCAGACATCAACAGTCACATTATCTCTGCAATGCCTTTGTTTTGCAAAGTGGCAGGAAAATGACACAAACATAAATAAGATAGTGTCTGTGTGACATTGTTAATTTATGCAAAAAGCCATATGTTTTGATTTAAGAGACCTTTTTTTTACATAGCCTATCACTACTTTGCTAATGTTGTTTAATATTAGCATGGAGCAAGAAAGAAATAAAACAGATGCCAAATCCCTTTTCTTCAACAATCCTGAAAATTTCTAACACAGACATCACTAACTTGTTGAGGCTTACTTTACCTGTGGCAAGAAAGTCGTTAATTTGCAGAATATTTAACAAGTGTTACTTTTCATTCAGATTTTTATTCAGATTTGATTACATCTGCCAAACAAAATTGTGACATACTTGGACAACCATAAACGTCACAATAGGCAACATAACTGAAGAGTACTTTGCTTTTAAAACAGTAATTCAATTGCTTCATTACTCTTAAAATGCCTTGCTCAAACACACAAGTTGTAATTTGTTAGAATCCTATACCTTTTAACACTTGATAACCATGGGACTCCCCGCCCACTGAAGGTTAGAGCGGACGCTGTGAAGTAATTAAGATAAAATTAATAGAACACGGTTATAGTCGAATAGGCCTGGGTTTAATTGAAACAACTTTGACACTGGCTTCTAATGTTGAAAAAAAAAACATAAATGTAGTAATTGAAATTTACTTGGAGGTCTACAAAAAGATCAAATGGTGAATAGGTCATTTCTAGAGAAAGAGAAACAGGAGCATAATAGTAAATATGCCCAAAACAATCTCACAAAATTAGTTTTATGTTTATATGCCAGGTAGTTTTTAATGATCTGACTGAACTACAGCTTAAGGCCATTTGAATCAAAGCTCTATCAATGCAGACAAAACACATCTCAAATACAGCTGTGTGTGTCAGCTGTGAGGTGATGTGGAATTAAGATGGTGCTCGATTCATGAGTTGAACTGGCACCAATGTCAATGCTGGGTCAGAATTCTTTGTGTATAAAACGCTAAACAGCAATAGTTTTAAGCAAAGACAGATTTTAATACCATTAACAAGTCAATAAAAGTGACTGGACTTAGAAAAGATAATGATATATTGATAAGCTAAATAACATTTTAACTCATTTACTGCCACAATCATTATAGTCTCTATTATTGTACAGCCTATAATATGGGATGTGTGTGCAAACATTATTTGCTTTTACTTGCATCCTTATTTGGATGGAAACCACACATTGGCAGACATCAATGTAAATTCCTTCACAACAATGACGTGACACAAACAGCAGTAATTTATGTTAGACTAGGAACTAGTTAATAAAAAAATACACCTACTGCACCTGTGTGACAGTATGTAAATATTGCATTAGAGTGCCATACATTGTTCTGCCGGAGGAGTGCCGCACTGAAAGGTTATTTTGGCACAACATGAATAGAAAGGCTGAGAGTGCTCAGCTCGGTGCTGCTTTCCTTGATCCTTATGTGGAGTGAGGAGCACAGAAGAATGCTCTAGACACACTTCATTAACCAATACACTGGCAACACCAACAGTAAATAAAACAGAGCGGTGTCCAGGAGAAATGATAAATATACAGTGGAAGACGTTTAATTCAGGGGATAATGGAGAAGGCAATTATTGGTTTTTAATGCCCTCTGTTGATTCAAAGTAAAAAGACAGCATATTTTTATTTCCCTCAAGTCTCCATTTACATTTTCTCATCACTGATAAGAGAGTGTCAGAGCCAATCCAAATGATTCAGCTCAGTGGAACACAAGCTTCAGATCAACCCTTACAGTGAATTCTTTAGATGGATGTTGTTTATCTTGACTTGCCATCTTATTGTATGACTTGAAAGAGATCCTTTTACCAATATAACTGTTACTTTGGGGGGAGGCACTGAAAGCCTGTCTTAAAATCTCACTCCCCAAAGATCTGGGTATAACTCACAATCAGGGATAACTCACAACCATGGTCTTTGCCATATTGAAACTCAGTGACACTTTGAGTCATATTTTGAGTTAAATTTTGAGTGTTACAAAAACTTACCTAAACTGAACATTTTTTAAGTGTACTAAATCACAATTAACCTCAAAACTCCAGTCTGCAAGAGTTCCTGTTTTCAGTTAAAACAGAACAGTTGTGCTATAGGCGTTCTTGCAGAGCTGTAATCGAGTTGACTTAAAAGTGCCAGCCTGAAATGCAGCTGTGGGTAGACAGCTGTTCACAACTATGCCATTGGGAGAATATATAACACTCTGTCTGGTGCTAAGTGAGACTGAAGACTGGGCATTAACAGTTAATGAAAACTATTTAAAATCAACTTGGGCAAAATACAACATTTTCTGTCTTCTGTCAACAGCTTTGCAATAAAATTATAAAAGTTTTAGCTCTTTAAAACTTGTGATGTATAAACTCGGATACAGTGTAGGTTATACATACATGTGCACAAGTGGCATTCTGAAGGTATTTATTTTGGTATTCCCTGGTAGTTCTTGGAAGAGTGATGGTGACTTGATAGGCTTAAAGAATAAATCAGATGTTGATGTTTTATATTTTGGAGTCGGAGGCATATGCGCACACACACAAACAGCCAATGAGAAATAGGTGCCCTGAGGCTGGGTGAGGCCAGTCAGCATCTTGGCATGGAGAGCGCTCGCCTGTTCTGAATATGAAAGCTTTGCCAGAACAATCCATCTTTATAAAATATACACTTATTTTGACCTTGGTGCAAATACATAGATAAGTCCGAGAAAGGCTCCAAGAAGTTTGAGAGAAAAATACAACCGTCTCTCTGCTCCTTATATTCATAAATTTCACACAATGCAAGAGGAGCATCAATTATTCACCTGTTTAGACAAGGCTAGAGATTGAAGAGGAGAAAGAGACGAAGAATACATAAGAAAAGAAAGAGATGTTTATAGAGCATTACATCAGGGCCGATTTGTACCAGAAGTATAACAAAAATACTAATAATATTTTCATTGTATGGATGGTTTACCATTTGCTTATAAATTGTGCATTTGTAGAAATATTTGATACCTCTTTGAATATGTTTATTTGACCAAACTAAATGAAGCATTAACCTGTCCTCTTGGTACTTTTCCTAAAGTCCTGAATGAGATGTATGCTGTAAATATGAAAAGCCCTTAGGAGATTAATTGGATTGTATTCACAAGCATCAAATTAGTTTTTTTCAATTCCACTTCCCACAACTTATCACATTTCACACAAGTATCTTTCAAGTGTGAAAGTCATTCAGCCACAGACCCTGAGCCAGTATTAGAAATTAAATGTGCACAATTCTTAATTAGGCACATGATTACATTTTAAGCAACTTGATGATAAATGGAAGAGCAAACCCACACTCTTATGTCAACAGCAGCCATGTTTATCAGTGAACTCACATACTACATCAGCTCTATTTGCATGGTAACTGGTATAACTGCCTCCTTGGTTTGGTTATTGCTATTGAGAGCACTTAATTGTAAATCACAACCACCTCTAATGTTCTTTTAAAACCTATTTGGGAAGTCATTCCAAAACCAGTGCTGGACTGCACCTGTTGGCAGTGTTTATCCACACTTGGTAGGTGAGCTCAACCTCATTGCTTTTGATTAAGGTCCTGAGGTTAAGAAAATGTCATTTGTACCCCACAAGGTGGTTCATAGGGTACTATTTCAACAATTAATTTGCTCTGTGCTTATGACATTGACAAAGGAGCCACAGACCAGACTAATAACTCCAAGCCCATTTAGAATAGAAATATGCTCACTCCACATCGGTTGGAGAGAAATATGACTCCTTTGAGTAAAATCTTTGAAAAATTGAGTTATGTGTGAGAATCGATAATTCTCTGGCAATGTCTCCCAAGGCATGAGACCAGTCAAAGGTCTAGTGGGCATCTCTTAGGAGAAAGTAAGACTGTGTGCCCAATACGACACCAACTGAGATAAGTAATAGACTGATACACTTCCCTGTCACCTGACCGGTGATTGATGTCGTTCATCTTTTCTTTGGATGTAATTTACTTTATATGGAAAAGGGAGATGAGTAGTTGCTGGAAACAATGTTATGAAAGGCTGCACATCGCCGCTCTGTATCAAACTCTATATAAGGCAGGGTTAGACTGGCTTATATTAATGTCTGTTTTGAATGCTTATGAAAGATGATATCATGCCTCTACTAACTCCTGGCAATTTCTCCAATTTACTCCAAGCTGTCCATGTTTCACTGTATGATTAACTCTTTTTTTATTACTTTCCAGGCACTATATATATATAAATAGTGGCAGGGCAATGACAGTTTTATTGCCACATTTAGATATGTCAAATCCTACCTGCCCAAGTCGCCATGCATATATTATTATCTGTGTTTCTCCATTGCACATACTAAAGACTCACAAATATTCAGTGTCATCTCCAGGAATCTAAATCACACCTTGCACATATTTCAAGTTGACTACCCTCTTGTGGTGAGAAAAAAACACAATGGTAAAAATTGGATTATGGATTACTTCGATTTTGTCTTTTTCATAGCTCTAAACCTCACTAAAACTATCTACACCCCACTCACATGGCAGCAAATGAAAATACCCCCTTAACATTCACATTCCCTGAGAAAGGTAGTTTGTATGGAGTATACTAGACTAGTATAGGGTAAAAGAGTTATGACACAGACCACAGCAACTGTTCAATAACTGTATGTAACAGCCAGTGGAAATGGGAACTAGCTTGTTGTTCTGTCTAAGAGGGTAATTTACTTTAAACTGGACGAACAGCCACACATTTTGATTTATGCTCCTTCAGTTGTAATGCATCTCTCTGTTCCATCCAAACATGAAATCCCCACTCTCACCTCTCTCAGCGCACTAAATTCAAATGCCAATCCCAGTGCAAGGACATTGTCCACCCAGCCTCCAACTGTACAAAATGCCACTATATATATTCAGCTCCGCTGCCTCCCTGCTGTCCTCTTCTGGTGCTGTTGACCCCTCGCCACCACCCATTACACATATATCTCTTATTGCCAAGAATCCTGTGTAGAGTAGATTTTTCTTTTCTTGCGTGCGCTCTTGTGTCCCCGGACCTGTTATTCCCCTCCTGCCAGCGGCCTTGCTAACAGATTGCCAATAAGCTCGGTGGCAGCCCCAGCAGCATGTCCCCCTGTACCCCTCTGTCATGGCCTCTCTCTGGGGAGGGAGCTCCTGGTTGTCACTGATCTAACTGCACTTATAACCCTCTCCCATCCTCCTTCCCTCCCCTGCTCTTCCCCTGCTCGTCACAACATCTAGCTTCTGCATTATGGCCATTATTTGCAGGTTCTTTATAGCCACACCAGAACGCACATGTGGACAGTTTCTCACTGACGACCGTAATTCATTCCATTTACTTACTAGTAGGTGAATTTGTAGCAGTAACTAACAACCAACAGAAAAAATTGTTAGTAATTTTCTTGTCATATACCTATACTGAACAAAAATATAAATGTAACATTTTTGATTTTGCCCCTATTTTCTATGAGCTGAACTCAAAGACTAAGATCTAAGACTTTTTATGTACTGTAAACCTGTTCAAATCTGTGTTAGTGTGCACTTCTTCTGCTCCGAAATAATCCATCCACCTCACAGGTGTGGTATATCAAGATTCTGATTAGAGAGCATGACAATTGCACAGGTGTGCCTTAGGCTGGCCACAATAAAAGGCCACTCTAAAATGTGCAGTTTTATCACACAGCACAATGCCACAAACCTGATCCCGCCAGACAGAACTGCTCATAGTCTGTTTAACAGTACCACCTGTGAAGGTTCTCGTTGAAAGCGTTTGCAAAAGGGAGGCACCTTCTGTCGGAATCTTGTTATAGGCAATTGGAGGAAGCACCGACTTCTAAGAAGAAACCACTGTAACAGTAACAACCACAGACCATGTGCATCCACACCAGCCCAGGACCTCCACATTCAGCATCGTCAACTCCAAGGACAGCTGCTGCAACAATTGGTTTGCCTAATCAAAGAATCTCTGCAAAAACTGTCAGAAATCGTCTCAGGGAAGCTCATCTGCATGCTTGTTGTCCTCATTGGGGTCTCAATCTGACTGCAGTTTGTTGTTGTAACCAACTTGAGAGGGAAAATGCTCACATTTGATGGCATTTGGCACTTTGTAGAGGTGCTCTCTTCACAGATGAATCACGGTTTTCACTGTACAGGGCAGATGGCAGACAGGATGTATGGCATCATGTGTGTGAGGGGTTTCCTGATGTCAACTTTGTGGATGCAGCATGATAATGCACGGCCCCATGTTGCAACTTTGCACAAGCATTGAAGAGGAGTGGACTAACATTCCACAGGCCGCAATCAACAACCTGATCACCTCTATGTGAAGGAGATGTGTTGCACTGTGTGAGGCAAATGGTGGTCACACCAGATACTGACTGGTTTTAGGACCCCACCCCAATGCTCTCTAATCTGGGTCTTGATATGCCACACCTGTGAGGTGGATAAATTATCTCGGCAAAGAAGAAGTGCTCACTAACACAGATTTGGACAGATTTGTGAACAATATTTGAGAGAATTTTGTGTACATAGAAAAAGCCTTTAAATTCAGCTCATGAAAAATAGGGGCAAAAAACAAACTGTTGCGTTTATATTTTTGTTCAGTATACAGTATGTAAACTGTTTTTTGTAACAATTAATTCATTAAAACTACCCACCCTGGATGCATGAGTAATGGTAAATTAGCCGCAACAACAATGCTTCCTATTAAAATAATTAGAAAACAATTAAAGTTCATATATTTCAGTCCTAAGTTTTGTACCTTTTGTATAAAAAAGTTTACAAAATTAAAAAGTGACCACGCTGTCATCCAATGCTCATTAAGGTACAACGATGTCAGCATTATAAAGTAAGATATTTCAAATGTCACAGGAATGCGTTATCCCAGTCAGCAGTGTGACAAGCGTCAGGTACCATTGGGTCCCTGGGCTAATACCTTCTCTTTGCAGGTTCAAATGCATCCATTGATTGTACAAACAGTGTATTAAGTTCAATAATAAAGTGACTAAAATGTTCCATTATTGTTCAGTAACCTTTCAAGTGTATTTGCCCTCCACTTGTTCTGTCAATGACAACCTAATGGTTCAGATTACAGCTTTTTTCCCAAAATGCCCCACAGTGTCAGACACAAGCATCACTGGAGAGGCTATGTTTGAGTGTTTGTGTGAGAGCACTTTAATTGATTTTCTTCCTTTGACAAAGTCATGGTAGTGGAGTTGGGTGAATGAATTGACATTTAGGAATAGAGTACTTTCTATTTTCTTTACTGTTCCGTTTAGTGTTTCAATTAAGTGGATTGTGTTCTTGGAGGTGATGTCCTGTTCACCGGGCCATGCTGAAAAACAGTAACTGGTAGGAAGTGTGCAGTGGATTGGACCCATTCTCTGATTAAATAAATGAATTCCTCTGCCTTGTGTAGTCAGCAGCCCAACAAAAAAATAAATAAATAAATAAAAACATCAAGCTGCTGGAATTTCTCTCCATTGCATCAATGATGGCGCCTTGCTTCTGACAGCTACAAGTATCAAAGGGCAAGTGTTCATTTATGTCCCGCCAGCAAATCCATTATTTCCACTGTGCATGTTGTGTTTATGTGTTTATGCATGGATCACTCCACATTTCTCAGCCAGTCAAAAGGACAGGTGCACTGCAGGTCCTGGCCTACTTCTGAGCTAAACTAATTCAATGCTCATCCTGCGAGATAACAAGCAAAGGAAATACAATGAAAAGTTTGCTGAGTGTAACGTGTCACTGAAGACAGAAGATGTGGAACAATATCACACCTGTTTTTTCTCAAGTGTTTTTCTTTCAGATAAATATACAGCATCTCTTCTCAAACTCCCACTCCTATTCTATTGTTTGACATTATTTTTGTCAGGCTTATTCTTCAAATTAACGAGCTCTATGATGGCTGTTGTTGGCTGTCAAGAGAAGAAAAAGAGCTATGTCTGTTTGATGCTGAGAGGATGAAATGCTTTGTTTGAATCTAAAGATTGCCATTGTCAATGATTCATGCGCATGTGTTCATGTGTACAGTAGTCTGTGCTAAGGAGCTAGAACTGTTACAGTTTTGTGCTGACAGCCATTTTGTCAGATTCAGGCCAATCATCAAAAAAGGAGGACTACAATTTGCCAAGTCCCTAAAATCAAAAAAGAGCAAATGACACTTTGTAGAGGTGCTCTCTTCACAGATGAATCCCGGTTTTCACTGTACAGGGCAGATGGCAGACAGGATGTATGGCATCGTGTGTGTGAGGGGTTTCCTGATGTCAACTTTGTGGATGCAGCATGATAATGCATGGCCCCATGTTGCAAGGATCTGACGCAATTTCTGGAAGTTGAAAACATCCCAGCTCTTGCATGGCCAGCATACTTACCGGACATGTCACCCATTGAGCATGTTCCTGCCAATATCCAGCAACTTTGCACAACCATTGAAGAGGAGTGGACTAACATTCCACAGGCCGCAATCAACAACCTGATCACCTCTATGTGAAGGAGATACTGACTGGTTTTTGACCCCCAATACCGTGAAACTGCAAATGCTGGTGACATAACAGATACAAAAGTGATTCATGGTGGCTTAGATCAAATGGCAACCTGGATCCAGTGGCCATAATGGAGATGGGTTTGAAAAAAGGTACCAACTCTGGCACCAGGGGTTAAATGGAAAGCTGTAGCTTCAAACACACGACTGGAAGAAATTAAGAGTGTATCACAGAATGAGTATCCAGCAGTATAATTGTGCTTCCTTTGGGGAATAGAAACATTATGAAATAAATGGACTTTTCTTATTCAGCTTTAGCGTCACCTGAAATCCAAAAGCCTATACTGTAAAATGTCATTTTCACTATTATGTTTCCAGTTTACTCTTTTGTGGATGTCAATAAGCTGCTCCTTACTAACACTTGTAAAAGGTAGTTTATATTTTATTATATTTAGATAAATTATTTAGCTCAAAAATGATAAGCCAATCTAAAAGCAGGGTGCAGCCTTGAGTGGTTAGCATACCTCAAGGTTGTAGGTTTGATTCCAAGGTTCCTTGTGAAGTTGTTGTGTAATATTTTGAATGTTAGGTGTTTTATGTCAATGTGTTCATATTTTGAGTCGTATGGTTTATGCTTTTAATGTTTTATGATCATGTATGGGATGTTATATTAAATACATCTAGTAACATATTAATAGAAAAGAGAAAACATAATGTCAGGAGTGTATGGTTTTGAACATGATTAGTTTAAGACAAACACTCATACAAGGAAGCTTTATTTAATTAATGGTGCTGCTATTTCATGACAGTGACAATGCATTTATTTTATTTATTTAAACCAAAACAGTACTTTATCTTTGCCCCATCCCTCAGCACTGCCACCTTTCCCTAAAGGCATCTAAATTCCCTTCTATCTTCCTTTATTCCAGATTAAAGCTTCACCACCAAGGTCTTTGTGACCTCAGGAGAGCTGGCAGGATCAGACGGCCCCTGCTTTGCTTGCATTTTAGCTGTGCTAGCTGCACTGTCTTATCTATTTCATTTTTATTGAATGGACTCAGGTTTCTTCTCCCCTCAGGCTTTAGTGGCACGCCCACTTACTGGTGTTAGAGAGCTTTATTCTGACTAAATGAACAGCTCTACAGCAGTCAGGATGACATGCAATCGTTGGTGCATTGAAAAAAATATATCTACACAACGTGGCAGAGGCACACAAAGACAATTTTCTTTTCTTTTCTTTTCACCTCTGATTGACAGGAAAGGACAGCGGGAAGGGCTAGTAGTGGTGATGTATAAAATATAGTATACAGTATAGAATATCTGCAGGCTCACAAATCCCAGGGCACACTCCCTCAGGTCTCCCACTATGTCTCTGGGGTAAATGCCACTTGCAAAGAAATCACATCACACAGAATCTTTGTTTCCACCCATATAAAAATAGCTAGAAAGTCATAAAGTGCACTATTATGTTTCCAACACATTCAATCATCAGTAGTTAGAATCTGAATCTTCCATGCTGCACAAGACGGGGCCGAGATGATTAATAAACCATCATGTCTGAAGCTGTAAGTGTAACAATTAGGCTGAACAAGAGGATGCAGTACCATGGTTGCTTTTGTTCCGAGCACCACACTTAAATTAATCAACACAGACGTTAACAAATGGACCATGAGACGTTTCCAAATTGAGGTGCAAATAAAAATTTCAACACAAAAACACTGTATGATAGTGAACCTAAACACCCGAGAGCAAATAAAGAAACATCTGAGTGGAAACTCCTGTGTTTGACATCAGTTTCATCTCCAAAAACAAAATGTCATGTTCTTGATTTCTATCCACATCAGCCTTTGATTAAAACTAATCAGTCCAGAACTCTAAGCTCATGATTTGAGAATTAACAGGAAGCCAAACATACAGTAAGCAAACACAGGTCCCTAAATCACCATTTTTGTCATTGTTGTTATCTGTCCAGTGTCCACACTAAACAAAATCAAGAGGTTGAGAAACAAATTTTAGTTGCCACAAAAGTCTCAGTTTAATTCTTTTACTCAGAGTATTCTAACCAGATCTTGTTGGCAAACACAGAAGTTTAGTCTAGTTTGCAGTAGTCAATAAATAAAAATCAATAAATAAATTAATTAAAAACATTTAAAAAGAAGAGTGCAGATAAAAACACTTTAAGTTAAAATGTAGGTGGAGCTAAAGAGGAAGGTTTTTAACTTCCCCTGTAACATAGTTAAAGTTGAGACTTGTTCCAGATTTTTGCTGCATGAAACTTAAACGCTGAAGGCTTGTCCCAGATGTTCTCAGAGTCCGAGGAGGTTCATATGCAACTAGCATGTCAGAAATATATTCTGGTGCTAAACCATTAAGAGACTTGTAAACCAGCAGTGCTGTTTTAAAGTCTATTCTCTGAGCAACAGGAAGCCAGTACAGAGATTTTAAAACTAGCGTGATGTGGTTGTACTTCCTGGTTTTGGTTAGAACCCGAGCAGCTGCATTCTGAATAAACTGCAGCTGTCTTAACCCTCGTTTTGAGAGACCAGTGAGCAGGCCTTTACAGTAATCTAACCTGCTGGAGATAAAAGCATGGATAAGCTTCTCTAAGTCTGGTTGATATTATTATGGTAAATCTAGTGTTTGTTCACGTTTCTTTTATTCGCAGATTCACTTTGCAAAAATTGTTACTGTTACAGCGGTTTGTTGTTTCTTTATATCTGCAATCTGGTTATGTCAGATGAATCGTTGCTATGATTGGCTAAAACAAATCTTGTGGTAGGCGGATACTAGTCGGTGCTTCATCCAATCACCTATTTGATCACCTATCTGTTTCCGACAGAAGGCGCCTCCCTTTTGCAAATGCTTTCAACGGATCTTTCCCAGATGGTTCTGTGAAACAGACTATGTCCCGTGAGCAGTTCTGTCTTGTGGGGTCAGGTTAGGACAATGTAGAACTCATTACAAAAACACTTCTCATAGAAGTCAGCGTTTATTAATGGGCCTCTTTAAGGGGTTTAAGCTTAAACATCACCACCTTTTTTGACCTCTTAGCTAATGATACACCAGTTAATGTTTGGATGTCTTCTACAGTGCATTGTGGCATTAATGCCCAATTGTCTGCATCCTAACGATTACTAATTATCCCACAGGAAGCAATTAAGTGAAAGAAAAAAATAGGTTCAAGGCCCTATCACAACAAGATTGGGTAATTACCTTGCTTAATATTTTCCCCCTAATATCAGATACAGTTGGCAGCACATACTTAAAGGCAGACTGAAGCATTACTCTTATAATAAAACATCAAAATGCTATTATGTGCTGAGCCATCATTTACAGGAACAGGCTATTGAGGGCCATAACAAAAAACAGCTAGATTTTCTGAGACTTACTTCCACTGCAAACCTACTTCATTATCCAGCTCACTATTGGCCAAATGGAGTGCAAGTGACTTATGAAAAGCTTTGGTGAGTTTTAAAAAGTTTTTAAGAGTATAATTCACCTATCATGTGTTTGAATTAAAGTCATTTTCATATCATTGACACATTGAAAGATTTTCACAACTTTTAGGAGCATGAGGTGAAGGGCTGCTTTTTGTAATGTGAAGAAACATTTTTTCTTTGTTCAAGAGTCAAAAATTTAAAACAATAATCCATATCTTGATCACCACTGCAATTTCCTTTTTCGTCTCCTGTCCTTTACGGGCAGATAATAAAGGCTGGAAAAGAAAGACAAGGTTTGCTTAGAAAAAAGGTCATGGGTAATGGTTGTCGGATTAGATAGAGGTGACTTTTTCAACCGCACTCTTTTTCTTTTCCATTGTTCATCAAATGACAAGCCTGAAATGTCATCTTTGCTCCATCAGAATGCTGGAGAAGTTGGCAAAATGAAGCTGTATTATTTTGCATCACAACATTTGTACATTTTTACTGTATTACCTTCTTTTAGAGAAGCAAATATACAAACTTGTGCGTGTCTTTAATATGGCCTTTCTTAATTCAGAACTCAATCTAGTTAGGCTGAAGATGAAAGACAGAAAATGGAAGCTTAATTCAAACATCTTACTACTTATGACCTTAGCAGCAGATGTCTAAAATACTTCAGGAAGTTGTTATATAATGTTAAAGTAACCTCTAACCAAAGTCTTTATTGTTACTATTAGCTTCTACATGTGTCATACAAAAAGGGTAAAGTCAGCGGACAGCATCACTGTCCCAGATGGATAACAAAAATGCTAAGCAGCGTTGACAAATATAACTAGGCTGCCTGCCTAAGTGAGGAGCAAGGACAGGTTACGCTGTCGTTTAGTATTAAAAAAGGACACATTAAAATACACTTGTTTGTGATCTATCCTAACAGCTGACATCTCTGACTTATTGCTAATTATTAATAAGTCTCATTTATCAATTGTTAGAAGCAACACGCCAAAAAGGACAAATAATAGATTGAAGAATAGATTGATAGAATTGTGGTAACTTTATCTTCAATAAACCTGAAGCTCCAAAGGGCATACAACAACACTGCAGCCAACTAGGAGACACTTGGTTGGTTTAACACATTTTACACAAATTAATGACAGAACAATTGAAAAAACTGTCTCCAGCCTGAGTTCATCCACCTGCTGCCTCGATGTTTTACCCACTAGATTTCTAAAATCAGTACTAAGCAGTTTGTTACCAAAACTCACTGAAATAGTCAATAATTCCTTATAGTCTGGAACATTTCCAAGGGCCTTAATAACTGCTGTCATTAAGGATCTTCTAAAGAAGAGCAGTCTAAATGCTACAGTGCTTAACAACTATTGGCCCAAATCAAACCTGCCATTTTTAGGGAAAGTCATTGAAAAAGTTGTATATCAACAACGTAATGACTTTCTATTACTTAACAACTGCTTTGATCCTTTTCAGTCAGGATTCAGGCCCCATCACAGCACTGAGACTGCACTTATCAAAGTCACAAATGACATCCGTCTGAACACTGACACGGGCAAAGTCTCTGTCTTAGTTCTGCTGGACTTGAGTGCTGCGTTTGATACAGTGGACCATGGAATCCTGACACAAAGATTAGAGGAATGGATAGGTATCACTGGAACTGCCCTTAAATGGTTTCAGTTCTATCTTGAAGACAGGAAGTACTTTGTTTTAGTTGGTAACTGTGTATCAGACCAAATGGCCCTGACATGTGGGGTTCCACAGGGGTCTATCTTGGGACCTCTATTATTCAATCTCTACATGCTTCCTTTAGGCCAGTTAATACGCAGCTGTGACGTATCATACCATAATTATGCAGATGACACTCAGATTTACATTTCACTCACAGCAGGTGAAAATGTACCAATTCATTCACTGTGTCACTGCATTGAACAGATAGACACGTGGATGCAAAATAATTTTCTCCAACTGAACAGAAACAAGACTGAACTAATCATCTTTGGGCCACAGAAACAAAGCGAAAGTGTCAGCAGTCACCTCGAGTCTCTTTCTCTAAAATCGAAAAATCAGGTTAGAAATCTAGAAGTCATCATGGACTCAGACTTAAATTTCCACAGTCACATTAAGTCAATTACATCATCTGCATTTTATCACCTTAAAAACATTTCCAAAGTCAAAGGGATGATGTCTCAACCAGACTTAGAGAAACTTATCCATGCTTTTATCTCCAGCAGGTTAGATTACTGTAACGGCCTGCTCACTGGTCTCTCAAAACAAGGGTTAAGATAGCTGCAGCTTATTCAGAACGCGGCTGCTCGGGTTCTCACCAAAACCAGAAAGTACAACCACATCACGCCAATTTTAAAATCTCTGCACTGGCTTCCTGTTGCTCAGAGAATAGACTTTAAAACAGCACTGCTGGTTTACAAGTCTCTTAATGGTTTAGCACCAGAATATATTTCTGACATGCTAGTTGCTTATGAACCTCCTCGGACTCTGAGAACATCTGGGACAGGCCTTCTGCTCGTGCCCAGAGTTAGAACTAAACAAGGTGAAGCAGCATTTAAGTTTCATGCAGCAAAAACCTGGAACAGCCTCCCAGATGAAGTAAAACAAGCCTCAACTTTAACAATGTTCAAGGGGAGGTTAAAAAACCTTCCTCTTTAGCTCCGCCTACACTACAACCTAAAGTGTTTTTTTTTATCTGCACTCTTCTTTTTAAAATGTTTTTAATTTTTATTATGTTTCTTAATCTAAATCTTGTAAATTGTCTTTTATTCCTGTAAAGCACTTTGAGTTACCCAGTGTATGAATTGTGCTATATAAATAAAATTGCCTTGCCTTGCCTACTTTCTCAAACTAAAGCATTCTTTCCCCTGAATGAAAACCATACTTTGGAGCACTGAAACCTGTATAACCCAAGTAAATTAAGAAAATGTCAGTGTGGGCTCTAGAGGTGTTACCTTTATTAAAAGTTTCCCACTCACACACTTATTCATTGAAGGAAAAATGTTGTTATGAGTTTGGGAACCACAATGGACCACAAAAATCCAAAGTAATAGCAGTTTCTATTGGGTTATTTTAATAGTACTTAAACTAAGATTTTAGCCAGACTCTTCTCTGTACCAGCTCAATGCCAGCTCCTTTACCTCAAGGCAGGGCCTTTTCTCACAATTCCCAATAACGTTTATAGGCCATTTATGAAAGGGTTTTAAACATCACAAATTATTTTGCAAGTCATGGAATAGCAAGTGTGTGCAGAATATGTGGACAGTACATGATTGTGTATGCCACACTGCTGTGTTAAATCAGGCTTAAAGGAGAGGGACAATGCCCTTGTATTACATTTCCTTTTTCCTTGTGAGTGCATTCAATTCATGCACTCATAAGTGAAATGGAACAACTCGAAAGCAAAACCTTGCATGATAAAAGATTGATATTTCTGGCCAGTGTATTTGCACAGTAAAGTAAAATAAATATTGATTAATTTAGAAACATTATATATAATATCTTACATATGGAACAAATTATGACTAAAGCCATACACTGTGCAATTTGTTTCATAGAAACCTAACTTACACTGTACAAGTGTGAGTTGTGTATTCATATTTTCATAGAAAGAAAGCCAAAGCTCGTGATTTATGAGCTTACATTGTACAACCTGATGTCAGAATCATACCATCACCATACACAGCACAACAAGGACACATGATGGACCTAAAATTTGTCCTGACTCAAAAATTGCTACCAGATCGCACAGCTGTATGCCCAGCTTTAGGTGACATTTTGTGTTCAATAAGTGATACAGCCTAAACAAACCAAAATAATTCTGTTGCCATTGGAATGTACTGTAAGGTCATGGAGCCAAAGTTTGCAGTTCTCCTTCCAAAAACCAAAGTGTGTAATCAAATCCAATCAGCACAATGATGTACTACAGATGACACAATCATCACACGCTGTGTTACTGCTTTTTTGTCTCGACAAACTGTAGAGAAGGTCATGAAGGGACCCAGCTGTGCACGTGATTGCAGATGTTGACATAATTGGCTGATTGCTCAATGGTGTTTTCACAGGCAGCAGCTGCATGCGGCACACTATTAAGCACGCCGCATAATTACTTGTCTTAGGGTAAAAAAGTAAAATGATCTGTTTTGATTTTGTGGCACTTTTAGAACTGGCAGTCAACACATCCTCAGCCTAATGGCATTGATGTAAAAAATAAAAACATACACAGCTCAAACACAACACAAATGCAAATGTCAAACACTTCAGATCATGGGGCTCACCTGGTAGAGCGCACACCAGGGGAAACTCTCTCATCCTGTTTCCTGTCGGTCATCTGTTCTATCAAATAAGTGCAAAAAATATATTTTTTAATATAAGATCATTGCATCTAGTGATGTGCAATATGACAATATTATATCTTGTTGTAATAATAAATGTTATTGATCTGGAGACAGCTCTGCCTGACATCCTCTAAACCAGGATCAAACCAGATCTAGACCAGGATGCTATGAGGAAGGGACCAGACCGTCCTCCTTTTGAAAAAAGAAAAACGGTCTGGAATACAAGGTTAGGTCTAAACTATTATGAAACATAATTATTAGATCAGACAAGGGTGTTAATATCACGTTAATGCAAATAACTTTTAACGCCACTATTCTCTTATTTTTTAACGCTAGTTAATTGTGTGTTACCAGAGAGTTGCAGCAGTAAGTTAGCATACATTCACAAAGCAGACTTGGACAGCAGAAAGGGTCTTATGAAAGGCAGGTCTATTTTCAAAGCCATGCAAGATAGCTCTCTTGACAAAACCAAAGCTATTTGCATTTAATGTCGATGTGAACTGAGTTACCAGCACGTCCAGTCTGAAATATCAGCTGCTGGCTAATCACACCATAATATAGAGCCCCTTGCTCAGACCTCTTCACCAAAAGCAGACAACGCTGGATAGTCTGCTGCAAAAACACCTGGACAGCTCAACCACAAACAAACTTTCATCAGCTAGAGCTAAATGGATAGTTACTTCACGTAGGTCAGTTTTTTCAGCTATGTATTTTATCTGTCAGTTTGAAAGTTTAACACTACATTGTGTTAGTTGTAATATTGCTTTCAGTCATTATGCCGATCTGTTTTGCTGTTTGGCCGTGAGTTTGAACATTTTATGCATCAGATTAGACTCATCATGCTTTGGATGAATTTTTGCCAAAACTAAAGACACATGCGCAATTGTAATGTTAATAAAATTAAAGAAAATTGTGTAAATATAGGATTTGTTGTATAGAGCAACATATGTCTGCCTCTAATAAAAACTTGATGTGTTATTTTGTAAAAAATTACACTTTCTAGACACATTTAAAAACAAACATACTCAAATTATTTACTATCATTCATTATTTGTAGTTTATAGTTTATTAACACTAACCAGCAAAAAAAGATTTAAACATACATACATAGTATTCATTCTCTGTATAAGGGAATATCGACAATAATACAAAAGACAAAATTATGATAAAATTAAAATCACAATCTTGGAATAAAACAATTGTAATATGAAATTTTGGCCATATTGCCCACCCCTAATTGCATCATATACAATTTATTTTGAATGTATTTGAAAGTCCTGTTTTAGGTCCCATCCAGATCTAGTGTGTTATGCTTTAAGGCAAGTTATTTATTTCAGTTAGAAAAAGGAATCCTGTGGAGCCAAAACCACTAGCGGAAGCATGTTCCGATTAATTCTATAGATGCAAGACAGAATTCATTAAAGTAAAAACTCTCTTCATCTTAGAAAGTGTAAAGAGTGTAGACAGGTAGCCTTCAAGGATTCTCAAAACAGTTGCTTGACTTTATTTTGTAACTCTGTTCTGTGCTTGAGGAAAGTCTGGTGGTCTTACTTTCAGAGCCAAGAATGACTTGATATGCATCACTTGGTAAAATTAATTTCTGTGTTGTCTTTTTCTTCTTTGTTACCCACTAAAATGTTCTCAAACCACAGAATACAAGCATGTCTTCTTTTTTGTGTTTTTTTCAATCAAAGAGCTACTTGCAGAAAAATGTAAAAAGCTTATCTTTACATAAAATACAAGAAACACACTCTCAATTATGACTTCCCAGATACAAAAAAAGCTTTTTTCCTTACACGTGGGATGTTTGCTCTAGTGTCCAACAGAGAAAAACAAATTAGGAGGTGTCCTTTATAATCAACCAAGGTCAGAAATCCTGTGCAGAAAATGTGGTGTTTTTCTGGCACAGCTCTGCAATGGTCTGCTGAGTGTTGAGGACCTGCTGTGATTTATTTTGAGCATCGCAAAAAGTGTTAGTTACAGTGACGCAGTGCGGTGTGAGTTTGTCAGAAACATTTAGTCTCACAGGAGATTCTCCAAATGAACAGCAATGAAGAAATTATTAAACCATTAATTATTTTTTGTGTGAATGTGTTGTCAGTGAAGTGCTCATATTTACTGTGAACCAGAGACTGCCACTAGTTTGTGAAATAGAATCTTGGGTGTCCTGACAAGAATTATTATTTATTTCCTGTTCCTCCTCTGCTCTGTGGGTAAAAATCAATGGCCAAATCAATAATCTCTTGGCCTAGTCGTAAGATACAAGGTTGTTCCTAACCACCAGCCGCAGGTTTGTCCAGGAGAGTGGATATAAGATCTGTAGGAATTAAACTGACGCATGGATCGACACACCTCTTTCCTCGCAATAGGTTTAATTACAAAAAGAGAATTGGCAGGACTTGTTGGATGGACCTGGTTGGACAGTTTCTTTGAAGTTCACGTCAAAATAGAAGATGAAACTACGGTAAAACAGCTGCTAAATAAGACACACCCTCCTTTTTTTTTTTATCTCAGGTCCAAAATGAACAAAACCTTTGAATCCCACAGAATTTGGAGTGATGTCCCTTTCCTGGTCCCTCAGTATGTAATTAATGCCAGTGCAGATGGAGGCGCTAATTATTAAATTATGCTATAAAGCAGAATTCCTGAAGCGGAACACACAAGATGTTTTATGATGAAATCTTTATCATTTACTCTTAATATTAAAGTAATTTATTCCTTTGTTGTTGAAACTCAATGCAGAAAAACTTTGATATAATGAGAAAGAAAAAAAACAATTCTTTCAAGATTCAAATTTTGTCTTGAGGTGTATAAACAGCATAATTTGGTGCAGCACAGAACATGTGTTGGTTTAACAAGCTGTTGTTTTCAGAAATAGAGCTTCAGGACGCTGTGAGTTTTAGGATGAAGAAAAGTAATTTTCATTTTTTTACATTAAAAATAATAGGGGCTATAACACACAAAATAAGATAAACAAGATAATAGTACAATTGCTTACGTATATTAGATAGTGTTAAACGTGTTGGCCGTGAAAGAAAATTGTATTGGCATTTAACAAAAAAAATTAATATACAAAATATTAACAAAACCATACTCCTCCTTGAATGGGTCATCCACTATGACCTTAAATACTCAAGCACTCAGACATCTCTTCAGATCAGAAGTAAAAAGTGGCTTCACCGGCAGCAACATTTCTTTTCTTGTATTATCCCAGTCCAATAATGTCCTGAGGATCCTGTTAGGCAGCAGGTGAACCAGTGGTTGGAAAGTCTCCCTGCATAGCACGCGAACCCGCTTTTTAAACAGGACAGCGTTTCTAAGAATAGTCTGTCAAGCAGACATACCTCATGCAGGGAGTCAGATCTTGCACAACCCAGCAGAGCAGATCCCACTGCTGTGAACACACTCATGGCAAGGAGTATTGATCTTTGTCTTATTGTGCACTAAAATGTAAATAAAGATTAATCACTTGCTTGCCAACGAGGAACTACGCTATTTAACTATATACCTATGTACTTAAGAAAAAAAGGCTCCTTTAGTAACAGACCCCAGGATAAACTAACTGAAGATGTGTTCATTATTATTTTCTTTTATTTATTTATTTGGATTTAAAATATGGACACATGCCTTGTACATCTATTAAAAGATATATAATGCAAGATTTTGAGGGGAATGTTTGAAAAACAACCCTGTCCCCATGTCTCTTTATGGCTTGTACAATAGAAAAGACACTGGCGCTTCATATTGTTCACATGCTTAGTGGCCACAGACCAGGAGGAGTAGCTACTACAGTCTTAAACCCTACCAGTCATTATTATGATTATTATTATGATTATTATGATGATTATTATGATTATTATGATTATTATGATTATTATGATTATTATGATTATATTTAGTTCTACATAGATTTAGTTGAGTTGACTTCTATTGTTGTTGTTGCCTTTAAGCTGAAGCTAAATTGTGATCTATAGCCTACAGTCTGCAATTGTTAGCTTTACATTGTTCTCTTCAGTAAGATCAGTAAGAGGATAACAGATTTAACACCCTTAAGGATGAGGTAAATCAAGCGTGTAATATAAAGTTAAGTACAGAAATATACAGTTAAACATGAAGCAAAGTCATTTTTAACCTCATCTCTCCCAGGGCACTTGCTGCAGACTAGAAATTGGTCCACTGTGCAGGAGCAGTTTAGGAACATTCACCCAGTACTTGTACAGTTCTTTGATGATTCATTAATGGGAGGACAAGGCAGGATAATAGTAATACAAATGAAGCTGAACTTAATATGAACTGAGCTCATTCTGTTTCTCTCATTTTTGACAAGCGGCGAAAAGTAACAGGTGCACTGCTGATGTAGAGAAGCGCTATTCAGTGCTGCTCTACTTTTTGTTAATACTTGACATGCATTAAAACAAATGCAACAAGACCGTGTCTTGTCATAGGCTTGTCTCAACAGCCCCACACTGACACATAAAGAGACACACCACGCTTTTCTCCCTGCAGGCTCAAGCTGATCTTTCTTTTACAAACTCTAGGCTCTGACAGCTTCTTTACTTTTTTCCTTGTCTGAAATCAGATGGAAAATTGAAAATGAATATTTGGTTTCTGCATGTGAGTGACTTGACATTGCTGTCACATTTAAACTGATGGAAGGTGACAGGAAATAGCTTTTGCTCTCCTATAAAAGACACATTTAATGGTCCTGTCAGTGAGATATTTTTTAAATTCTGAATTCTTGTTATCTTTGATTTTATGTATCAGCTCCTTAACATGCTTTCTATATTCCGCAGTGGGTTACAGTTTAGAAGCTCTCACTTGGAAATAATAATGTGACGCCCAGCCTCATGTTTTTTTGCTTTAACTCTAGAGGTTTTATCCACCTTCATGGTAGCCTGGAGAGAGAAATGGACTAAAAGTTTAAAAAAAAAACATTAGGAAAACGGTGGCGCTTGGGACAAGATCAGGTCACATCAGTGGGAGGTGTGTGGACCTATTACAAGCTTGAGTATTCCCACAGTAGGAAACACATGCCAGAATACTGAAGGACAGCCCAAGCCTCTATGCCCTCAGTGCTTAATAGAAAATAGAAATGCATAATGTGGATGTGTTTTCCAACTATTTTCCGACCATTGCCCTGTTCTCCCACATCTCCTGTGAATCGCCAAAAGAACCATTTTCTGTCATTAATCTTGGGTAAAAGGTGATTAGAAGGAGATGCAGCTTATGAAGATTATGTCTCCCAAATGCCACAGAGTAATAAGAACAGATGATCATCGCTCATTGCGTGTGAGAGAGGAAAAAAAAGCTAATTTTCATAATCATCAAGAGACACTAGGAATGTCACCGTCATTTTTGATTTGGATATTCTGACAGGCTATGAATACAAATCAGTTGCCAGCTGCCTTCTATTTGTGCATTAGTGTACATAATAGATGATAAATAATCCATAACTGCTGTTGCAAGGGATACAATACTGTGTGGATTCAAGCCTGACTCTGATAAAAAGGACCGATGATACAGAGTTTAATGGGCTTTAGATGCAAGTGGTGTGCACAGAATTACACTCCAATGGATCAAACACGGCTGGGCTAATTGTGTCAGTTTTGGGTTGAGTAACAGCAGCCATTTGTGCTCAGCTCCCATGAACAAATCACTGGATCAGAGCAGAGACGAGTTTGACTGTAGTCCCTTTTAGAGTCTCTTTTTGCAGCGTAATATTACATAGAGCAGGGGTCTCAAACTCAAATTACTTGGGGGCCGCAGGAGGCAGAGTCTGGGTGAGGCTGGGCCGGATCAGGTATTCCACAAAAAAAGCTTTGTTAAATCCTCTCAAACGTCATTACTAACAAATCTTTAACCTTCAATGGGTTCTTCTGAACCTGAGCTATCCTGAACTTAAATGGAATATTGAAGAACATGAATAAGCTGGCTGATTGGCCCCATTGGATGTCCACTCCCCTTGGTGATATTTTCAATAGAACATTGGCGTTAATTTGCAGATCGTCATGATAACAAATCCGCATGGATAGTGGCGATCACATTGCCATCAACTTTCAAACAAATCAGCCCATTTCAAATGACAACATTAAACTTTCATATCTTCCTGCGGGCCACAAAATATCATCTTGCAGGCCGCAATTGGCCCCCGGGCCGCGAGCTTGAGACCCCTGACATAGAATCTTTGTGAAGTCGTTCCACCTTTACCACAAGAACAGAAGCCCAATGCTGCAAGACGGCTCCACTAGGCTCAGCTCAATGATGTGATGAACGCTATGTGTAGCTTTGTACGGATGAAAAAAAAAAAAGTAACTTCTTACATGATGCCATTCAATCACTCAATCATACTGTTAATGGAAAATCAGTATCTCTATTAAAATTTGTATTTTATTTTGTTACTACAGTTTTGATGAAAACAATGTGAATTCAACACAACCTATTTTAATAGGACACATGTAGCAACCACATTATCTCTCTTTGTGAAAACAACAGACCATCGGTGATCACTAACCAACATTGCAAAAGTAGGCTGAAAGTCTTCTGAACCAGACTTTGAGTTTGAATCTTCAATGTAATTTTACATTGAAGCCAAGAGCTCCATATAAAGATCGGGTTAAATCATTATCTCAAGATGTTTGAAAAGCTTCAGGGAAATAATTATCATTGTTATTTTCTACCTTCAGACTCAATCTGGTTCCAAGCAATTGAACGGCACAGTTGGCTTTTTAATGTGTCACCTAACTGCCAACTGTAAATTAGGCTGCTGAAGAAAAACGACTCCATTTTCTACCAGGAATTTCTTCACAACAACTTGAACGAGAGAATCTATTTCTCCAGGGACTGATTTTTCACTTTGAATTACTCCTGTGGTCCATTCATCTCGCGGCCAATAAAGTCTCAGATCTGCCGAAGCCTTGTCATTTTAGAGATTTGATGTCAGGCCTGATGAATTACATTTCATCTCTCTGTTAACATGTTCCTAATAGTTTGGGCAGAGAGAAGCTGATTTCACCTCCAAACCAAGGAAGAACAGAAATCATATAGAGCAAAAGAAAGGCATGTCAAGCTGGAACTTTTGTTTGATTGTTTTAACTTTTTGCAGAATCCATTGATCTCTGTGTTTTGGTGTAAATGGACCTCATTTGCTGACATAAGCTAATGCAAACGCAATTGAATGTGCTGCTTATTTGTGACTGCAGGGAGAAATCTGTCGCAATGAAAGTCTGTTCCAAATACCATCAAGAACCGTGGGATACTTTCCAGATAATTATGCATCACATGCAGAATACCAAAGCTGAGATCAGTCTTGTACATATTCCTTAGTGTTAGAAATAGAATGGAGAAGCTCTTTACCAGGCTTCTCAGAGGTTCGGGCCTTGAAATTGTGGAGGAGATTGACGCTCTATTTTCCGTTGACAGATACTGCTTAATGAGGTAAGGAAGTTGCTACACTGTTGAAAGTTACTGTTGCTACAATTGAACCAAAAATTTGTTTTTAAAGCAGGTTGTGTGATGCATGACACAATCAACAATGTCTTTGCAAATGGATAAATAGACTCTGAAAAAAAAAAAAGCTTTTGTGAAACTGAAGCTTTAGAATGGCTAATAAATACACGCAATTAACACCATAATGTCAAATTACATACACACTATTTTTTTGTAATACTGTATGTCATAGCCTTTTAAGCAGCTCTGTAAACACATTACGCTAAACTGTTAACTAATGTATTTTATTCCACATTTTTTGCAAACGCCACTGGCTTTAGGGTTGACTGGACATGACTGGATAATTATATTGAATAAATGTTTACTATTGCACTAAGCACAGTGTGGGTCTTATTACAGACTATACTGAATATACAAAAAGATTAGATTTACAGATCAGCCTCTTTGATTGTGAGAGACTGTGTGTAATGGTTGCAGTTTTTATCCACATTATCTGACTTTGCTCACCCTTTGCTTCAGTGGTGTTTATCATACCACGACAGCCTCCAAATGGCCTCTCCAGTTGAATTAGCTAAATATGAAAAATGAGGCAAACTGAAGGAGAGACACAGTGGATAAAGGTTAATGTACCAATAGACTGTGCACTCTGAATGTAATATGGCTCAGAGTTTACAGTTTTTTTGAAACCATTGCCTCATGCTCCCACTCATTTATTCATTTTCTAAGCTCAAACAGTTCCAACTGTGATGAGCAGCTTATCAATACAGATACACTGACTGCTACAGTAAGGCCTCTGTAAGTTTCTCTGCTGCGCTGCTCTTGTTTATTTGTCTCCTTACCATTCTCCTGTTCATTCCCTGGAGATATCAATGTTAAATTGCTTTTTGGTTCAGAAGCTGCATTAGAAGTTGTAATGGACTTTGCCTTGGCAGAAGCATCAGATGACATATTGATTGTGCCCACTGGGTACAGCTAAAGTTTCTCCTCACCTTTGAATAATTCATGACTCTATTACAATTACTCTCCTAATTGGAACAATGTTTGGACGGAAAACTACTCAGATTGAACAAAAGAAGTTATTTTGTCTTTGTCTGCCTTCCCAATTTTTTTTTTAATTTGTGAATAGTAATGAGATCATTTTTCATACATTCTAATCGTATCCATTATAAAGATGATAACTCGTGTTGCCTGAAAGGCAAACAAAGTTTCAGACAGATCACGCCTCTT